>NKYR01000200.1:0-48878 GCA_003184365.1 Evernia prunastri | reverse complement strand
CGGTACCAGATTGCTGCTGGACACTTTACACATGGTAAGGAGCAGTAGCAGATAGAGGATTCTAGTATACTTACTCAATAGTAGTATTTATTGGCCCCGAAATGATTTTGACCAAAGATTTCCATAACGATGTCATCAAGTCGGAGGGTTTTCGCGGCCGCTTGCGTGTATTTGCTATCGATGAGATCCACTGTGTTGATGATTGGAAGGACTTTCGCCCTAGGTATTCTGAACTTGGTGTTCTGCGCGCACGTCTACCTAGTGTTCCATACCTTGGTGTTACGGCGACTCTAACACCAAGAATAGAGGATTATATCAAGAAGAGTAGCGGCTTCGATTATTCATGTCCAGTCCTTCGGACATCAGTTGACCGGCCTGAAATCTCCCTATCTGTGATTTTCGCAGAAGGAAAACTGGGCACATTTGAGGACTTACGTCGGTTCTTCCCTCTTGGTAATATCCAAGCTGCAAAAGATATTCCGAAGATGGTGATCTACTTCGATAGTATTCGNCGAAGCAGAACAAGGCGGCCATTGCAAAGGAGCTTCAGGAAGGCGTGATCCAGCAGCTTCCGCCGTCCGCCAATACCAGACTACCGGACTTTCGTCGTATGACGAGGCAAGATGTAGAGCTTCGGATCAAGGAACTGTGGGGATACCCTGGGAAGTCGGTCCAGGTAGACACGGTACTGGAGGTAGGGTGTATGCAAAGGTCAATGATATTTGTCTCGAAGACCGGCATTGGGAAAAGCCTCATCTTCGAGACTATCCCTCTGCTCGACCCTAACCATCCCGGTATTGCACTCATTATCATGCCGCTGAAGCATATCCAGCAACAGCAACTGGAAAAGGTCAACCGGCTTCCCGGCGCCAGGGCTGTGGTATATGATGGTGAGCATCATAGCGAGCTTTTGCGGTACCAGATTGCTGCTGGACATTTTACACATGGTAAGGAGCAGTAGCAGATAGAGGATTCTAGTATACTTACTCAATAGTAGTATTTATTGGCCCCGAGATGATTTTGACCAAAGATTTCCACAACGATGTCATCAAGTCGGAGGGTTTTCGCGGCCGCTTGCGTGTATTTGCTATCGATGAGATCCACTGTGTTGATGATTGGAAGGACTTTCGCCCTAGGTATTCTGAACTTGGTGTTCTGCGCGCACGTCTACCTAGTGTTCCATACCTTGGTGTTACGGCGACTCTAACACCAAGAATAGAGGATTATATCAAGAAGAGTAGCGGCTTCGATTATTCATGTCCAGTCCTTCGGACATCAGTTGACCGGCCTGAAATCTCCCTATCTGTGAATTTCGCAGAAGGAAAACTGGGCACATTTGAGGACTTACGTCGGTTCTTCCCTCTTGGTAATATCCAAGCTGCAAAAGATATTCCGAAGATGGTGATCTACTTCGATAGTATTCGGCTCCTCCTTGCTTTTGTCGACATTGTCCGACTACGTTGGCTCTCGGAATTTGGATACCCTGTCGGTTCTGATGAATGGATTCAGCCGTATTTTGCGGCAATGGCAGACTCGGATAAGCGACAGGTGTCCGACGAGTTTGAAAAACCAGATAATCCTTTAGAGCCGGGAGCTTGGTCAAAGTATCGTATTGTTGTCGCGAGCGAAGGCTATGGTCTTGGAGCCGACAATCCAGACATTGTTATAATCGTCAATTTCCGATTACCCAAGACAATCAATGCGCTTGCCCAGCGTGCAGGGAGGGCTATGCGTAGTGGAAGCGGCCAGGCCCATTTCTTTCTGATAGCTAAACCGTGGGCATACGATGGTCAGCGACTAATCGCGCGGAAACGTAAAAAAAAGAACCCTTCCGCAAGTCGGCTTCGCTTAGATACATTCCACGATACATCTACTGTTGTAGTGAATCCGAAGCTAGAAGTCAACCCGATAGTTCCTCGTTGAACTCGCAGGAGAAACGGGATGCGGAGCGAAGGCTGAAGCTTACAGATGATATTAGAAGTTTCATCTACACTAAAGAGTGTCATCGACTAGCGTTACTGAGGTGTTTCGGTGATAATACATACACTGGTAGACTCCAAGAAAGACCAGCTATATGCTGTTCGATATGCAATCCCGAAATTATCCCTTCTTTTCGGCCCAACCCAAGCGTCTCGGGTATGAAGTCGGTGTCTGAGGGGTGGTTGAGTGAAAGGCTCTCCAAATGGCGGGATGATGAGGTAGCGAAGGTTACGGCAGGTTCAGATATTCCAGTTCTTGGTGATCTTNCCCTGTCGGTTCTGATGAATGGATTCAGCCGTATTTTGCGGCAATGGCAGACTCGGATAAGCGACGGGTGTCCGACGAGTTTGAAAAACCAGATAATCCTTTAGAGCCGGGAGCTTGGTCAAAGTATCGTATTGTTGTCGCGAGCGAAGGCTATGGTCTTGGAGCCGACAATCCAGACATTGTTATAATCGTCAATTTCCGATTACCCAAGACAATCAATGCGCTTGCCCAGCGTGCAGGGAGGGCTATGCGTAGTGGAAGCGGCCAGGCCCATTTCTTTCTGATAGCTGAACCGTGGGCATACGATGGTCAGCGACTAATCGCGCGGAAACGTAAAAAAAAGAACCCTTCCGCAAGTCGGCTTCGCTTAGATACATTCCACGATACATCTAGTGAATCCGAAGCTAGAAGTCAACCCGATAGTTCCTCGTTGAACTGGCAGGAGAAACGGAATGCGGAGCGAAGGCTGAAGCTTACAGATGATATTAGAAGTTTCATCTACACTAAAGAGTGTCATCGACTAGCGTTACTGAGGTGTTTCGGTGATAATACATACACTGGTAGACTCCAAGAAAGACCAGCTATATGCTGTTCGATATGCAATCCCAAAATTATCCCTTCTTTTCGGCCCAACCCAAGCGTCTCGGGTATGAAGTCGGTGTCTGAGGGGTGGTTGAGTGAAAGGCTCTCCAAATGGCGGGATGATGAGGTAGCGAAGGTTACGGCAGGTTCAGATATTCCAGTTCTTGGTGATCTTGTTCTCCCCGACCCCGTTCTCAAACAGCTAGCCTTGTTCCAACCCGGGTTTCAATCGGAGGACTTGGATCGTATCGGTCGTGTTTGGTCTGCTCTCTCAATATATCGTACCGAGATCGAGAGTATCATTGGAGAGCTCTCATCGCTACCGTCCCTTGAAGTACAGAAACCACGGAAAACCACCAAAGTGGGGAAGGAATATGCCCTAGCCATGGCCGAAAGCGACACATCAAACGAAGCGCGACTGTATGACGAGGGTAGAACCAGTTGGCTTATTGCAGTAGGTCGCCGAGACCTTATATCGAAAGAAAAGCCTAGCCGTCGAAAGAAAGCAGAAATAGGGGGTCTTGCTCCAGTTACAGTAAACCTTCGTCAGCAAAGTATAGCGGTCCAGACAAATCCGTCGCCAAATAGTTCCTTCAGTAGCTCCTTCGACAGCTCTTTCAACAGTCCTTCCACTCCGGCCTCTAGCAATATAGGGTCGCAGCTATCGCTAGCGTCTCGGTTGGAATTACAGGGAGCCCCAATACCGACCTTCCGTTCGCCGCTAGCGACATTGGACCCCAATTGTATTCAAGGTTGGGGGAGGAAATGATCCCATCTTGAGTAAGAGTCTCTCAACGCCCTGGTCAGGAAATATCTTGGAGTAGCTGGTCCATCTCCTCATCGGCCGTAAATGAAGTACTGTTATTTTCTTCTTGTCCTTCCCCAAGGCTATCTGGATCTTCTTCATCCAACGATAAGCCGCTTGATATAGAATGATTGTATTTCATGACATTCTGACCCAATGATTGGAAGCCGGATTTTCTTAGATTCACAGCTGGGAACGCGGAAAACCCCGGCTGATTTCGAGTCTTAAAGTCCTTCCGTGAAAGGTCCATGGCCATCGTCCAGATANGTCCCTTGAAGTACAGAAACGACGGAAAACCACCAAAGTGGGGAAGGAATATGCCCTAGCCATGGCCGAAAGCGACACATCAAACGAAGCGCGACTGTATGACGAGGGTAGAACCAGTTGGCTTATTGCAGTAGGTCGCCGAGACCTTATATCGAAAGAAAAGCCTAGCCGTCGAAAGAAAGCAGAAATAGGGGGTCTTGCTCCAGTTACAGTAAACCTTCGTCAGCAAAGTATAGCGGTCCAGACAAATCCGTCGCCAAATAGTTCCTTCAGTAGCTCCTTCGACAGCTCTTTCAACAGTCCTTCCACTCCGGCCTCTAGCAATATAGGGTCGCAGCTATCGCTAGCGTCTCGGTTGGAATTACAGGGAGCCCCAATACCGACCTTCCGTTCGCCGCTAGCGACATTGGACCCCAATTGTATTCAAGGTCGGGGGAGGAAATGATCCCATCTTGAGTAAGAGTCTCTCAACGCCCTGGTCAGGAAATATCTTGGAGTAGCTGGTCCATCTCCTCATCGGCCGTAAATGAAGTACTGTTATTTTCTTCTTGTCCTTCCCCAAGGCTATCTGGATCTTCTTCATCCAACGATAAGCCGCTTGATATAGAATGATTGTATTTCATGACATTCTGACCCAATGATTGGAAGCCGGATTTTCTTAGATTCACAGCTGGGAACGCGGAAAACCCCGGCTGATTTCGAGTCTTAAAGTCCTTCCGTGAAAGGTCCATGGCCATCGTCCAGATATCCTCGGATGCATCCTTAGGCGGGTGATTTCCTTTACGAGTCCTCCCAATTGTCCTTTCAAGTCGGAGTTTATTTTCCAAGAGATACGGGGCTGTTAATACAATCTGAGCCAAGAGTTCCTCTAATGGCTTTGTAGAACTCATTCGATCTCTCTTTGAAATTGAAACCAATCTATTTAAAAACTCCACAAGACGATCTACCTCAAAGTTCTTTTCCGGATCCCCAGACAGATTGACAAGCATATTGGCTAAGAATCCCTTGCGAAGGCGTATGGCAGATGAGTTTGGATCCAGAACATGAAGTACCCGTAGCAGTTCCGGACCGTAATTGTCGCACTTGCTCTCTTTGGCCTGTGTAAGAATAGCAACTTNGGTTGGAATTACAGGGAGCCCCAATACCGACCTTCCGTTCGCCGCTAGCGACATTGGACCCCAATTGTATTCAAGGTCGGGGGAGGAAATGATCCCATCTTGAGTAAGAGCCTCTCAACGCCCTGGTCAGGAAATATCTTGGAGTAGCTGGTCCATCTCCTCATCGGCCGTAAATGAAGTACTGTTATTTTCTTCTTGTCCTTCCCCAAGGCTATCTGGATCTTCTTCATCCAACGATAAGCCGCTTGATATAGAATGATTGTATTTCATGACATTCTGACCCAATGATTGGAAGCCGGATTTTCTTAGATTCACAGCTGGGAACGCGGAAAACCCCGGCTGATTTCGAGTCTTAAAGTCCTTCCGTGAAAGGTCCATGGCCATCGTCCAGATANGGGTCTTGCTCCAGTTACAGTAAACCTTCGTCAGCAAAGTATAGCGGTCCAGACAAATCCGTCGCCAAATAGTTCCTTCAGTAGCTCCTTCGACAGCTCTTTCAACAGTCCTTCCACTCCGGCCTCTAGCAATATAGGGTCGCAGCTATCGCTAGCGTCTCGGTTGGAATTACAGGGAGCCCCAATACCGACCTTCCGTTCGCCGCTAGCGACATTGGACCCCAATTGTATTCAAGGTCGGGGGAGGAAATAATCCCATCTTGAGTAAGAGTCTCTCAACGCCCTGGTCAGGAAATATCTTGGAGTAGCTGGTCCATCTCCTCATCGGCCGTAAATGAAGTACTGTTATTTTCTTCTTGTCCTTCCCCAAGGCTATTTGGATCTTCTTCATCCAACGATAAGCCGCTTGATATAGAATGATTGTATTTCATGACATTCTGACCCAATGATTGGAAGCCGGATTTTCTTAGATTCACAGCTGGGAACGCGGAAAATCCCGGCTGATTTCGAGTCTTAAAGTCCTTCCGTGAAAGGTCCATGGCCATCGTCCAGATATCCTCGGATGCATCCTTAGGCGGGTGATTTCCTTTACGAGTCCTTCCAATTGTCCTTTCAAGTCGGAGTTTATTTTCCAAGAGATACGGGGCTGTTAATACAATCTGAGCCAAGAGTTCCTCTAATGGCTTTGTAGAACTCATTCGATCTCTCTTTGAAATTGAAACCAATCTATTTAAAAACTCCACAAGACGATCTACCTCAAAGTTCTTTTCCGGATCCCCAGACAGATTGACAAGCATATTGGCTAAGAATCCCTTGCGAAGGCGTATGGCAGATGAGTTTGGATCCAGAACATGAAGTACCCGTAGCAGTTCCGGACCGTAATTGTCGCACTTGCTATCTTTGGCCTGTGTAAGAATAGCAACTTCGCGAAGGGCATGAGGCAATGTTCCAATGTCGGCGAACTTGATTGAAAATCTCAACATGAAATAGATATTCATGTGTCGGATAAAGCACTGATGATTGTTCCAGATCTGATTCTGTGCACGGGTTGAATCCATAGAATCAAATCCATGTGGATTGAATGTATCAGTCACTTCCAGTAGTCTACGCTCCACTTCTTCCTTGCCAAGTGACTGTACCCACTCCTCCGCGTCTTCTCTCCGTGTAAACTCAAGACCGCTAAGGGTGACAAGTAGTCCTAGTATCCGGGCCTGATAAGAGTGGATTAGAAGGTCTTCCAGCTTCGCAAAGTCCGTAGGTACGTTCACATTGGTTCGTCCCCAGGCGTCTGCAGCATATTGAAGGGTTGAGGAGTCCGACGGCTGACTCCCACCCCAATGAGTACGGTGGAATAATTTGAGTAAGTTGTACCTCAGGTGCCACAGTCCTAGTGTAGGATGAATCCATTCCAATGTGTCGTAGGCTTGTCGTGATGTCTTCTTCCTCAGCGCTTGAACAGATCGAAGTCTAAGTATTGTTTTCACATCTCCATGCCATTGAGTTAGTAAGTACTCCAACGCTCATCATCAGTCTTGAGTTGACATTGGTCCTCTATGTAGTTGCCACATATTGCCAAAGTTCCATCGTTCGTGCCCTCATTTTCAAAGACAGGAGCCATTGGATGGTATTTTACTGGTGCAATTCGCAGATGCTCTTTAGTCGGCCAAGGGAAAAGAGCGTGCATGGACTCCGCAAGCTCGGTGTGGCGAATCCCAGGTAGGCCGGCCTCGATAGCTTGATAATAGAATCTAGACCTAGCCTTTTCCTACATCAGCTCTCAACGAAGTATATATGGAGATGAATCTCATACCCTGTAAAAGTCCTCTTCACCGAGTCGTATTTGTTCCAGAAGCGACGGGATCTGAAATAACCGTTCAGGATGCCAGGTACTCTGTCGGAGGCCGGTTTGTTCCATATGNGGATAAAGCACTGATGATTGTTCCAGATCTGATTCTGTGCACGGGTTGAATCCATAGAATCAAATCCATGTGGATTGAATGTATCGGTCACTTCCAGTAGTCTACGCTCCACTTCTTCCTTGCCAAGTGACTGTACCCACTCCTCCGCGTCTTCTCTCCGTGTAAACTCAAGACCGCTAAGGGTGACAAGTAGTCCTAGTATCCGGGCCTGATAAGAGTGGATTAGAAGGTCTTCCAGCTTCGCAAAGTCCGTAGGTACGTTCACATTGGTTCGTCCCCAGGCGTCTGCAGCATATTGAAGGGTTGAGGAGTCCGACGGCTGACTCCCACCCCAATGAGTACGGTGGAATAGTTTGAGTAAGTTGTACCTCAGGTGCCACAGTCCTAGTGTAGGATGAATCCATTCCAATGTGTCGTAGGCTTGTCGTGATGTCTTCTTCCTCAGCGCTTGAACAGATCGAAGTCTAAGTATTGTTTTCACATCTCCATGCCATTGAGTTAGTAATGTACTCCAACGCTCATCATCAGTCTTGAGTTGACATTGGTCCTCTATGTAGTTGCCACATATTGCCAAAGTTCCAT
The DNA here is from genome assembly GCA_003184365.1 of Evernia prunastri. Taxonomy (NCBI): domain Eukaryota; kingdom Fungi; phylum Ascomycota; class Lecanoromycetes; order Lecanorales; family Parmeliaceae; genus Evernia; species Evernia prunastri. The sequence continues at coordinate 40,963 of NKYR01000200.1, read as the reverse complement.
CGTTCGTGCCCTCATTTTCAAAGACAGGAGCCATTGGATGGTATTTTACTGGTGCAATTCGCAGATGCTCTTTAGTCGGCCAAGGGAAAAGAGCGTGCATGGACTCCGCAAGCTCGGTGTGNTAAGAGTGGATTAGAAGGTCTTCCAGCTTCGCAAAGTCCGTAGGTACGTTCACATTGGTTCGTCCCCAGGCGTCTGCAGCATATTGAAGGGTTGAGGAGTCCGACGGCTGACTCCCACCCCAATGAGTACGGTGGAATAGTTTGAGTAAGTTGTACCTCAGGTGCCACAGTCCTAGTGTAGGATGAATCCATTCCAATATGTCGTAGGCTTGTCGTGATGTCTTCTTCCTCAGCGCTTGAACAGATCGAAGTCTAAGTATTGTTTTCACATCTCCATGCCATTGAGTTAGTAATGTACTCCAACGCTCATCATCAGTCTCGAGTTGACATTGGTCCTCTATGTAGTTGCCACATATTGCCAAAGTTCCATCGTTCGTGCCCTCATTTTCAAAGACAGGAGCCATTGGATGGTATTTTACTGGTGCAATTCGCAGATGCTCTTTAGTCGGCCAAGGGAAAAGAGCGTGCATGGACTCCGCAAGCTCGGTGTGGCGAATCCCAGGTAGGCCGGCCTCGATAGCTTGATAATAGAATCTAGACCTAGCCTTTTCCTACATCAGCTCTCAACGAAGTATATATGGAGATGAATCTCATACCCTGTAAAAGTCCTCTTCACCGAGTCGTATTTGTTCCAGAAGCGACGGGATNGGAATAGTTTGAGTAAGTTGTACCTCAGGTGCCACAGTCCTAGTGTAGGATGAATCCATTCCAATGTGTCGTAGGCTTGTCGTGATGTCTTCTTCCTCAGCGCTTGAACAGATCGAAGTCTAAGTATTGTTTTCACATCTCCATGCCATTGAGTTAGTAATGTACTCCAACGCTCATCATCAGTCTTGAGTTGACATTGGTCCTCTATGTAGTTGCCACATATTGCCAAAGTTCCATCGTTCGTGCCCTCATTTTCAAAGACAGGAGCCATTGGATGGTATTTTACTGGTGCAATTCGCAGATGCTCTTTAGTCGGCCAAGGGAAAAGAGGGTGCATGGACTCCGCAAGCTCGGTGTGGCGAATCCCAGGTAGGCCGGCCTCGATAGCTTGATAATAGAATCTAGACCTAGCCTTTTCCTACATCAGCTCTCAACGAAGTATATATGGAGATGAATCTCATACCCTGTAAAAGTCCTCTTCACCGAGTCGTATTTGTTCCAGAAGCGACGGGATCTGAAATAACCGTTCAGGATGCCAGGTACTCTGTCGGAGGCCGGTTTGTTCCATATGATGACCAATGAATATAATACCATTAGTGATACTGTGAAACTTCTTCTTGTCGCCTATTCGTTCACCTGATCGGTGTTCTGGAAAGTCGAAGTTATCATGAGCCATATTCGCGCAAGGATTCCTGGCAAGTAGACTGACTTGCTTCTTACCCACATTTGTCACCACCCTAAGGACGTCTTGGACCGTTGAGTAAGACGCGCAAAGCCCAATTGAAGACATTATGTCAACAATCCTCTTCTGAACACCACTATTCACAAGATACATCCCAATGCATCTTGGTAGATTGTTGCATTTTTTACGCTGCATCGAATAGAGTAGCATAGAGAGCAGCGCAATTTGGTGAGGCCCAGGCTCAGGGGGCTCTTTATTCTGATTATGGGCAGGCCTCCCTAGCAGGCGCAGAAACCGCACTAAATCAGGCGCAGAGGAGCTCATATCTTGAACTAGGCAGTCCAAAGACTCTAGAGACCCAAGACGGAGATGATCGGACACTTCCGCATGCTGGAACGATCCAAAGGAGCCTGTCTTCCCTAACCTCTTCATTTCCTTCCGGAAATAATGAACAACGTAATCAATACCATATACAGAAAACATTCTCTCCCAGTCCGACTTTTCTAATGTAGACCTCCTGTATGCGAACTTCTTAAATTGTGACCAAGAGGTCCGGTATTCTGTGGCATTCTGATTCTTCTCGTATGCCTCAAGCAGATTCCTCAATGTCCACCCGTTCTCCTTGATCACCAATTGTATATGATCGAGTTTCTGTTGATCTGAGCGCGGGGGACGACGATGAGATAACCGAGGTCGCTTTCTGGCTGTTCCTGTGTATGAAACGCGTTCTAGGCTCGAGTGGCGAGAATTTGGGGGGGAGTAAGGGGGAGGAGAGGAAGTCGGAGGAGAGGAAGGCGGAGGGGGGCTACTTAGCGGCGAAGATGGACGGATGTCCATTGTTGATGTAGTGAAGCGTGAGGAATAGAGAACGTGCTACCAGATACCAGACCATTTGTAAATAGACTATCATCGAATATCGAGCTAGCTATATAAGGTTAGCCTGGCACGTGGGAGGGAGTATGCTACTGTGGTCTCTGGGTAGGAAAGCGGATGTTGGTGGTATTGTTGGAAAGTTGGATATATGCTGGAGCTGGCGCTTATCAGCTATGATATATTTATACAGATCACTGAGTGGAGGACTCCCGGCATCATGGTAGATGTGATATCATGATGTATTTAGCTGCAATGGTCAATATTACCATAAATTTCGGTATTCTAACTAGCATCAATCGATTTTGGCCGTAGCCTTGGCACATCTTGGCATATCTCGAATAGAATACAAGAAACTGGGGGTTTTTGGTGCAGACCCCCTGCGGGGCCGACTCACAATGCACTAAAAAATTAAAGATGGCGCTAAATCGGCCTAAGCAGGGGGTCTAAAGCTATTGGAGACAACGTCTGGTTGCCTCCTTCGCGCCGGCGTCCTACCTTAGTCCCAAAGGCTAACAAGTTAGCGCTGGAACTAAGCTCAAAAAAGTCTAGATCGCTTCGCGGACTTTTGTTGTAGGACGCCTGCTCCAGAAACCCCGTTTTTATCCAAAACGAGCTTCGTGTCAACAAATTTTTGAATCAATCACAGATCCATCAATTCTCATCAAAACCACTTAGAAATATATACTACGACGCGTAGAATTATATAGCGAATTCGTTAGTAACAAAATCTAACTCCCTACGGCAATATCCCGCGTTGTATACCTTACTAACCTTCGAGGACAGTTGACACCAGACCTATTACGTTCCNACGTGCTACCAGATACCAGACCATTTGTAAATAGACTATCATCGAATATCGAGCTAGCTATATAAGGTTAGCCTGGCACGTGGGAGGGAGTATGCTACTGTGGTCTCTGGGTAGGAAAGCGGATGTTGGTGGTATTGTTGGAAAGTTGGACATATGCTGGAGCTGGCGCTTATCAGCTATGATATATTTATACAGATCACTGAGTGGAGGACTCCCGGCATCATGGTAGATGTGATATCATGATGTATTTAGCTGCAATGGTCAATATTACCATAAATTTCGGTATTCTAACTAGCATCAATCGATTTTGGCCGTAGCCTTGGCACATCTTGGCATATCTCGAATAGAATACAAGAAACTGGGGGTTTTTGGTGCAGACCCCCTGCGGGGCCGACTCACAATGCACTAAAAAATTAAAGATGGCGCTAAATCGGCCTAAGCAGGGGGTCTAAAGCTATTGGAGACAACGTCTGGCAGGGTGCACAAATCAGGGGCTTAACCCTAGAGCCGCGCAACCACCGAAACAACGCGTCCACGAGGCTCCTACCCTAAGCCAAATAGCCATAAAACAATACCATGCCTCGTAATAAGGTGTCAAATGATCTTGATCATGTGAAGAAGGATCCAAAGTCCACAAAGACTCCAAAAGGAAGTCCTTCTAAGCCATGGCCACTACCTAAATACACTCCATTGAAAATCACCAAGCCCTACACGAATGATCAGGGCCAGCTACCAAATACCATTGCTTCAGACGATCCTTATGCAATTTTTAGCCTCTTCTTTGATGAAGATTCTTTGAAAATCCTTGTACAACATACGAATGAGTATGCTTTTCTGTACCCTGGGCCTGAAAAACCTGAGACGCGCATTTGATTTCCTACCACAGCCAAAGAATTTCGAGCCTATTTGAGAGTGTATATTTGAATGGGCCTCCATGTGGAATCAAGTATTCCTGATTTCTGGAACATTGATTCTCTGAAAGGACCTATTCATGAGCAGGTTTCTAAGCACATTAGTCTGAAAAGATGACAACAAATAGACAGGTTTTTTCATATATCAAAGCCACTGTCTCCAGGTCAGAAAGAGATCACATTTGAGAAACTCGAGCCTTTCAATGACACGCTCCGTCAGGCCTTCAAAAAGTATTGAAAAACAGACACACATCTAGCTGTAGATGAGACAATCCAACGATTTATGAAACGTGCCAAAGAGATTGTCAATATTCCCAGCAAACCTATCTCGGAAGACTTCAAGATCTGGATTTTAGTCAATCAGGGCTATGTATTGAACTGAATGTATCATTCCAAGGGCCAGAGAAAGGACGAAGGACCTCACGATCTCGATGATTTCTGGACTGACGACTTGGAATTCAATAGAACACAGGCTGTAGTTCTAAACTTGTTGACTCAAGACGGTATTGCCAAGGATCATTCTCATATTGTATGGCTTGACAATCTATTCTCGTCAGCTAGATTATTCTCACAGCTTGATATTGAAGGATTTGGAGCAGCTGGAACTGTGCGAATTACGACAACTAGACGAGAGGATTTGAAAGTCAAAGAAGATATCAAGGCACAACGAGAGCATAAAAAACTCAATCGAGGACTAGATGCAAGACTTTCGGAGCTCAGAACCAAGTGAAATGCAGCTTTAGACTGGGGTAAGCTCTATGAAAGCCTGTCAGAGAATGAAAAGGTCTTGGAATTTGGCTGAAAAGACCAAAATGTGGTGTTGTTTATGACCACTGTCTCGAATGGTAGGAAAACCATTAAACGTCTCCGCCGTCGTCCAGCAAAAACAGTCACAAATGCACGTACTTCTCGTGCTATGTTTGGAGAACAGGCCCGAAAAGAGCTGTCTATCCCCGAGTTCATTGATATGTATAATCATTATATGAATGGGGTAGATAATGCTGATCAATTGCGATGTTATTACATCACACAACGAGTACATTACAAAAGTTGAAAGCCTCTATGGCATTTTCTCTTGAATACCGCCATCGTCAATGCATATAAGATACATCGTTGTACTCCTGGAAGTCATTACAGTTAGCGAGAATTCCGTGTGAGACTTGCATATCAATTGTTCGAGCATTCTGAGCGGCTTACTGGAAGATGTCCTAATGTCAAGGAGTCTCTGTCAGTACGAGTACATCCAGCAGCTAGCCGTGATCATGGCCTACTAGAACGTATGGAGGGCAACATAAAAACATGCGTTCCATGCGTATATGCTGGGAGAAAGGTGGTAGAGTCATTGAAGACTCAGCCCAGAAAGCCATTGTTGGAATTGTCAAAAAACACCGTCAGACCACGAGATTTGGACAAAAGAAAACGGCGACAGCGAGCCCCAAGGAGTTATCATGGCTGTAAACTATGCAATATTCATATATGTAATCATATTGCGTGTTGGAATGAGCATATAGCTGCTATTCCATGTACATAGATTTTTGGTGGGGGATGCCAAGCATTTGTGCACCCAAGGCGCCAGACGATGGGATAGAAACTCCCAACTTTCTCTTCCCTCCTTCCTCTCTTCCACTCTTCCTTTCTCTCTTTCTTCCGTCAAACGTCTGCACTCTCTCTACTTTGACGCATAAAAGCAGAAACATCTTTCAAATAAATATACTCAACCCGTTTACTCCAGCAACTGCTTGTCTATATATTCCTCCAGACGTACGAGTATATAAACACAGCTACAGTCTCAAGCTCATTCTACCAAGGCTCATACACGTACATTGGCGAACTCGCACTCAACTCCACCAGCAATCTACACAGCATTCTGCACCCAGCCTCCCACTCAGCAACACAAGCATCGCGCATACCGAGTCTTTTATATAGCCTGTATCCGCGGCCTAGCGCTCAAATTCATAAGTAAGCATCCCAACAATGGGCGTCTCAAAGACCAGCATGGGCCACCGTGCCAGGAGAACCACAAGCCATCGGGGTGCAAAGAAAGACACCACTGTCCAATCAATCCTTCATTACGATCCCTCTGCGACTGAACGCCCGAGGCGATCCTTGACCCCGGAACAACCCTCAGATACCAATTACCTTAAAGTGCCAGCTTCAGTATGGAAGTACATTCGTGAACTATCTCGGGCGTAATACCTTGACGCAGCAGAAGATGCCCTCACAAAAACGTTAGCCGCTGGCACTCTCCCTCCTGGGCCTATCCTCAGCCTCGCCAGAGTGTAAGTGCCCTTGCTGACTGTAGAGGTCGATTGTGATCTTGATGCAGAGCTGGAGCAGCGCTGATCCTGAGTTTCACAGATACGAGTGGTTCTGGGATGAGAGCGTCGAGACCAAAGGCCGCAACGACACCTATCGGTACAGAGTCCTGGACCAAGCCACAAATGCCACGATCCTTCCAGAGGCCGAGTGTAATGATACGGAAGACGACGAGCGTGGTGATACGGAAGACGACAAGTGTGATGATACGGAGGACGACAAGTGTGATGATACGGAAGACGACCAGTGTGATGAAACGGAAGATGACGAGAGTGATGATTCGGAAGACGACGAGGACAAGATCAAGATTCTATATGTCGGACTGGCCTTCAAGGAGCACCGTAAGCACATTTCAGAAAAGTACATTTCAGAAGTCGCCTTCCAGTCAAATTTCAAAGACTCTGACTCTGACTCTGACTCCATCTTCCATAGTGATACTGCTCTTGCGGCGCATGTGCCCTGATGCTAGCATGAATGATGCCCTTCGGACCAGAGACGATTGGAAGCAATATCTCGCGCCTTCCATCCGACAAGGCTTCTCCGAGATCAAAACGAGTACCACTTACGGCTGGCCAGCTGCCGTCAAGCGTAAGAAGCCTCGGTACGCGGCGTCGCGTCGGTCAAAGAAGGGGTCCATTAGGGGTATCGCCAAGTAGTTTGCGCTCTTGGGTCGAGCTGTTGTGCAAGTCTTGTCATTGGTCTCCCGCCTCATCGAAGGAGTTTTTGAAGAGCAATTAGGGTGTAGCATGGTGGAGCTTGTCGTGGAATATAGTGCGAACTCGTTGAGTTGGGATGCACTGGTCGAGAATTCATGGGGAAATCATAGCGTTTTTGTGAGATGGTTACGTTTTCTTGTCTGTACAGTGTGGTTTTGGTACCATGGAAAACAGTCAATGTATCAATTGATTTATCATATCATATTTTGAACCACCCACAGGGCACATAAGGTGACCCAAATCGACATTCTAAAAGGGCAAAAGGCTTGGATACTAAGAAGTGACAAACGGCCAATTGGGTCAAGCTAAGACGGATGGGCTTTTGGGATTTCCTTTTCCATGAACTGAGCAAAGGTGGGGGCAATCAGAGTGCTATGGCCGCACTCGAAGACGAGTCCTTGAGCTGACAACGTTTCGGAAGGGATAAATTCTGCGGACGTGGTCTCGTGCACGAATGGTACTTCGGACTTTGGTGGAATCATACAAATGGAGACGTTGGCTTGCACCCCTAGCTTCTGAGGCCCTATGAGCTCGAGCGTGGCACAGATGGCTATGTATAGAATTGGGGTCGTGAGTGCATATTTTCGTGGATAAGCTAAGGACGTCAGGAGTAGGTCTAGTCAGTCCCCAAAAATCAGCAGTCTTGGAATGGCTGGCTGATATCCTGGACGCCATTCCGCAAAGATCTATTTCCCGCTCCTCAAGCCGCAGAAGAGCTTTTTGACGCTGCCTCTGTTCCGCAATACAATGCGAATCCTGCGTCGACGACCCCGCTCATGCCTCATAACTAGTGCTCTTTGCGCTCCCAACTTAGGCGGGAAACCCTCAGCCTCTACCAGAGCAACCTTCCCAACATCCCGTCGGCCGTCTTGGATCATAATCCCCCCACTCCTCATCACTCTCCGCCTCTACCGCGTCTGCCACATCCCATCCCTCTACCCTTGGCTGTGCCTTTGTCTGCTTCTTCTCATCCGTCTCTTCGTCGTCATCGGCACTTCCGAAGGCGTTCTTGAAACCACCTTTCTTGAAGCCTGTTGTTTTCGTGGCTTCCGTAGAAGGGAGGGAAACGGGTTTGATGGTAATGCCTCCGGACTTCTCGTCGGCTCGACGTTCGGCTTTGCGTGCCTTTGCGGCCGCAAGGGGATCGCGGGACATTTGTTTCATTTCTTTTAGACGCTGGATGGAAGTGCGCTTAGTGCGTTGTGTACAGCAGTCGAATATGTATAGCTAGATATAGAAAGGGACAAGATTGAGTGCTGAAACACAAAGCATCTTGCTCTTCAACAATCATGAATGCCTTGATGCCTTGCAGTCTTCAACCAACACGAGAGGATAACCATGGACCTACAAGACGAAAGACTAGCACATACCTTCTTATGCTGATGATCATAGCTCCCCTCGTGTGCCTCGAATTCATTAATCCGGCTGTACCCCTTTTGGCAGAGCTCACAGTAGAAAGACTTGCGGGCTTCACGAGCGGACTCTGTCTGCACGCACCATCAGAGACAGGAAGGCTCAGGTTGTTCAGGATGTTGGCAATTCTATCTAGTCTTCTCGAGTAGAGAGAATTGATATACACGATTGATGGGAGGGGTTTTTGAACTCGCAAAAAGAACATTCATCGGTGCAACAAGTGATTGACCCAGTAGAGGAGAGCAGCAGACGGCATGGAAGCAGAAGATGCCAAATCTAGATACACATACCTTGGGAGCTGGATTCGTGGACCATGGCTGTGAGAGAATGCAAGGTTAATTGAATCAGAGTGTATTCGGTGACCGGACTTACAGGTGGCATCTCGAAGATGTATATTACTATGGAAGGTTACAAGTAGAGCGAAAAAGGGTGAGAATAATGATTGCACGACTAGTGAACCACCTTTTCTCGTTCGTCGTCAACTTCGGTCTATGAACGAGATGTAGTTTTCTAGGGAACAAGGGCCCCCGTGCCAAAAGTTAATGGGTCTCGGGTTGGTTTTTTTAGGGTACAGCACCTAAAGTTACAGGGGTGGTTTAGGGTCGGCACCAAGCCCTCCGGGCTCCTTCGTAAGGTAGCGAAACTCCTGACTCCCCTGAGCCCTCGGTCACGTAAGGGTAATCTTACTAGCACCATAAAGTATGTACTCGTACTCACTGAGTGATCGATTAGGCCAAGAGTCTGACCATTATTTCTACCCCCATGTCTTCGTAAATCATCAATCACGAGTTACGATATACTGCCCGCCAGACGAGATCACCTATGCACACTAGACATCTTGACACAGCTTGTCTTCACGCAAAAAACATGGTACTTACCCTCGGCAGCATATCCAGTAGATACAACTAACAAGGATTGCATCTATGCATTCATCGTTACAAGTAGCGACCCAAACCATTCCACGCTACCACTCGTCTAGAGGACAATATACCACCACCCAATCTCGAAAGGCTAGCCTTGCTAAATGAGCGTTGCATCCAAATCACCGGGAGCTGTCCATTCATTGAGCCCATCACCGCTTCTTCACCTCCGTAGCCCAGCCTTCGATCCCTTCCCCTTTGCTCCCGACCGATATGTTGAGGTTGACATGTTCCATGCCCTTGGTGTCTGCTAAGAATGGACTTGCGCTCATGCCTCCGGCATTGGCCCGATCCACCGGCAACAAAGCCAACATCGGGATCAAGAATTTGGCAATGCTTTCCGCCTCCTCTTTGCTGAAGTGGTACTTCTCCTTCAATACGTCCGGCAATGCCCAGTGCCTCAGGCGATGAATGTTTCGGAGTTCTCCCTTCCGAGAGAAAATCTCCTGGGACCATTTGCCGTTCATGAAAAGCTGACGCGGGAAGACACCGAGGAGCTCAATAATTTGGGCAATATGGTCGTCGTCTTTCCCATATTTAGTGCCAGATTGAGGGTCGAAGAGGTAATCCCCTGTGATTAGCTCGAAAACCTATGCTTGTCATTATAACGTAGATCGGGCAGAGAGCAGATTTTCATACCATAGCAGACATGCTCCAAACATCTGTGCTTGCCCCCCATTTGGCGCCCAGGATGACTTCTGGAGAGCGGTATTGTCGGGTTTGGATATCATTTGTGAAGTGGTGTCCGACCCAGCAAGCGTTTCCAAGATCTGCAATCTTTACAGATATAGTGTCCATAGCTCTTGCTACATCTTCTGGGCTCGTTTCTTTGGGAGAGGCAGACTTGTTTAGGGAAATACCGGATATGGTCTGGGAAAGGTTCTCCCTGGTTCTCCTGTCAGCTCGGTTCACTTATACGGCAAGAATACTTTACACTTACGCAGTCTTTTCTTGGTGTTTCTGATCGTCGTCAGTGCTGTTGGAAGGAGTAGGATCCGCAAGCCCGAGCATCTCTCGCATCGATTTGGGAGGTGTGGTGGAAGCTACAGCACCGCTCATTACAACGCCGCTCTTAGGAGTAGCTGAACCATGAATGGGAGAATTACCTGGACTCTCGCTCATCATCTGGTTCAAGCTACTGTGTGATCCTGCCATGCCACCCGCGAATCGCAAGTTTTCCAAGTTGCTGAAACTAGCATTGAGGGGACTCGGAAGAGGTTGACTGCCTGTGATGAGGGTCCTTCTTCTTCGGCGACCGTTGCGATTGTCTTCCTTGTCATCCGGTGTTGGTTCGCCTTTTACAAAAGTCTTGACTATCTGTTCCACATCACCAATCTCGATGAGAACGTTCTCGGGCTTCAAGTCTGTGTGTATGATGCCGCATTCACGATGAAGATAGTCCAAGCCCAGCAAGACTTGCTTTGTGATTTGCTTGACGAGTGGCATGGGAATGCCCCGGTGATTCCACCGCTTGATCAGACCTAGCAAGTTCTCTCCCAAAACCTCGAATACCATGCATACGTGGGTACCATTTGGCCCTTTGTGCTCAAATGAATCCAATAGACTGACGACGTGCTTCTTCCCGGGGTGGTTTGGATTTGCTTCCACAATCTTGTTGAGCAGTTTGATTTCGTCAACGGCGGTTTCGGTGTAGTGAGCTGCTGACCGAACAACTTTTAATGCGACATGCCTTCCAGTCTCGGTGTCCCGAGATAGCCAGACAGTTGAAAAGTGACCCCATCCGAGCTTTCGTGTAATGATGTATCTTCCATCCTTGAAGGTTTCGCCAACGCTCACGGGATGATAACCGCCTTTACAATAGTCTTCAGCATCTTCTTCTTCGGCTGTGACTTCCGTAGCATCATCACGGGAGGACGAGGATGACGATGAGCGGCTTAGCTGGGGCTTGAGGTGAGACAATGGCGAGGTGGTACTGTTTGCACTGCAGATCAAACATTAGCGCCTGACGCTCATGAACACAGTTGCGCCTTTGTCCTTGCTAACCTCGAGCTGTTCATATTGGTAGCGCTTTGCGGACTGGCGTTTGCGTTTTGTTGATCCTCTGTAGTGATGATTGGCTTCAGATCTCCGCCTTTCCTCCTCTTCTTTCCCCCGTTACCATTTGCAGCATTATTTGCAGCATTCACTGCTTGCTTCGCTTTAGTTATGGCAGCCTTCTTGATGTCACTGCCATTCATTATCTGCTGATGGGGTAACCGTGGTAGGTCGTCAAGGGTATGAGCAGAGTGTCTGTTGTTGCGCGCTTATTTGGTCGAATACTATCACAATGGCAACCGGTCAACCACAGTTCACGAGTAAGCAGTTCCGTCCATACTTGCATTGAGTGCACAAGCAATTTGCTCGGGGAAGAGCTGGTCTTGCATAGAATAGTGCTTGTTGACCAGGGCCCAAAGTGTGTGTAGCCGCGGATTTGTTGATCCTTCCGGCAATGTTGTTGAGAAGAGTGGTACTGCAGGAGGAGATGTTGAAGCAGAAGGAGAAGAGGTGGAAAGAGAAGACGAAGAGAAGGAAGAATCAAGAAAATCCAACGACTATGCCCTAATGCTACCCAGCCCAGCAAAGAGAGCTATTGCTTATGTACCTGAACCGAAGTAGCAGATCGAGTGCGTCGATGGAGGCGTTTGCGATTCCGACACTAACTGCATTGACACTAAACTAAGTAGGCCTAGTATTATCTGTATAGACCCGAGGACCCCACACCGAGGCACTAACATATTCGAAGATTCTCTCTGACATGTTCACAATTGCATCTCCGCGCAAGCACCAAAGCATCGCATGCGCTATGCTTGTCTAACAGCAATTTTTCATCTACGCTGCCCTTTTCTAAAACTTCTTTCCAGCCTCTTTGCATTGGGAAACCCCCCACTTTGCATAGAGATGCCTGTATCCCCACTCATCCTGGACTCTTCTTACACTGTCAGAGATACTGGCAGTCTTGACCTATGAGCGACATTGGTGTAAAGACCATGAGTCACTAGTCCAAAATTTGGTCATTAGACGCTGATAAGTACCGGCGATTCAAGCAGAGTATTTTGACAAGCTGAACAGATATTTCGAGGAGCACTTTCTTCACAACTGGCCGTGCTATTGACACTTCCCTCTACTCCACTTAAGCACGTACTCAATCAGCCTTATTTCCTTCCTCTTCGTATATCATTCGTCATATTCTCATTGAACCCCTTCACCCTCGCTCCTGTACCCATTAGCGATTGCCTCAGCCTTGAATCCCTTAAGCTCCCTTCTTCATCTGTGGTGACACGCTTTGCCAATACCTTGTCATATAACGTCCCAAAGCTCGACCTTCATCGCTCTGTGCGACAGATTCCCATCAGCAAGTTGCTTTTCGCAGGCTAGCTTTTCTCTAATATAGCCTTGAGAAGCCCTTCTGTTACTTCAGCTACAATGGCTACAGCACAAGAAGTAGCCACGTGTCCCGAAGAGAAGTTTGAGTTCGAGCTCGACGAAGATGCGTGGGCTTTTGCGTTGGCCTTCGGGGGTAGGTATGCCGACGATTGCAGCGTTGACAATAGAAGGGTGGGTGAGAAGGATGGCTTCGATCTCCACGTGGACCACTCGCCAGCCACGGATTTTGATGAGGTCCTGGGGCCTTCTGTCAGAGGTTCTCGTTTGCTCGCACTCGGTGGAAGGGCTCAGGCGTCGGTGGGGTGGACAGGGTGGACAGAGTGGACGCAGGCGAGTGGAGGCGGTTGGCTTACCTTCGCGCGATTAACGATCTACACCTTCCAGTACCCTAGATGTATGCAATGTCTGCGGTCCTCGAAAAGCCCTTGCTCGTCAAAGATGTCGGCGGTGACAGAAGAACTTTCGAGGTAGCCAGACAACAATTCTGACTTCCTTTAGTATGACTAAGGGCTGCTTCAGGAGTCCCAGTAGGATTTAAGGTCCGAGCATCGTCCAAAGAGTGAATGCAAACGCAATCATCCTAGACCAGACCCTCAGTCTTGAGCCTAGCAGCGACCGGTGGACAGGGAAAACTACCATCTAAGAGAACCTGCCTATCCATTAGTAATAGAGAAGGGAAACGCCATAGCAGAGCACGTGCACGCTTATCTCGAACTACGCCCTTATTTCCAAATTCTTTGCATACAGTCTCCGTCAGGGTCTCCATGTTTGATTGTCATAGTTGAAAATGCGAGGTTCTGTCGAACAGAGATATCGAATGGGCATGGGCATAGAACGCCACCGAGGGAAATGGCTAAGGTTACTTTGTGCAAGGACCCTTTTAAGGAAGGTACCTCCCAGCTCGAAAGTGTACGCAACTCCTAGACCGAAGACTTTTGTCCCAGCCAGCCCAATGAAGGCTGTTTGGCATAGCAGGGTTCTTAAGCCAGGATGGTGAGCGACGGAAGAGGCAAAGCTGCCAAGTGAGGCCCGGTAAGGGTACTACTAGACACAGCGAGAGCCATCATGCCAGATACGTGAGATCACTTTTGTTCATCCTCGGGTAGGACCTTATAACATTCTCCAAAATCCCCTTGCCCAGGCCGTCGTCACTGATGGTGGAAAATTCTGTCGTCTTGATGCAAGTATGATTGCAGCGAGACCAGTGCTAGATGAAGCGACCGCGACGATAGAATGCTTCCAAGCCTCGCTGGCAGCAGATTGGGGAAACCACGAGCCAGAGCAAAATCTGACAGCGACGAGGGGGTCGGACGTTTCGAATGACGTCCAAGAATGGATAAAAATAGTGACGAAGAAACCCTGGCCTCGCCAATGTTGTTCTCCAAAGCAAATTGGACTAGGCCGGAATAGAAGCAGGACCAAAAAGAACATGAAGAATAACGATCTTCTTGATCAGAAATTCACGTGCTTCTGTAGCCCATGCTGTGGGCCGCTTTACCATCACACGGTCGTTGCGTGCGACGATCGTAGAAAATGTAGGATAGTGCTACTAGAAGAACGACATTCATCTCGATTACGAAACGAGTCTTTGGCGTCCTGTAGTCATCGCGCACAAAGGAAGCAGAATGCAGCTCCAAGATCGCTTGACGCTTCTTCCGTAAATCTATTCCTTCATCTAATTACGAATCCCAGATTGGTCCATAAGCTGGTATTCCTCTGCTTTCCAAACCATAGACGAGTTTTGACGTCAAGTAAGGATTCGAAATAACGAACACACTTTCAGCCTTTGTCTCCAAGTAGAGATGATAAGTCAGTGCTACCACATCCGGGCGTCCGGTAGCCCGTGTATCAATGATCATGGCCTCAGGATCCGCATTTGCGACTGCACGCATGACATCCTCCCCATACGTCTGAACCGGATTGGGGGTGGACCACAACAAGCGGCAGGGCATCGGGTGAGAGGCCAGAAAAGACAGGCATGGACCAATACCTGAGCCAGTTGCGACAAGCACGATCCGCCTGAAAACGGTAGCCATACGCAGAACCCCGGTAACAGGGATACCGCGAATCCAGTAAGAATGTGCCGGCTCCATAATCTGCTTTTTTGTCCAATCTCCATTATCAGATACAATGAGGGAGAATGATGTGCCATCAGCATCCGGGATGGTTGCAAAGGCATGCCATTCTTTCATTGGATTGTGGGTAATGCGTAACCCGATGACATTCCCAATGTTCTTGTAGGAGTACTGGAAATGGATGCGGACCGCATGTTGAGACAAGACCTCTGGAACGGCTTCGACTTTGCGGAGCCGTATCCACGGCAGTATGATAAAAAAGGTAATGATGAGCAGGAACCAGAATGCTGGAGCTTGGACCACCAGTAGTCCGAACGAATTCGTTCCAGGAGTGTTTGACTCTGCGCGCAATACAAGAAGTATCTCGACCCAGAACAAGGCTACAGCAGTCCAGCCCCCGAAACGATGCACAGCCTCGAACGTGTTGTGAGAAAAGATCCGAAGCTTTGGAATTGCAAAGATGCAAAGTGCGAAGAACAGCGCCAGTAACAAGTAGGTAATGGCGATCACCGCAGGCTCGTTGAAGTCGCCGTCGGCATACCTTTTGGTGACTAGTGCCGAGTACAAGATAAACCAAGCCGTTGCAGAGACGGCGCAACCGCTGTGCACACCCCCAAAGTGGTACAATTTTGAGACCACGCGGCGAAATCGTAATGGCATCCAGAGAGGGGTCCAACAAAAGATGTTGTACAGTGAGTTGATGATATATTCCTGCCTGATCAGGATCGCACCCATGACGTTGGCTGCGACAGCGGTGGCTAGGTTCCCCAAAGGCGGGCCGAAGGGTTGTGAATGCCGGTGTAATACCACCTCGGTAATAAAAGCGATCATATTGCCTATGAATACAACCGAGAAGAGTCGCTGGTACACTGCTAGAAGGTTATAGCGCAACCCTCTTAGTATCTTGCGATCCCGCTTGTGTGGCAGGCTTGGTAGTTGGCTCGGAGGATGCGAAATCTTGTATGCTGCTGCTGCGACTAGGTTCTTCCTCATCACAGGCAAAGCATCTGACGTCTCATAGTCGTGTGCTCCAAGTTGATGCTGGATTAGAACCGGGGCAACAACGCCTTGTTCGAGATCGTCAGACGATCTACTCGAACCAACGGATTGTTCAAAAGTCTGCTCCGTTGGGTACCCGAGTTTGGTTGCTTTCTCGAAGGTGAAATCTTCAAGCTGGAACGATCCATCCCTTGCAGTGTAGGCAGAGGCGATAGACTCTGCCGGAGATCCCTGAGCGGTAGAGCCGTTGGCTGAGTAGACATCGTGTAAGTCGGCGGATGAGGATGAAGGCTCTTGATCTTTCTTCTCGACTCCAGACATTTTGTCCGCTCGCTAACATGTGGGAGATGAAACAAAGAAAGCAGAGGTAAAAGTCCGAGAAGTTTTGCGTCGAAGTGTACAGTTGAAAGGAAAAGGACTTGACGTTGTGGGAATCAGCTGGTATGCATGAAGGGGGTGGCAGATGTAGGAAAGGCGAAAGTAAATGAATGCGGTTGTCAGTGGCATGGACTTTGCAAACGTTACGTACGCCCGGGCCATGACAGCGAAGTCTTAGTCAGAAGAAAGCATGACGTTGTAGCAACCAACGAATACCGCAAGGTCTCGTGTCATTCCTGTAGGAGCGGCACAGTAAGCGAAGACAAAGGATATTAGGTAAACAGGTACTTTCAAAACCCCCCGCTTGTTCGGGGGTGAAAGCTGAAAAGAGAACGGTATTTTGGGAATGATGGAAGAAGAGGTGGTTGATGGGCGTATCGGAAGTTGAAGTGGAAGGATGGAGGAGAGGAAGGCACGCTAATAGATGCACTATTCCTCGAATTTACTCGGGCGCAAATGGCTTTGATAGACTTGAGGCTTCGAGACATAATGAAGAAAAGTGATGATACAAAGCAAAGAGCTATGACGAGGGGCCCCGGGCTAACAGTGTGGACGAGTTGAACTTCACTACCACGAAAGGGAAGGTGGCATCGTTTACAAAAGTTGCCGGGCGAAAAGAAGTACAACATCACGAGGGGGAGCTTCAAGCGACCTTGCCATAACATGACGGACTTGGACTCCGGATCACTATCATTTTTATTCTTTGCATCTTTCCGTCTTTCCGTCCGCGTCGTCGGCTGTCTTTGCACCCCTTCCTTGGGTGCTTCCTTCCTTCCTTCCTCAATCCTGAAACTTACCCTATTCGTCCCGGAGGAAAACAATGGCCACAAGAGGCGAAAACCCAGCCTTTACCTCTTCTGGCACATTGGCTTGCGTTTAAAGTGTGAGTCGAGACCCGGCCTGACCTCTTAGTCTCTGGGAAAGAGCGTGGCGTCGCGACCCAGAAGAGAGGGACCCAGAAGAGAGGGTGGTGGGTAAAGATATGTCTATAGGAGACCCTGCATTATCTACCCACATGCAAGGCTTAACGGTGCCTCATGGGGCTGCTTGGAAGTACAACCTCCATGCCCGACCCACATTGGAATCATTTCGGGGGAACGAGAGCGGCACTTGATACAAACTGGTGTTCGCGCTGGTCGAAGCCGGGACCGAGGTTAATCCGGACGACCTCGCTCACCACTGCGCGAGGAGTTTGACAATGAGTGATTCCATTCTTAAGCCAAGGCCGCGCGTGAGGAGGACCACAGTCAAAGTGCTGCTTAGCAGTGCCACCATGTCGTCACTAGACCTAGCCTTTGCGGAGAGGATCCTTCATTTCTCAGCCGCATAGCGAAAGGTGGTTGCGCTCCCTCAAGTCCATGAAAGATAATTGCTGAAGTGGCTTGAACATTACCGAGTGCCCATTACCGAGTGCCCATTACCGAGTGCCTAATTCTGCACACTTGGTCTAGTGGAGATTTATTTGTGTATCATGCAAGGAGGTGCAAGTAGATGCAAGGTCATCTGGTAAATGTCTGGGGAAGAATGATAATCAGAGGCGAATGGCGATGATGCGTTGAAAGAGCATCTCAGATTCGCCTCACCTACCGCATCTGGATCTGAGTCAGACGGCTTAGTCGGAGACGAATGAATGCACAGATCCGATCGCAAAAGTCTTCAAAAGTTCTCCAAAAATCCTTAAATGTGGCTGCATCTGACCACCAATGAAGTAGCTCAATCCGCAGAAGGTCGGCCGAGGAGGGTTGCAGGCTTGGCGTTCCTGGGTCCGTGGGATCTACCATCACTTTGAGGACTAGCCGGAAGAGCGGGACAGCCACAGGAAGTCCTAGGTGCCTTCACTATATGCAGTCTGACTGTCTGGCTCACCACGAGTCCTAAAGAGTGGGGTACATAATCAGCTTCTGGGAGGTCTCTCACACCCTTGGGTCAAAGGATGATCCATGACCCTATCTTCTTTTTTTAGTGTACTTGATATCCGCTCAAAGCGACATCTCATTCGTCTCCCCTACACGAATGCTCCGAGTCGGCCGACCGCATTGACAATTGGCCGAGAACATGTCATCGGTAATCGAATGAGCATCTATCGTCGTGATAATCTTCGTGGGGGGGTTACCTATCGAGTCTCCGGCACAGATGTTCAGGATTTGAAGAAGACGAGATAGCCACAAACGCAACGGCATGAACCGGAAGACATCGTAGAGAATCATCACCGTCAGGAACGCCCACGCGAGTGCGCAGCCGATTCACATGATGAAACGTTGTACCTGGACTTGAATCTGACATGAGCCACTTCTTAAAACCTGATTCCTTGATGTTACGAAGGATGTCAGCCCTCTCGCTTGAGAGCATTCACAACTCTGTTTGTTGCTTCACGTAGCGTCTCGAAGAGAAGGAAAAAATGGTTACCTGTTGACAAAAACAAGCGGTTGCGCGACGCCCCTACAATGATGCACAGCTCTGGAAAGGCAAACATGCCACAATGCTATGATGCATGAGGCAAATGTTCGCGGCAAGAAATGGTGGAAAGGTCTAGAGCAACTGGTATGATTGGCTGGGGGCTTGGGTTCAGCCAAGGATCAATTTGAGGGTTTTGAAGTGGTGTGTAGAATCCGAGAGGCCGGTACCTCAGTTGCTCGCTCGCAAAGAGGAGAGCATCCGACCTAAAAGATCACACGCCGAATCTTCGATGAAGGTGTCAAGGTGGCGGTTGTTGGACGCCTGTGGCCTCGTGAAAACCATACAAGAAAACCTTCCCCTTTCTTCCTTTTTCTTTTCTTCTGACACTTCGACGGCGCCAGCTTCAGCTCTCCCTCAGACTAAGTTTAGAGTCCAGCAGCGACCGGTAAAGATAAGCATGCAAAACACCATTTTCGTCAGGCTGTGATTGTGTAGCAAAAGCGTACCTGCAGTTTGATATACGTCATTATGTGGGAATGGATCTGAAGGACACAGCGCGCATGAGTATGTACTGCCTCTGTGCGCATTGTCAATTTGTCAGAAAAAAAGAAGGGGCAGTCGCAGGGGGGTGGAGATCCCTTGGGTGTTGACAATCATACAACCACGGAGTACGAGAATCCTGGTCAACAAGGCAACCGGTTCAGACTCTTCTCGCAAACCATTGTCATTCTCAGATCGTGGCCTCTAGATGCTGTAGGTGCATTGAATTTGGAAGAATGTCGCTTTCCCCACGACCCAGGATCCCAGCAGGATGCCTCGCATGTATGCAGGGCTTTCTGCAGACTGCCTGGCTGGCGTTGTTATGCCTACGCAGCGTGTTTTTTTAGTTTGTAGACCCTTCTGTTTCTGGCTAGAAGTGTGTGCATAATCAAAACTTATGTCAATGATGCTGAACGAGGAAGCCTACCTTCGTAGCAATCACCGCCAGTCTCCATCCGAAAGATCACTTTAATGCCTCAGCAGTATTGAGCACTTGTCATCGGAAGTATAGCGCCGTGGAAAAGGCTGGAACGCGTGTCACTAACAAAGCGCGCCTGAACTTCATCTTCAGCGCCAGCAATCTTTAACCAAGCCATAGAGCAGTCATTGACATGTATCTGATTAAAGCATGAAAGCTCAACTGATTGAGCTCTGCTCCGCTGTCTGATCGGACCCATCCATGTGTTAGCGTTTCGACAATGGTTCCAAACACTCCTGATCATGCTTTCCCCCCCCAAAGGCCGGAGACGCTGTTCGAGACTGTACAGAACTCTAGGTTACTACGACTACCAAATGAACTGCTATCGATAATCGTGAAACATATGGATGTGGGGACATTCTTTGCATCCCTCCTAACATGCAAGAGATTCTTCGAGGTGGCATTGTCAAGACCACTTCTTTTCTTACATCTAAAATGCATACCCGGGCTCACCCTTGGACTCACGGACCTTCCCACACCTGATCTACTGAGATTTTTCAGGACACGTGCGGCACAAAGTGGCTGTGCAGCTGGAGCGCTCGCCAACGTCACTAAGTACTGTCATCAACCGGGGATGAGTAGCGCCATCTTCATTCCTTCGGATCCGTCTCAACCTGGCAACTTGTCTCAACTGGTAACGACTCAATGGGACGGGATACTGCAGATCTACGATCTAGCGCAGAATCATGTACGACGCAGATTCGAACTTCACATAAGACCTGAGGGGAGCTGCTCGAGTACGAGGGTTGAAATCCTCAAAGTTTCCTTCTCACCCAGCAGTCGAGACCTGGCCGTCCTATACCGGCAAAGGGGACATCCACGCAATGCATCCTGGTCCCCAAATGGAACTGAATCTGCTCGTGAATGCGAGGTTTACCACCTGGTCACCTTTCATCGTTGTTTTGCGAAGACCCTGGGTTATTTCTACGACTCTTTTCTGCAGGAGACGCGAGATATACAAGAGATTCAAGACCACGAACCCGTTGGCCTAGCTCTTGCATCAAATGGTAATGCATGTATCGCCTGGAAGGGTCTAGATAGGCTGGAAAAAACCAAGATATGCCTTGTCCACCGGAATGAAAAGGTCATGGTACGCATTGTCTCAGTCCCCCCTTCATTGACATCACGTTGGGATCAGAAGTTTTCTTTAGCGAACCGAATGCTTAATTCCCCTTTTGATCTATCCGACAAGTCAAGTGCTCGCCGTATTGAGGGTAATGCTGACTTGCAATTAGGCAGAACATAAATACGGTCAGCAGTGTTTCTATCTGTCAACTGTAATTTGTCTGTATCGTACATTGTTCCTTCTCTTTCAGCTAAGATCGGCCATGAACCTCAGGAGTTATCCGCTCCTTGTCAGCATTAGACCCCCTTCCCCAACGAACCCTCAACCGTCTTTTGGGATTGCTCTTCTTGTTTTACACTGAATTGTCTGTTAAACTTGCTGAGGGGACAACCCGAGCATTGACTCTATATGAAGGAAGAGCCATTGTCAAGTCCTTTCGAAGATTTCGCTGACGTCCAAATACGTCAGATTCGTCTCCTGACGTCTTGGAGATCCATGACCCTCCTGGCTTACCTACCCATATGTACAAAGACCGTTTGATATGGACTTGCCAATTTGTCGACAACGACAGCAGATTGAATTTCTACAAGCCGGGTGCCCCTGTCCATAGCTGGTATATGAGCTGCCCCAATCCAGCCGGAGAAGAGAGCGGCCAGTTTTTGTACAATTCATCCTTGATCGATGTCGGGAGCGAGGACGCAGCCGAGGTCTTTGAGGTCGGAATGCCTTACTATGGCAGCCATACGTATGGCGTCTTCGTGGACGGACAGTCCACGCCTTTGTGTCAGATCTCGTATTTTGCTCTCGCTATGAGCAAATATTTAAACAGACATGGTCAATCAGACGTGTTCGTTGTGCATGCGGATACCTATCTGTCTGTGAATACCTGTGATCACAACGTAAACCTCGACAAGGGGCGAAGATCTGCATCATGGTCGGCGCTAGCATTTCTCGCAGGTTTCAAGCGATGCGTCAGCTCGTTAGGCACCGTCGTTGCGATTTCCCCCGGGGCTACACGGATCGCGGCGGCGAATTGGGATCGTGTGCTGGTTTGGTCGATGGAACCCAGATTACTCCAGCAGGGTGAGTTGCAGCATTATTTTCCAGCCCGCGATTACAATATAAGAAAGGGCATCGGCCGGCTGAGGCCTGTTTTGCTGTCCTCGGAAGGAGTGGTGCACAAAATGTTGTGGACGAACGAGACGCAGTTGTACGCTATCACAGATCAAGGCCTTGCAAAGTGGGACATTGGTCACATGAGCGGAGGGAGAAGAGAGAAATTGTCGCTGGCACACGATGCCTCGGAATGTAGTGGTCAGTAACCGGTAGAGAGGAGCATCAAACCGAAGGGCGAAGAGCCTCGCCATCTCACCAAGGATGGTGCGGTAGGCACAGCTGCATGGATTCATGAAGGCTAGGAATTTTCTTATTTCGAAGGAAGGGATGATAGGACTTCTCCAAAGATGCGCATGGCATTGGCAGCGTTCAGGCCACCGATCAACTATGTGGTTCCCAGCCGTTGAGTATGCGCTCGGCTTTGACGCTGTTGTTACGATATCGATACTCAAAGAATATAGTCAAGGACTATACTCAAAGGCTGCAAGGAGGACAGCGTATGACTACGGATGAGCTTAGAGATGAATACTGTATGCCAGTGTGTAAAAGCTGTCACGTGTTCTCGACTTATGCGCAACAGCTGATGTAGATGACATTTGGGTGATGATACCTGGAGAACACCGAGTAGGTAGGTAGGTAGGTAGGTAGGGTGGTAGGTACCTCCTTAAGTACTCTACCTACAAGATACGTAGAACAATAAGGTCATAAGCGTGCTAAGGTGCTAAGGTACCTAAGGTAAAGAAAGTACCGTATGGGCAGGGCAGGGCAGGGCAGGGCAGGGCAGGGCAGGGCAGGGCAGGGGCAAGCGAGAAGTATGACGTTTAAGGGTCTCTTTTAGCGTCATATTACATATGTGGGCGTTCTGTCAAATAGATCTAAGGCCAGTGAGGTACCTCTCTACCTTACTCACCTTACTTAACCTTGTGCTTGTGAGGTAGAACAGACACTGGAATATACGTTGTACGCTGTACGCTGTACGCTATAGGATTCTAATTACACCACCCTTCACTACCTATATACACTTCACTTCACTTCTCTTCTCGTCTCTTCTCTTGTCACTTACCTAAGGTACCAAGGATATCTTGAATCTCGAGACAAGTACTCAGGTACTCAAGTACTCAAGTACTTTCAACCTCACGTCTCCTTCTACCTTCTTCTATCTTTCATCTCTTCCCACCATCACCTTTCTGCCATCTTCATACAAACCTCCATCCACCTAACCTTTGCTCTATTACTTCGCTCAAACCTCTTCCAATCGGCGGCATTTTCTAGCGTCTTCAGTTCTTCTCCAGCGATCGTCCGGCATTCCGGCCTCCTCCTCCCTTCTCCTCCTCCTCCTCTTCTTCATACTGCCTTGAAGAGTACCATTTGACTCCACTCCCACCTCCGCCGCACATTCGTTTTCGCCTTCAAAAGCAACCTCACCAACAACAATATTCAAAGTCCGAGCTCAGGCATCTTCCTCAACATGGCTTTGGTCCAGTAAAGATTCACAGCTCGTATAACTACAAGTGATGACGGCCGCTGCAACTCCTCGAGGCACTTGGCCTCCTATATCTCCCTCTCGAGCGCTGCCAATTTCATCAACCACGCCGCTCGGATACCCTGCACGTACACCTGCTTCTGCTAATCACCAAACACCAGGACGGCAATCAATAACGCTCTCTCCACACGCAAAACGCGCCCCTCGCTCTCCAAGTCCCAACTACTTCGAATTCGTTGCAGATCCCAGCAGCAATCCTCCCAATTCCAATGCCGGCATTCACGCTAGGAGGAACTGGAGTCCACCGTCAGCTGGCGACCAGCCCACCACAGTTGCCCCTCCACAGAACTATCCTTTGGAATCGCAGTCACGGTTCGAGAACTTCCGAAGGCAGTCAGAGACTAACACGTTCAACTTGAGTCATGGAAGCCTTTCGCACTTTAGCGGAAACCCTGGGAGCGCCCAACCGTTGACCCTCGAAAATGTGGCGGATCAGAGCCACAGAAGACGAAACCCGCTTTCGCCGAAATCTCAACAGACGCCGTCAGGAATGGGGATTTCAGTGGTGAATCAAGAGTGCATGGACGTCGATCAGAGCTCGCAAGAGCATGATCACCAACCCCTGCTGAAGACTCCAGATTCTCGGCATTCACCTTACTTCAACGTCTCCCCAATGCAGTCCCCAACAAATGTGTCAAGCTCAGAGCTCTCGAAAGTACAGAGAACACAGATATCCCACATCGATGAGAGGCACCCCCGGAACTCTCTACCCCACAACCGAGTTGAGCCTCTCGCGCACATCGTTCAACGCTCGGAGACACTACCCTCCTCAGTTAGCTACGATGGCCCCACAATGATAGCGCCACAAGATTTCGTTGGTATCTTAAAGGGTCATCTTCCCCAAGACCTCTTACTACTGGATTTGAGAGTTTTCCCACAATACTCCAAGTCTCGAATAAGTGGTGCAATTAACCTCTGCATACCAACTACGCTATTGAAAAGATCGTCTTTCAACGTGCAGAAATTGTTGGAAACATTTACGAAAGAGAGCGAGAGAGCCAAATTCGCCCAATGGAGAGACGCGAAATTCATCATTGTGTATGATGCAAACTCAGCGCAGCTGAAAGATGCTACATCGTCAGTCAACACTTTAAAAAAATTCACCAACGAGAAAGGGCGAGGCACTGGCCTCATTATCCGTGGCGGATTCAGTAATTTTGCTAAGAAGTTTCCGGACCAAGTTGATGATAGGCCAGCCAGCGAAATGGATGGATCGAATCCCAGGAAACTCTCAATAGACCCACCTGGCGCAGCCCCCGTTGCGGGAGGATGCATGATGCCAAGTACTCAGACTGCAGCGAATCCCTTCTTTGGCAACATCCGGCAAAATATGGACTTGATTGGTGGTGTGGGTCAGATGCCTGTCAAGCTGCCGGCTGGTCTTAAGGAGACTGCGGTAGCAGAACTGCCAGCATGGTTGAGGCAGGCCGCGGATGAGGAAGACAAAGGCAAGGCTGTTGCTGATCGCTTTCTTGGGATTGAAAGGGCTGAGCAGCAGCGAATGCAGAAAGCGCTGTCCTGCAATGTGTCTTATGGCACCCCAAATCCGCTTTCGCCTGAAGCCGTGCAGATTGCAGGGATTGAAAAGGGAACCAAGAACAGGTATAAGGACATGCTACCATATGATCACTCGAGGGTCAGGTTGCAGAACGTATCGTCTGGGGACTGCGACTATGTCAACGCAAGCCACCTTAAAGCGCAACGGAGCAACAAGCATTATATCGCCTCTCAGGCTCCTGTTCCAGCGACTTTCAGCGTAAGCCTCCTCTATCTCTGGTGTCCATAGTTTCATCCAACTAATGGCTTATTTTAGGATTTCTGGCGTGTGGTCTGGGAACAAGATGCTCGTGTAGTAGTAATGCTGACCGCCGAGACTGAAGGGGGCCAGCGAAAGTGTCATCCGTACTGGCTTACAGGCGACTATGGTCATTTTAAGCTCAAATCACTCTCGGAAAGGCATCTGCCATTGGCGTCACCCAGGAACACCACTGGCAGGGTTTTCTCATCGCATCTTAGCCTGGAAGCCACCGAAAGACCCAGCATGGGTCGTCGCCGCTCTACCAATAACAGCACGCAACAAAATCCTACACTCCAAGCTGTCGACGCTGAAATCCCCCATGTTATCGTGCGCAAGCTCACCCTCTCCCACACAGGCCACCCATTTGAACCCATCCGCGAGATCACCCAACTCCAGTATTCCAGCTGGCCAGACTTTGGCGCGCCAGCTCATCCTGCCCACGTCCTAGGATTGGTCGAGCATTGCAACTCTGTTGTACGCAGCTACGAGTCTAGCAGCCCAAGCCGTGAGCCAGACGAGCCTGCACGTCAGGGCGAGCGGCCAACCGTTGTGCACTGTAGCGCTGGGTGCGGTCGAACGGGAACGTTCTGTACTGTAGACAGTGTTGTGGATGAGTTGAAATGGCAACGTCAAACCCGTTTACAGAGGCACAACAATCTAGACCTAAATGATATGGATGTTGATAGCAAAGAAGAAGATGGGTGGTTGTTCAAAGACGACGAAGATCTGATTACCAAGACCGTGAGCGACTTCCGCCTGCAGCGACTGAGCATGGTACAAACGCTGAGGCAGTTTGTGTTGTGCTATGAAAGCATTCTCGAGTGGGTTGTGGGGGAGATGTCGGAGAGATGCAAGGGATTGGGAAGAGACTTGGAGAGGAGGAGTTGGGGTGGATAAAGGTAATTGTAATATCTTCGGTCATGATGAAGATTCACAACTCGCCAACTCTGCGGCAAGAATACAGCGCTGCATGTGCTTGAAGACCTTGCCTGTACTGTTAGGCTAAGAATAGCAGAGGCAACGTGTAGACCTGATAGCAGTAGCTAATCAGTACAACATAGAATACATAGCATGCGTAATCACAGAAACCAAGCCGAACCGAACAGCTCTGTCTCCGTTTTCCCCGTCAACCTTTTCGTTGTACTGACTTACATGTTGATCTGCTAGCCTTGCTTCATCTGGTCTCCCGTCCTCGGCCTTGAGCAGAACGCTACCGACCACATTCACAAGACATCAGGGCCCCAGTGTGCTGTCGGGGAACACTCGTTACGATACATCCAGCGACCCAAGAAAGTCCACTTCTCCTTTTGATGCTTTGTCCTCACAGCCAAGCCATGAATAATCCTACTCAACGCTATGTAAAAGCTCATTCAGATTCTAGCACACGAAGCGCCTGAGGGACCTCCTTCCCAGCGCCTTGCTCAAAACGAAACATCTGCAACGACAGCGGCCAGCCTCATGTTGTATATTGTGAGTCCGGCCACCGCTCAACTTTGTATGAATGGATCTCCCCAATAAATCGGGCTCACCAGGCCCTTCCGCTACTTCTCCTGCCCAGCGTTCTGAAACTGCTCTGGTGTCCCAGAGCAAGCTTATCGAAGCGGTCAATGCCCATCACCTCGATATCACCCGAATATCCTGCTAGGTAGAAACCCACCACGATCACTAGATAGGTCAGCACCAGAATGCTTCCTTTGAAGTAGTTGCTTTTGCCCTCGCCATACACGTAGCTGAGCAGGAAAACGCAAAGGATAACGGTCACCATGTCCCACTGCGGGAAGATGAGATTGAAGGTGTGATCCAGCAGCTTTTCAGGATCGATGTAGCGGCCGCGGACAGCGCTGAAAAGTACGAGGGCGGGAAGCTGTAGGAGGCAGACCTGGAGAGCATAAGCGGAACCAATCTCCATCGAAAGCGCGATATTGCCATTCATGGCGAAAGATATCGCATTCTGGGCACGAAATGTTAGCCACCAAATTGATCTCTGCGGAGAGTAAGGAAAACATACCAAGAATTCTGTCGTATTGGGCACGAGCGCGAACAGAGTAATGCCCAAGAACTTCTCATCAATGTCTACACTTTCTAGTACTACATCCACAGTGTTGACTAAAATTTCTGCAATGACTGCGTAGAGGAGCGTAGCACCTAGCAGGATGACGGCACTCTTCACTCTCCCCCAGTTGGGAGCATCATGCCCACCACCAGCAGCACCTTCTGCATTTGCGGCTGCTTCGTGCTCGTCATGGAAGGTACCTGTAGGCGGAGCAGAGGCTTTAGGTGTGCG
This sequence comes from Evernia prunastri, assembly GCA_003184365.1. Lineage (NCBI taxonomy): Eukaryota > Fungi > Ascomycota > Lecanoromycetes > Lecanorales > Parmeliaceae > Evernia > Evernia prunastri. Next base: position 13,496 of record NKYR01000200.1, on the reverse strand, counting down.
TTGGGCAGCAGCAGCACGCGTTGACGTTGACACTTTACGAGGAGCTTTAACAGCATCTCGAGCCGCGACCGCAGCCGCAGTAGCTGCCATCTCCGCAAAATGGCGGACTAGGTTATTATGCTCCTCCTCAGAGAGACCAGCCAATTTAATGCTTCGCAGGCTTGAATTGTCTTCAGGAACGGTGATCTCACCGTCACTAGTTTTTGGTGGCACGGCATGCGGCGGCTGACCAGGAGGATTGTTACTAGATCCAGATGGCTGCCGTGTGTCTTCTGGGCCGCATAGACTAAGCCCTTCGTGCTTGAGAGACTGCCCCAGAATGCGTTTATAGAGTTGAGTGTCACGTATCGCAGTGCTCGCATTTCGGCCACCTGTAGAGTCCTTGCTGCTGCTGCTCGTCTGGGGCTTAGGTCCGGAGCCATGGAGTGGTTGGTTGGATATACTGCCATTTGGTCCAGGATGCCCTTGAGCTTTCTTCTCCTCTATTTCTATATTCCAGATTGTAGCTGCATGGGTCCGTAACGTAAACCATAATCCAATGATATATGAGAGGAACAGAAGAACAGCCGCGAACCAACAATACGGTCTTACTGCCTTGACAAAGAATTCGTCATTGATGGCAGGTGCTTGGGAATAGTAACACCGTCGACAGTCTTCGTCGGGTCCATCAGGATGGTCAGGTGCTACCACGAGGCAGGAATGGCAATTAAGCTCATGCTGAAGAAGCGTCAGCAATGATCAGGGTGTTTTTCAAGGCGTTCTACTTACACTCCCATAGATTTGGTAGAAGAGGGTAGGTCCGAAAGCAGCGATCACCGCGAATAAAAGCATAGTCGACGTGACGCCCGCTGACTTGACATTGAATCTCTGAGTCTTCCGTTTAATCGCTCCAAAGCACATGGATAGACCTGGTAGGAATAGAATACCAGCAAAGATACTCCCGATGATGCTGCCCTCGACCAGCTGACCTTTACCCTGGTTCAGCGCTACGCAGTAGAGAAACACCTCGACGATTGTGGAAAAAAAGGCATTGATGGCCGCTCCCACGCCCATTGATGACTGCGCTGATATTGAAGCTACAGCTTGTCCGATGAAGTATGCCAGGGGGATTATCGAGAAGAGCGCCAAGGCAAAGACAAACCCAGGAGCAACTATCCAGCTGTCGAGGCCAAGAGCGACATCGAGTACCCAATAATCAAATATCACAAACAGCACTACACCGATCAAGTTGATCAGGAAGATATTGGTTCCGTCAACGGTATACTTCCAGTACTTCAAACCCACTGCTCGATACGTGCAGAGTAGTATGGACGACGATTGTGACGAAACACCCCGTGAGTAAGTGGTGTCCGCGTTGAACGACAGGGCGAGCGGATGCCGACGCAGATGGTAGAAAAGAAGTAAAGTAACCTTGCCCATGGGGATCCAGAAGACCAGAAACCAACAGATTCCAGATGCGAGCAGTAAGAGGGGTGCGACCAGAAAATAGAAGAAGACGAAGAATATGACACGCCCTATGGTCCATTGCCCTCGACCAAAAAGTCTAGCCCTTCGATTTTTTGGCCCTCTCTTAGGGTCATCTTCTCTCCTTGCGCGTCCCAAAAGACTGTCGTTCTCATCTACTGAATCCATGCTTCTGCGCCGACCGATCAATGATCTAGAATTTAGGGGTCCGAAAAAAAGGCGCCCGTCTTCGAGATCTCCATTCTGCCATTGTTCGTATTCTGTGATGCTGCGGCCTTCGCCTTCGTCCTCTTCCGCATAAGCTTCATCTTGCTCCAGCTTGACGAATTGGCCGAATGGGTAAAAGAGATATAGTGACAGACCCCAGAAAACTCTTCCGTAATCTGCGGCAGCAGGTGCAAAGCCAAACAGAAAACAAGTAAGCGCCCCTAGGGCCGCGGCTATGGCAAGCCACCAGCCGAAGAGGATAGTCCAGAGGATGTTGAACATCCATAACCAACTGCTTACTCTGCCACCCGGGGACGAGTGTATGTCACCTTCTGCTGTTTTTTCTATGGATCTATTCTTCTGGTAGAGCGCCGGTTTCCAGATACGGATACCAAAAGGGTGTGTCTCGTTAATGGCGTTCTGACGGTCTTTCAGGGTAAAGCTCTCGGCGTCGCTTACTTCGCCGTCGTCGTCGTCATCGTCGTCATCATCACCATCTCCAGCGTCTGCGGGGGTAGATGCTTCCTCTGCAGATGAGTCATGGCCGTCCCCAGCAGCTTCCCCACGAGAGACGGTAGAAGTTTGAACTTGCTCGGCTTCTTCCTCATCTTCGCCGCGAGAATCGACTCGCGGCAAAGGTGTTGGTTGGGCAGTGGGTCTTCTGCGCAAAGTCGATGGTTGTCTCCGGAGGCCATGACCATGGCCTGACCCCGACGCTGACTTCGCAATCGAAGATTGCCGCTGCACGAAATCTGATTCATATTCATCTGGATCATCATCTACTGAGAACTCTTTGCCTTTATGAGGAGGGTGATATTTGGAAGATGCTCGTCGGGCCATCTTCGGCTTGCTCATTGATGGTAATGATTCGGGAGAAAGCATTTGCTGGCGAGCTGACGACGCAGAGCTTTGTAGACCTTGGCGGCCCTCATCCTGGGTTGGCGTTCGTTGGGGTTCTTCCGCGGTGTTGTAGGAATTCATGTAGCCTTTGACAGATTTAGCCGCACTCCTCGACTAGGGATAGGACATGCTGTAATTCTCACCACTTTTGGTCGAAATTGCAGGAGGTCGATTTCGGCGAACTGTTCCCGACGCTCTTGTGCTTTCTTGGTCGTCCTGGTCATCGTCCTGATCATGGGTAATGGGCTCAAAGCGTCGTGGTGGGGTTGGAGTGTCTGTTGGAGAAGCGGGTGTAGAGTTATTGTCGGCATCAGGGTTGGGTGAGCTGTTATTGTCTGACATATTGAAGTCGCCTTCGCCTATGGCTCCAGAGTGTAGTCAGACTGTAGTCATGAAGCTCGAGCGGTGCAGCGGGATCCTTTATCAGCTGAGAAAGCTAGGCAAAACGTGATCCTGTGACTCTGATACGCTTGCTGTGATGTGACACTGGCCTTTGATGCGTAGAATGTCATGGTCAGCAAGAGATGAGGCAACCTTAGTAGATTAGGGGTAGGAGAGCATTAATACAAGAGGGCGAATGATCGGATTACATAGTGATAAGTATAATTACATCTCCAAGGCCAAGACGCCTAAGATATGTTACATGTTTACCCTACATCCGGCGCTATTTGACTACGCTAACGATTCGTGTCCGTCACTTTTCACACCTAGGTTACCGGTAGGGTATACATATTGAGCCTCAGTGGTGTCAGTGTCCGTGTCCTTGTCCTAGCTTGATCGAGAGGCTGCCTTTAATACGATCCTCGTCGTCATCCCTCTGATAGTATTCCTTTGATCCGGGAGATAACCTTTCGTTTACATCTCCATCTCTGTTGGTGCCGTCTCCATCGATCCACCGAGAACCACCGCGAACAATCCTCGGATCTCCATCCCTCTCGTCGCTATCATGACCCTCGATAACTATTATTGGAACAAGGTCGAAGCCGCTAAACTGGAGATAGTCCAAGGGCAGGCGGTACTACGGCGATTAGAGGCACAACGAAACGACTACAATTCCAGGGTGAGGTTACTGAGAGAAGAGCTGGGGCTGCTGCAACAGCCGGGCTCGTATGTTGGAGAGGTGGTAAAGGTGATGGGCACGAAGAAGGTCTTGGTCAAGGTGCATCCAGAAGGCAAATATGGTAGGATCGACTGCTCCCTCATGCGTGCTACACCACGCTGACACAACCTCTTCGCAGTCGTCGATGTTTCTGACAGTGTCGACATCTCCAAGCTTACCGTTGGAAAGCGAGTAACCCTTCTCTCGGATTCCTACAAACTCGAAAAACCGCTCCCTTCCTCCGTTGATCCACTAGTGTCCCTCATGCTGGTCGAGAAAGTCCCAGATAGCACATACGACATGATTGGGGGTCTATCCCAACAGATAAAAGAAATAAAAGAAGTCATCGAATTAGGCCTGAAACATCCGGAACTCTTTGAATCTCTCGGCATTGCCCAGCCAAAGGGCGTGCTGCTTTATGGACCCCCCGGTACCGGAAAGACGTTGCTTGCAAGAGCTGTGGCGCATCATACGGACTGCAAGTTCATCCGTGTATCAGGTTCAGAGCTAGTGCAAAAATACATCGGTGAAGGAAGCCGTATGGTGCGCGAATTATTCGTGATGGCCAGAGAACATGCACCCAGTATCATCTTCATGGACGAAATCGACAGTATCGGGTCCTCGCGTGTTGAGGGCAGCAGTGGTGGCGACAGCGAAGTGCAGCGTACCATGCTGGAGCTTCTGAATCAATTGGACGGTTTCGAGCCAACGAAGAATATCAAAGTCATCATGGCAACGAACCGGCTGGACATTCTGGATCCGGCCCTATTACGTCCGGGCCGCATAGATAGAAAGATTGAATTCCCGCCGCCCACGGTTGAAGCAAGAGCAGATATTCTACGGATTCACTCACGCTCCATGAATCTGACCAGAGGTATCAACCTCACCAAGATTGCGGAAAAGATGAACGGATGCAGTGGTGCCGAATTAAAGGGAGTGTGCACAGAGGCAGGGATGTATGCTTTGAGGGAGCGGAGAGTGCATGTAACGCAAGAGGACTTCGACCTGGCGACGGCGAAGGTGCTGAATAAGCACGATGACAAAGAAGTCAGTCTTGGGAAGCTCTGGAAGTAGTGCTGGCGTAGAGGATTGTGACACTCGTGGCGTCTCGAGGAGGGTGTATAGATATGAAGCCTACACCGCCATTGAAAGCAGGTAGCGCAATGAAGGTCACGTCGCGGGCCTACCTACAGAGCTACCGGCAGGTTGATCATTTCCGAAGCATCTGATCATCCTTCGCTTCTTGGGACTGGGGCGAGCTTGAGGACAATTCCATTTGCGAGTTGCACAAGCTCTATATCTTTCTCTTTAAATTTTCATCATAAGTCTATCTTCTTGTCGTTTTCGGTCATTTTCCCTTGGAAGCTTTCATAAGCCGTTAGATCCAGTCTCATTCTAGCTCCACCAAATCTCAATTTATACGGACCCCGGAAGCATCGTATTCAACCCTCCACCCTCTCTCCCTTTCTCTCCCTGTTCCGCCCTTGGCTTCAAAGTGCCCTCTGCATCCTCACTCGCCTTTCCCCACTTCCCAACGACGTGATCGACATCTTTCCTGTACTCTTGCTGGCTTTCGCACTGCTCAAGGAAGACCTTGTACTTTACAGCTAGCAGCTCCTTCTCATGCGGATCGTCCGTCGGTGGAATGGCTCTGCCCGGCTTAGACATCCGATCCATGATATCCCATAACGGTTCTGTCTTGCCATCCTTATCTGCAGATGCAGCTTTGGCGCCCAGCATGGCGGCACCGTGTACCACGGCCGCATGCACGTACTGTGGAATAAGGACAGGCATATCGCAGGCTGATGCCATCAGACTCATTAGAATAGCGTTCTGGCACTGGCTACCTGACATGAAGATCGACTTGATCTGGTGGCCGGATTTATTCATCGTCTCGATAATTTGATGCGTTTGCAGGGCAATGAACTCCATCGTGGCGTAGTAGAATAAAGCTAATCCGTCCTGGGACTTATCACTGCTGAGACCAATGACCGAGCCGGTCATGCGAGGGTCGGCGACTGGTGAGCGATTACCGAATAAATCGCCATAGAAGAAAAAGTGTCTGCCCAGATAAGATATAGTGGGCGCATTTTGCTTTGCCTTCATGTCTTTGAGATGCTCATTCAGGTAGTCGTAGATGTTCATGTTGTAGCTCTCGGCTATACTCAGAACCTGCTGAAAGGCCGGATGGGTCTCCAGCACATGCTTGAGAAGCTCTCCTGTAGCAGACTGTCCCCCTTCGGCCATCCAAAAGTCGGGAATCAGAACATCTCTGTAAGGCCCCCACACTCCCTTGACGAACACAGGCTTCGGGGACATAGCGATATGGCAGGTGGAAGTGCCGGCAACAGCCGCAAGACGGGTGAAGGCTTGGTTGCGGTCGTTACTAGCGTATTCGGAACTCAGTGCTGTGCCATCCAGCTTGACTTTAGCACCAACAGTGCCAACCCAGCCAGCGTAGGCATCGATAACACCACTGCCGACGGCGATACCGGCAGGTAGTCCAAGCTCGTAGGCTGCTTTCTCGCTGAGAGTACCGCACTTTTCACCAGCACTTCTGTACACACCATTCTTGTCCGTCAGCAGCCAACACTCGACGAAGGGCTTGGACTACCTACTTCGCCGTTGACTCCACCCAAGCGCTTGAAATCATCTTTCACCAGATCACCCAGGCCAATGCCTTCTAAAAAGTCTCCTTGCCAGCCTTTGACACTGCCATCCACGCCTACGGGAACGTAGCCCTGCTTGCACACAGTACTACAGTAGCTGCGGTTCTCGTTGCCTGTAGCCATGTGCGTCAGAGCGTCAGCAAGATCGTAGAACTTGCAACGGTCAAAGAGCTCTTTGGGCATATTGTTCTTCAACCAAAGCACCTTGGGTATCTCCATCTCAATTGACATGGTGCCTCCCACATAACGCAGTAGATTGTGCCCAGTGGCATTAATTTTGGCCGTCTCTTCCACCGGTCGATGGTCTAGCCATAGAACAACATTGCGGTCGTTGTCGAAATTAGGCCCGGTCACTGAGACCGGTTCGTCCGTATCATGGGAGAAGACAGCCAGAGAGCAGGTAGCATCAAAGGCCATACCACGGATAGTGCTGGGATTAATGTTGTGTTGATTCAGGATACGCTGAACAGAGGAACAGATGCATCGCCAAATGTCATTCGTGGATTGCTCCTATATCACAGGTCAGTCTTCTCTTAGCAGATGTAGCTGCGGGCTGGCTGGTCAGAGATCGTACGTAGTAGCCTTGTTCGGGCTGCCACAAGCCAATGTTTTCTGAGGCTAAACCGACGATATCTCCTTTGCCATCAATCACACAAGCTCGAGCAGATCCCGTACCCACTTCAAGATTTTCGAGTCAGCATTTCTCCGTGGAATTGAGATGTCAAATACCATCGATTCCAACGTAATGGCTGATGGTTGCATGGGTCAGCATGTCTTTCACATGGAAAACCAGGACAGGTAGGAAGTAAGGACTTTATTCCAACGCTTACTCCATGTGGGGGTTCAGTTCGTTGTGCTATAAGAGACTCCGTGTCAGCATCGTACTCTAATGAATCGGGCCCCATGGACGAATCCAATGCTTCGGCGCTCGAGATATCGTACGTACTGGATCGGTCGACACTAGTTGTCCGGGTCAGCATTTCTGATTGTGATGGCTGTTGAGATGTGGATGCCATAGCAGGGAGTGACATACTCTGTCGAGACTGCTGCCTGTACGGCTGTCTGAAAGGGAGGGAAGCCATGTTGAGGGAGGGGATACTTCAGTTTGGGAGAAAGTGGTGAAGAACGGCGCAAGCGTTCAATTGGTTATGGCAGGAGGGGCAGAAGTGAGAGAAATCCCTGGATGAATAGTGTATGGGAACAATGCTAGAGTAGAGAAGTTGTCTAATTTTGAAGAGCCCCAGTGGAGAAGGGTTTTGATTGGTCAGGAACAGCTTGGAGTGGTTGAGATTGGTATGGTAGCTTTGAGGGAAGTAGTATGTAGGGTTATTGAAGGATGTAAAGGAAAAGCAATAATGTTTAGTAAATTTATATGTTTTGTCACTTTGTGTGCTGGCCGTTGGTGACTATTTGGTGCAAAGTATCTGCCTCCAACGTTCCAATCTCCAAGACACGCTATTGGATTACCTATTGATTCCTAGGTAGGTAGGTAATGTACCTTAAGGTACTTTACTACTTTAGCTGGCATACGGTAACTGCGTACCTACCGGTTTTAAAGCTGCCGTATGATCGTATCAATTACTCCGTAAGAACCTTACCTTCCCCCCCGCTTCCGAAGCTCCCCTCCAACCCCACCAATGGAACACGAGTGACGAAGAGCACTGAACCCAGCATACCTTAGGTGCAATCCCGAATCACCTCGAAGCGCATCGTCGACGTCCACCTTCACATGTAGTGTTATTCGAGACTTGGCGCCGAAGTCTTGCTGGGTGCAGGGCTTTTGCTGCCGAGCTCCATACTCGTACACATAAACCGCTTTACTTTATGGTACGTACCTCGATTCCGTGTACTGCTTTACTTCCTCGAAAAGCTTTGCATCCAACTACGGAATACCTTATGTAAGGTACCCATTGAATTACCTTAGTCTACACCGTGTACTCACTGCTCCGTACGTATAACTAGGTACTTCAAATCGGAGGGAAACCCAGAATTTAGCATCTGAACTTGTGACGGAAGAAATAACGTCCATGATCGGTCAACGAGATTGACTGGCCTTCGAGACTCTTAGTAAGCACACCAAAATTCCAGCGGCTAACCGCATATAGCATAGATTTGTCAGCAAGGGTCTTTCTACCCCTCCACGTATATCAGAGATCTTCAGACATTGAGTTGAAGACCAGTGACGAGAAAATGGATGAGGTTAGTGACGAGGAGGTGGATGAGGCCAGTGGCGAGGAGATGGATGAGGCTGATTGAGGAGAAATTGGAGAAGCAGGGTGGTGGCAACGTTATTTCAAGTGGTTTTCAGGCTATGTTCTCTGTACCGTAGCAAGGCGCTCTCTAAGCTACTCAATTGACCATTTCATAGCCTATTTGAAGGCCTATCTGAATGTTTTCTAGCCACTACATTACTACTTTACATGACTAAAATAGTGGAGAAGGCTCTGGAGAAAGGCCTACAGTGACGGTGTTATACTGGAGAACCCTTGCAGTAGCCCTACCAAGTTTGACCAATCATCTCCAAGCCCTAACCCTGGAGTCTCGAAGGCCAGTCAATCTCGTTGACCGCTCAAGCACGTTATGGCGCACCTTCATGACCCTGTAGCGTTGCTTGTCCGGTTTACCAGCGCTTTTGATCTTTCCATGAATTTGGGCATAGACGGAGAAAAAGAAAGGCTGTCCTTACTCTGAGAGGTTAAGAGAGCATGTCTAGGCCTCGCTTGACTCAAGTGATAGAGGATTGACAAAGTTCATTTGGTCGACAGATATTTGTCGTGGTTCTTTCATTCAGGGAGCTTGTAGTTAACCTGTCTACGACAAGGTCATCTTGCCCAACTAGCAAGCCGCCTTACCTCAACTTCCCACCTCATTACAAGACTTATTCGCATGCCAATGGAACAAGCAGGCGCAGCCCATATATTTACCCCGTACTTCATCATGCTTGCTTTGCCTATCCTCGTGCACCGACATCTCTCTTTTCCCTGTCTAATCACCCTTTTGTAGATATGGCAGATATCCACCGTTGTTCGTCCTTTCTGCATCATTGTCAGCATGGCCCATCCCAATCATCTGCAAGTTGACGAGAGCATTTACCGATCGAAATGCAAGAGCATTCCGAGGACCGGGATAAGCTGCACCTGGTGCTTTTTATCCTTTTGCTCTAGGAATTGCAAAAGCACGTTCTTGAGATAGACATAGTCCATGGTGCCTGGAGGGGAGCCGTTGGGCGCATCGACTAATGCGGCAGAAGGTGTCCTGCTCTTCCCTGCTGGTGAGCCGAGTCGTGCTGCAGAATCGAACGATGAGCGAGAAGATTGTGCTTCCGACTCCATGGCTTTGCTCCTGGCCATTTGGATCTTGCCCATTTCATCCGCCATCGACTGCATATCATCAATCTATTGAACAGCATGAAACATCGGTAGCATTAAGGAACGTACCTTGCTGGACTTTTGCATCTTTTCAAGCCGATGCTGCGTATCTCCTACCGACCTCTGCAGGTCAATCTTTTGCTTCTCCAGATCCCTCGCCTGATTTTCGCTCTCGTCTAAAGCATCCCGGAGTTCCGCCATTGCTTTGCGTACATCATCAACCTCTCTCGTGGACTGCGCTGCACGGTGCTCTAGCTCTTCCCGCCGCCTTTTCCAATCTTTTCGTGCTATCTCCAGCTCCTCCTTGTCCTCCTCTGCTCTCTTCAGATTTCTCTCATTATCTTTGTACTTGTTCCGCAAATCTTCCAACTCCCTTGCCCTTCGCCTACCAGCCGTGCTAGCTTCGTCCTCTGCACGATCACGCTCCTCAATAGATGTGTCCATACGCGCTTTCATCTCCCGGATTCGTGCATCAGCTCTGGCCTCAACATCAGCCAAGAGCCTTCTCATCGTCTCGCCCTCACGGCTTCGCTCACTCAGGAGGCGATGAGCATCTGCAACCTCCTCGTCGAGGCTTTCGCAACGCTCTCTGGCTTCTTTCGCTTGCATTGCCATCTCTGTGGTCTGATCTCGCATACTCGCCATCAGACTCTGCGCGCTAGCATACTGTGCGGTTTTGAGATCAATCTCCTCCTTCAGGCCCTCGCTTTGGCTTCTCATCTTAGAAATTTGCTGCTCAAGCTCTCTCAACGTTATCTTACTGGTGTTCAGCTCCTCTCTCGTCTTGCCAAGCTCTCTTGATAAGCGGTCAAAGGACTCCGTTTCCTGACGTCTCTCCGTATTCAGCCGCTGGACTTCCTGTGCTGCCTTGGAACTTGCATCTTCTGCCTTGAACCTGCTGCTGCTCTCTTGATTTATCGTCTGGTTCAGAGCCTTGATCTCTGTCTCTCGATCGGACAGAGTCTGCTTTAATTGGTTGGCTTCCGAACGTAGCTCTTCCTGCCTGGAGTCTAGCCGTTTGAATTCCGTATCTTTCTTGCTAAGTACTTCTTTGACAGACTTCACTTCTGCAGCTTCACTCCTCAGTGCGTTGATCTCTGGTTGTGCCTTCTGCAAAACATTCCTCAGGTCGTTCAGGTCCCTGAATCTAGATGATGCAAGTTGCTGCGCAGCTGAAAGATCCGTTTGCAGCGCGTTCGCCTTGGCTTTCAAGTCCTCAAATTGGGTTGCTAGGTCTTTGTGCTTTTGCTCTGATCCCGCCGCGCTAGTGGCATGGACATCCCTGAGTTCAGCGATCTCTTTCTCTAGATTCGTCACAGTGGACGCTATAGCAGTCTTCTCTGCCATCAACTCTTTGACTTGGTCCTTGGCCTCAACATGCTCCTGTCCAACGTTCACGAGGTCGTCCCGTAGCGTGTCGATCTCTTCTCTTAATCCATCTTGATCTTTCAGTTTACCATGGATTCTCTCAATAGCTGCATCTTTCTCTTCTATCAGGATGCGTAACTGGTTAAGCTCCTCTTGAAGCTTGCACACAGTATCCGTTGTCGCGCTTTCTCTCAATTCCCCAAAATCCGCGATTGGCTTCTTCATCAAGCCACTTTGCGGTTCCTTGTCCTGTTCAGCGGAAGACTTGCCACCTTTCTTCTTCTTCCTGTTTTTCTTCTTACTCGGACTGGACGCATTTTGTACAGAACCTTGATCGTTACTGACATTCTGAGATTCCTGAACCGAAGGCCCCTCACCGTTGGCGTGAACTTGAGTAGTCGGTTCTGGACTTGCTAGCATGGGCATTAGGCCGAGCTTCTCGGCCTTATCCTGCAGAATCTGGAAAGCCCTCGATTTCTTTTCGATCAGCACGCAGAGATCCTGGTTCTTTCCCTCGATTTCTGAGAGCTGGGAGCGCAGGCTAATTACAAGGTCATTCAATGTAGTTATCTTCTTTTCGCTGTGGGTGGCGTTCGACGTTAGCTTAGACAGCTCTGTTTCTAATTTGTTAATGACGGATTGAAGCTCTCTGACCCTTCCTTCGTTGTTCGTGTTCTGGCTTACTGCTGACGGCGCGCTGTCCAATTCTTGCCTTGCATTTTGCAGTTGAGAGTCGAGCTCCACGACGCGGGTAGAGCATTTGGAGCCATGCTCAGCTTGCAGCTCTTGTAGTCTTATCTGCGCTTTCTGCAATTCGGCGCGTAACTGTTCGGATAATTTCTCTGATGATGCTCTCTGCTCTCTCATCTCCGACTCTGTACGGTCTTTACTATCTCTGAGACTGCTCATTTCCCGTGTGGCCTCTTCGAGTGTTTGGACCATGCTTTGCGTTGACTCCCTAGTAACGGCAAGATCTCCTTTTAAAATTTCTATCTCATCTTCGAGGTTATTGATCTTCTCCTGACGGTCTTGAAGTTCGATTCCCGAGCTAGGGACCTCGCTGTCATAGGAAAAAAGATCTTCGGACCCTTGGCGGGCCTTAGGAGACTCTACTGGTTTTTGCTTTGGTGAAAAAAGAGACATGCCAGGTATTGAGGCTGTGGGTGACTTAATGGAAGTTGATGGGGTTTTCGCCGTTACTCCTAGCGGGTCGCCGTCGAGAGCCTTCTGCGCTGAGTTTTCATCGTCAGACCGCGGATCGTTGACTGGTTTTCCACTCTCTTCAGGATCGTCCTTTAAGTCTTTCGAAGATCTGAGGTTGGCCAACTGATCCCAAGCTTCTTTGGTACTTCTTTCCGCCTCGCTCAACTTTTGTTTGAATGTATCCCTTTCGCTTGAAACTTTTTTGAGTTCATTCAATACCATGTCCCCTTTCAGATTGACCTGATTCAAATACTCCACGAATGCATTTGGGTCGCCAATCGATGTTAATGGAGTGTTCTCTCGAAGAGAAATTTCAAATTGCTCGATGGTGAGAACTCTCGCATGGGCAACGCGGTAGGACCTAAGCAGCTCTTGAAGCTGTCAGCAACGGCCTAGGACGTTTGACGTTCATAGACATACCATTATATCTTGACTCGTATTTTGCAAGCCTTCGAAGCTTGTCACTTACATCTGTAGGTAAGTCTGACGAAGCAACAGACTCTCCAATTGATGTAGACGCTTCATCTGTTTCTGGGCTACTTTGTTGGGGAGCATTTTCCAGAATCGGCTTACCACTCTGGTTCGACTGAGGCTTCGGGGTACCAGATCTTCTCAAATCGTCATCCTCGATTGCAAACTCAGACTCAAAATCGGCGGGATCGGGCCCCTTCGCTTGAGGGTCTCCATCCTGCCCGCCTCTCGTTCCTTGTCGGGAAACCCTTTTGGCTGGAGAAATAGCCCGCGACTCAGCTCTCCTGGCCTTCGAATTTGATCTAGAAGGAGAGACCTGGGCTTGACGCTGGCGTGCTTGTTCCTGAGCAATTGTGGAGTCGATAGCTCCTCTTATGCGCTGGGTAACGTTTAGTAAATAGTGTAGCCAGTGAGATCGAGTATGCGCTGACCTGCAACATTATGCCAGAATATCAGCATTGTTTTGAGCGATGAGCCCTACTTGGAGGATAACCCATAGAGTAGTCCAGATTATTTAAGTCTGGCATTGCAAAGTCATCAGCTACTGGTGTACGAGCTACCTCGCTATCTGTCATATTTGAAGCACAACAATGCAGGTGATTGCTCGTACTTTAGGGTTTTGCCCTAGACAACACAGCGATCTCAACCCTTGCCTCCTAGCGCCGGCGTCCTACCTTAGTCCCAAAGCTAACGCGGGACTAAGCCCAAAAGAGTCTAGATCGCTTCGCGGACTTTTGTGTTAGGACG
>NKYR01000020.1:85178-384467 GCA_003184365.1 Evernia prunastri | reverse complement strand
AGCCCAAAACAACATGAGATCTCTTGGCTCTGATGACTACCTTAGTAGCACCAGGTTCGTAGCCGGCAGCACGTACAGCTGGATCTCGTCGCCGGCCGGTAGGTGCTCTACAGTCTATGTACGATGCAGAGATTTCTCGCGCTAGCCCAATGTGGCGGTAGCGTACATTGCGGGGAAGGTAGGTTTCAGCATTCCAACACTCCCATTCTGAAACCATACCATGTAGAAGAACACTACCATGTAGAAGATCAATAACATTGCATACCTAGCCAATGGGGCTCATGGCTAGTCCCAGCATACTCACGAAGGCCTGGAACTCCTGCACGGGTAGGGGCTTGGTCAGGCCGTCTGCAACCATGTCTTTGGTGTTAACATAGACCACCTTCAGCTCTTTGGTCTCGGTGACCAATTGTCGAACAAGGTGATACTTATTCCGAATGTGCTTGGTACGAGAGTGGTTAACAGGGTTAGTAGCGAGCTTTATTGCGGATTGATTGTCTGCCATAAGCTTGACAACGGCGGCATCCTCGCCCTCATACCCCATACCATGAAGTAGGGCGGCTAAGAAAATAGCCTCCTTAGCTGCATTCGCCTGAGCGACGTACTCGGCCTCAGCAGTGGAATCGGTGCATAGCGTCTGACGCTTGGATTGCCAGCTGATTGGGCCGTTCCACAGCTGGAATAGCCAGCCAGACGTGGCGCGAGAACTGTCAAGGCAGTCTGCCCAGGCGGAGTCTGTCCAGCCGATCAGATCACCGCTATGGCTGTCATGTGGTCCATATCGAATACCCAAATCGAGGCTGGCAGCGAGATATTTGGTAATTCGCTTAGCGGCATTAAAATGTTCCGCTCCGGGGTTGTTAGTATCCCTCCCACATCTCCCAACTGCATAGGCCATATCCGACCGAGTCATGGTCACCAGCCACTGCAATGCACCAATGAGCGATCGATATGCCTCGGCGTCCTCCTTGTTAGCATGGTGATCCTCTGGGGGAGCCTGTAAGGTGCTCCCATTGTCCATAGGGGTCTTGGTGGGGTGGCAGTCTATCATATCAAGCTGGGAGACCAATTGTCGAGAATAGCTGGCCTGATTGATAAATATGGTCCGATTGGGACGGTCACGAATCACCGCCATGCCCAAATACCAAGAAATGTCGCCTAAATGCTTCATTCTGAAGCGAAGATCGAACTTATCCTTAACCGCCTTGATCTGGGCCTTGATCCGAGCGAGGTAGAGGATATCGTCGACATAGACAGCCACAATGACTCCGTCCTCGTTGACGAACACGCAGTGATCGTTTTCTAAGCGAGTGAAACCGATGAATTCCAGAAAGGCTCGGAGTGTCTCATACCATTCGTGGGCTGATTGCTTGAGACCGTACAATGCTCTCCGCAATCGGCATGCATGAGACTGATTGCCGTCAGTGAAAGCGTGTGGCTGTTCAATCCAGACCTCTTCCTTTAGCAAGGACTCCAGAAAGGCGGTAACTACGTCCGAATGCTCAATTTCGTAGTCGTACATCGCTCCCAGAGCGAGGAGGATTCGCCATGACATGGACTTGATAACCCCTGCATAGATCTCGTTGAAATCAATGCCTTCGATTTGCCTAAATCCTTTGGCAACCCAACGTGCCTTGTGACGGGCTATGGCTCCCATTGAATCAAATTTCAACCTCATTACCCAGCGGCCTGGAATCACCTTCTTTCCCTTCGGAGGTAAGCATGGCCGGTCCCAGGTTCCCTTGACGGCATGGGAGTTTAACTCCTCAGTGAAAGCGTCCATTCATTTGTCCTTATCGGGGCCGCGTAGGGCCTCATAGACGTTTGATAGAACAGGTGGTGGCAAATGCATTGTGACTTTGCAAGCCCTTGCTGCAAAACCTACACGCTTGGCTGAACGATCACCTGACGACCCCACGTAGTTGCCGGGGGCTCTATGAAGTCCCGCATAGTCGACTGGGGCCTTGGTACGAGTGCGTGTAGAAAGGATGAGAGGATTTGATGCAGGCGGGGTAGCAGGCGGGGTAGTCGGATTTGAGGCTAACTCGGAGTCTGATTCATTGTCCTCGAGGACGGCGGAGACGTTTTCCGCCTGATCGCTATTATTGTCGGCTGCCCCACCAAAATCAGGTGCGTCGGCTGACTCAGAGGCTAAAGTTTGGTGGGAACCGGTCTCGTACTCGAAGAAATCCCAAAAGACTTCGTCGCCATCCTCCTCGATTTGTTCAGGACGAGAATCGTCAAAATCAACATAACTAGCCCGAATAGTGCGTTTTCCAGCGATATTCCACACCCTGATTTGGTGTGTAGTGAACAGAGGGCTCCCATTGAATGCCGAACTCCTTGAGAATAGCCTGACAAGGTGCACCGGCAAATGGCTCCCCTTGAGTAGAGATCCACGGCCATTCCTAGGCCAAATACCTCTATGCCTCTCGGAATATCTTGACTCTCCCAGAGAAAACAAGGCCGTATCCAGGCCAAATATCAACTGTTTCTCGAAATATCTGGACTCTCCCTTGAGACAACTGCTTCGTAGAATATCTTGACTCTCCCAGAGAAAACAAGGCCATATCCAGGCCAAACATCAGCTGTTTCTCGGAATATCTTGACTCTCCCTTGAAGACTTCTTTAAAATACCTCCCCTTGAAACAGAGAATCGGGGCCGTCTTATAGACCAAACATCAACTGTTTCTCGGAGTTCTTTTACCTGCCATGGAGTAAACTCGGAATATCTTGACTCTCCCTTGAAACAGGGCCATTGCTAGACCTATCTGCTTCCTCAGAATATCTTGACTCTCCCAAGCCTTCTGGCTTCCGCTCCGAATGTGTATGTGTCGACTTGCTCAATGAAGAGGTCGAGAATGACTGCCTTGTAGCAGGTTCACACATGTTGGATAGGCGACTGAATGCCTCCATTTCTTGCCTCCACCCTTCCATATTCTTTGCACCCTGCAATTTCGCGATCTTATACTTAGCGTCTGCCATCGCGATAGGTCTGTAGGTAGGTAGGTAGGAGGGAGCCAATTGAGCTCTCCAGGTGGAATTTTGTTGCTAACGAATGTAGCGGTGTAGCAGTACGGCGGTACCTTCTGCTTCAATTGATCGAACTACCGAGTCACAGCGGAGTGCTGAACCCGGGCTCATAACCCTTTGTCATATGGGAATGTATGCACATAGTGTAAGAAGTATGTAGTTGATAATGTACTATGGTAGGTGCTCTACAGTCTATGTACGGTGCAGAGATTTCTCGCGCTAGCCCAATGTGGCGGTAGCGTACATTGCGGGGAAGGTAGGTTTCAGCATTCCAACAACACTTTACCATGCTGTTCGTTGCTGCCAAAGCTTGAGGAGCTGCTGCAGTCTGAAGTCTCACACGTGATGGAGCCGATCTCGATTGTCGGACTTGTTGACGCTTCCGTCGATCTGGTCTTGAAGTGTGCGAGTGCTGTAAAGAAAATAAACGATCTTGCCTCGAAGTACAAAAGTTCTGCACTCGCTCTTCGGTCCATTGCCCAGAACCTCGATACGATGCAATTTGCTTGGGATAAGATTGGAGCGTGGACTGAATCATACACGCCCGAAGAAAATGTAGACGACGATGGGTTCGTTGTGAGAATGGCCCGATTCCTTGAAACCGGGACATTGGTCATGGACGCACTGGAGCAAGAGTTGCTCCCTTTCAGCGATGAGACCCCGGGCATAGCGCAGCGAGCAAAGCTTGTTTGGAATGAGACGGCCTTTTCAGACCATCAGAGCCGCATTCGAGATCAAGCGATATCTATGGGCCTCCTTTTACAAGCAATACAATTGTAGGTGACATTGATACCATTTTTAATAGGCTACTGATGTACTCTAGGCCTACATCAAAGGCTAGAGGAAAGCTGGTCCAGCAATCCGAGAAGCAATTCAAGAAATCTGATGAAAGTGCCTACTCTATTGTACCTTCGCGCATGTCTGTCTCGACTAGTCAGACGAATCACCGGAACAGCAGCAAAAGCGAGGAGGAATTGGTATATCGACGCTTGAGCTTCGAAAATGACCTCTTTACTTCCAGAGTTTATAAACGTAATTACAGAAGTCCTATGCTGTTGGGACTCTTAAACGCCAAACCCCGGCATATTCCCGCGAACATCAACCCTCGAGCAAGAGCAGAATCCACTCGTATAAGCCGTTTCCGTGCAGACAGACCTGACAGCGTTATCAGTCAGGGTCAAAAATCCATTCATGGAGGAAGTGTGCAAAGCGCACACCTCCCACTGGCTCCGATCGAGCATTTCCACGAGGCAGAAAGTCAGGATGAACACCTAGAGGAAGACGTCTTGGTTACCTTTGATCCAGCAAGCGAGCCTCTTACGAAACCCTCCGACGAATCCGAAACAAGTGTTGAGGATGTAGATGACGATGAGACCTTGCATCCCCAATCAGCGCTCCTGATTAGAGGACCGGTCAGACCGGTCAGGCAGTATTCGAATCCGGTAAATGAAGAGCTGAGCTGGACTTTCTTGAACGCATGCTCGGAAGGTAACTACGATACAGTAAGTAAATTTCTGGGAACGGGACTTGACGTGCCTTCGTTACAAAAGTCTCTGGACAGTCATCGTTTCGGAGCTCTAAATGCTGCTGTCCTTTCAGGGCACATCGACATCGTACGAATACTTCTGAAACATGGAGCTTGGATAGAACATAGACCAAACTCGAATAGCTCTCGGCCATTGCATGTAGCAGCCCGACAAGGGAACGCTTCAATGGTCCAGCTCCTACTAGATTATGGCGCTCAGATTAATGCAGAAAATCGATTTAGAGAGCAACCGATTCATTTGGCAGCCACGTTCAACTCAATAGAGGTCCTACGTGTCTTAATTGACAAAGGAGCTGCGCTTGATTGCTTGAACCAAGACGGACGACAGCCGATCCATATGGCTGCCAAGTTCGGTTCAACAGGGGCCGTATTTGTCTTACTTCACAAAGGAGCTACATTTGATTGCTTGGACCAAGATGGACGACAGCCGATCCATCTGGCCGCCAAGTACGGTTCAGTACGGACTCTACGTGCCTTACTTGACAAAGGAGCTACAGTTGATTGCTTGGACCAAGATGGACGACAGCCGATCCATCTGGCCGCCAAGTACGGTTCAATAGAGATTATACATGCCTTACTTGACAAAGGAGCTACACTTGATTGCTGGGACCGAGACGGACGGCAGCCGCTTCATTGCGCTGCAAATTGGCTCGATCGGCCTAATGTCATCGAGTTCCTCGTTGAAGCAGGTGCAGATATCGATGCAGGGGAACTCCATAAGCGACCACTGAACTTTGCCTGCCGCGCGAATTGCGATGAAAATGTCCGTGCTCTTATCAACCTTGGTGCTGAAATCGACGACTACCCAAGTGTTTTGCGTACAGCGATAGAGCACGGTTGGATAGGCGCTCTCGGAGAACATCTGGAGCGTGGCCACTCTAGGAGGATCTCGAGAACCTCTTCGCCATAGTGGGATCGAGGGTTAGCCGGTCGCTTGGCAGGGTGCTTTCGCGTTGCATGGTTACAACATATTTCGCATAGCAGTCCTCCAGCCCTCCAGGTCTGCAATATCGCATAGCATGGCGATATTGCATAGTGGGAGGTGACTCATTTCAGGGACACGATGACCAGGACGTTTGTGTCTCGATAAGAGCTCTGTTCATATGGGATCCGCACGACTCCAGCTGTTTGGCGACTCTCCATGATGACAGGAGAAGGCTAGTAAGCGTGGAAAGTGTCCCAACGTCAGTATGCAGAACGACGACAGGGACACTGCCCTGAATACAGTGACACATGCAGATTCTTTGCGACCACGTCGCCGGCAACTCCGAGTAGCGAAGATTCTTTTTGAAAAACGCCGCGGACCCGCGATGTACCATGTAAAATCGGGCATACGCCATTGCAAGTGGCTATCGAAGGACATCAGCGTAGTATGAGCACTCTGTTACTCAAATCAGGGACTATGCTGCTATGGGTGCGCGACGAGCACACTTTACGCCTCCAGGTCCATGATTCTATGCTCGACTCTGCTATGTTGGTTCTCGGCACCTCGTGATCTAAAGACTGGAATCGATATAGACCGCTATGGAGATACTTGCAGAGAAAATCTTTGCAGAGCTTTTTGTGATCTCGGCACCTCGGGAGGCTTGATGCAGATGGGGAAACAGCATATATTGATGGGATATTCGCGAGGACACAGAACTTCATTCATGATTTGTCACAGATCAGAACTCCTCAGAGCCATATGTCATTTCTTCGGAGAAGATAAAGGGCTAGAGTGTTCGTCCCACCACCATCAAACGTCATCTCATTTTGGTGTTGAACGCCTATCGCACCAAGGGGTCCCACTAAGGGCCAAGGATGGTCAATCTCCGACGAGCGAACCTCATCCTCCCACATGCTCTGCAAAGACCCTTCAGGCAGTGAGAATGAATGAAGTCACAGGCTTGGAAGCTCTACAGTGGAGACTGTAATCTGAAGCAGAAATGAATATGGTCCCTCACTTCTCATGAAGGATGTGATACGGAGAAAACGTCTTGGGTCGGTCACAAATGGCGAGGAAGCATTCGTAAGCGACTATGTGCAGAAGTCGAATTGGGGTGGGGTATGTCTATCGAGGGCTAAGTTTCCTCATTCTTGCTCAATCAGGGAACCATGAGGCTATACGAGACACAGAAATAATGGTTGGGCCGTAGCAACGCCTTTGACGATATGCAAATGGAGGCCTAAACAGGCATGTTCCGATGCGCCAGCGCTACCAAGTCCCCAAGCTTTGCATAGACCTGGAGTACTAGATCTATGCAGGTGTGGGCGCGCGCGGGACAATTAGACACGTTACTGTGCAAGAGTGAAATAATTCTACCCATTGAATTATATGACTAAATGAGTTACATCGCTAGCCAAGCACGACTTCTCAGACACGATTCAGTTGATCGAGTGGATAACACCATAATCAAGTTCAGAGCGTTCGTCAACGGCGACGATTCTCTCTCACGACTCTTTTTAGACCTTCCTAGAGATATTTTGTCCATTGCGTTGGCTGGCATCCTTTCACGGAGAAAATCGTACTTCGCAACCAGCACCATCTTCGTTATTGGCAACGCATGCGATGCCGTCACCATTAACATCACTATCGCGGATGATTTCACCCTCGACTGTGATCGATCCGGTGACGGATCAGGTGTCCGTGTCGTGAACGGTTATCCGAATCTGGTGGCTAGTACTTGAGTCTTTTTGACGCCAGGGTCAGGTGGAGTGGCAGAGCTTGAAGCTATTTTCCCTCAAAGCCTCAATGTGTGTTTTGTAACAGGAAGGTGTGCGAGGATTCGGAAGAAGTCTATGAAGAAAACCTGTTGTGTTCCCTTAGGCAATCAGTCAGCCTTTACCCCCGAGGCTCGTATATTGGGCGCCAAGACACGTCAGGGTCTTGGGCTTACGCCATTGTTGAAGCTGTATCTCTAGGGTGCTGATGATAGGGGGTGTCAACTGTCAAGCACCGCGAGAAGAAAGGAAAGGTCCTTGGGTGGGTGGGGAGGATGTAAATCCTATGGAGGCTGCTGGAGGAATATTATCCCAGAAAAGCCAAGCTATCTAGCTGTATTCAGACTACTCTATCCCATGCCACCTTCCTACTCCGCTGTCAGGCTCGACTTGGCTAGAACCAGAAAAGCAAATTTTCGAGTCCGGAGATATATGCATATCCAAGACACGCCAGCCAAGATCTCGCTAATATCAATACTTGCAGGCTACCTGCTGCTGGCAACCATGCTGGAGCCTGCAGGATCCTAACATCTGCATTAACCATCAAGTTCGCTTTTCCGCTTTCGCAAGGGATGATTCCCAATTACCTATAATTACTGCTTGTCACGACTTTGATTATTCCCACCGCCCCTCAGAATGGCAAGTGGGATCCAGGCACATTGCCAGACTGTGATCGACAGGCAGCGACGTAGGTACTGTAGTCATCGTGACAAAAGTGACTGGACCAATGGGAAAAAAATCAAGAAAAAAAGAAAAGAAGAAAGGGTCTGGAAGGCTTGGCCAATAATCAGTATTCCTTTTCACGGCCCGAAGTGGACATTTCTCATGCAGCGTCTCGTAGGATTCCTCTTAATTCTTTCTGAACTCTTTCTTTATACTTCCCTCTCGGCCTCATATTCGCAACACATAATTACTTTTCGCTTTTGCTACAATTCTTTCTTGCTCAGCTCTACCTCGCAAATCTCCCAGAATACAAAAAGAAGCGCAGATCTCAGAACATGACTTCTGTTTATATCAGCCTTGACTTTTACAGGCCATAACATATCCCATTGGTAGACCTTGGTAGAGATACTGATCCAATCTCTCTGGCTCACAAGCCTCCTTTCCATCTCCTCCGCGACCGCATATGCTTACCCTCCCGTGGGCCTCAAGCCCCGCTATCTCTCCGCCGGGACGGACGGATCCCTTTCCTTCACTCCATATCCTACCGGTGGTGCCAATGAAACCGGAATATTGACCGGGACGAGCTACTCGTCTCCTTCCACATCGACCACAGCTCCCACCTCAACATCACCACCTGCAGCTTCCACCTCAACGTCATCAAATTTCTACCTCGTCGCAGCGGGGACCGGCACTTACCTCGACGGCCAATACCTCTACGTGGGCGGCGCCCGAGGAGCCGGCCACGGCGATCTCCAGGTCATGATCTTCACCCCCGACCTGCCGCCGGAGTGGAGCCTCGCGACCGCCACCTTCCATCTCGCCACCAACGGCACGATCGTGCCCGGGTACGGAGGGGACGGGAGGACGTTCGGTTCCCCCCCGTTCAATTACTGGTTCTTCAACCAGAATCCCATCCTCGAGGTGGCCGAGGTGTATGAGTCGGTGTGCGAGGTTGTGGCCGGGGAGCTGAAGTGCGTGTCGGGGCCGAATACGGTGTTTTATGTCTGCGTGGTCGTTTTTATTGGTGGACCCTTTGATGGTCAGGCGGTTAATGATAATGATTTGGTCCCGCTGTTGGGACCGGAGGTGTACCCGGATTGTAACGCTGTGCCGCTTACTCTGAGGGTTGTGCCTGTTTAGATTTGTGGTGGGCAGGGAATTGGAAGGAGACGGATGGAAATCCATTCTGTTCAACGGGGTTGGTGATGATACAACGACACAGTCATACACAAAAGATGTTGGCTTTTCTGTCAGAGCGACGACGTCCGGGATTTGCAGAGCGATGATGGGCTCTCTTCGATTGTAAGGGACTTGGGCTTTGATGAAAGCTTGCATGAGCGATCTGAATGAAAACAGTCCACTACATGCGAGAGAACAATGTAGATAAGGAAATTAAAAATAGTGCTTCGTCCTTCAACCGGAGCATTTCTCGCTGCCTCAAGGTCTGAACCAAGAGGCCAAGGACGCGCAAGCTAAGAAAGCTGGATCGAGGATGTAGGATACAAAGACAGATCTGATAGGTACCTTAGGCAGACCGTCTAGAATATCTTCAGAGTAAGAAGCAGAGCCACAAACTGGTCCGGAGAGACACAACGACGGAGAGGACACAACGCTGAGGACAGACAAAACGCCAGAAAAATTCATCTTATATCATCTCATACTGTGTACCCCAGGGCCGATTCGACCGGAACATCTCCCGCCCTTTTGCGAAACCCGATGGGGTCCTGCGCACTCGGGCCTGCCTCGATAAAGATTGGTTCCTCTCTTCGCTACCAAAAACGTATTCATTCCGCAACTGCTCAGTCTCGCCCGTTGAACCAGTGTCGTGCACGACGATACCCATGCGGAGCGGCTCTTTGAGCTTCCCCGTGAACGATGCTCCCTCGAGTAGCCGTAAGGTCTCCACTCGCGCGCCGGCGAGAACAGCGGTCATCCCGAACCCGTCGTCCACAGGGGCGTGACGCATAGCCAGGCAGGCGAGCACGGCGACTATGGTGAGCAGTGGTTGACAAATCAAGATGGCGTATAGGATCCAACTTGGGTTCATCGCCGGCCTGAAGGCAACAATGGTGTCGTTCAGGGGGTAGTAGAAATCTGCTCTTTGAGGACTTGCAAGGTCGGGGTTGGCGTAGAGGGTTTTGTTCATGCCCCAGCTCTGGTAGCCTTCAACGCTGGTCACACGAGCCCAGTACATTCCCGCAACGACTGTTGTGAATGTCGGCATCAGCCAGGGCGACTGCTTCCGCGAAAATGCAAATGGCTCGAGGAACTCGGCAAGAGGGGGAAGGTAGTACGTCTCGAGTGCGAGATTGGCACGGGTGAACATATTCTGGCTGATGTTGGGTAGTGGTGGGTAGTGACACGAGCCGTTGATGATCTTTATTGAGTCGAAGGTGATCATCCATTGAGCATCGCACAGTTCTCGGCGTGTTGAGAACTGCATAGCGGTCATCTTGAAGTCTCCAAGGTCGTTAGGGTTTGCGTTGTTCTGAAAAAGGCCTACGAAAATCCATGATTGGTTGGCTGCATATTTTGCAAAGATGGTCTGGTTGTCGTATAAAGTTATCTGGGTGTTGTATAATACTCCTAAATTGTAATTGTTCTTGTACAACCAGATTGATTCGATATTGGATACATTGTAGTAATTCCAGTACTTGTCCTCCTCCCGATAAATCTCAATCGTTTCGTTGTAGGTCGTCAGTGTCGCGTGGACCGTTGCAGAGAGCTCGTAGCTTTCATCGATGTCCAGGCTTTGTTGGAGCTTGGAGACGTAGTCCGGCATCGGCCCATCAACAAAAGCTGCAGATTTGTCGGAAAGCAAGAGACCATTAAACCCAAAAGCTATTGGCATTGCTGGCATAGCCGTATCATTCAGAGTTGTTGAGTCATTGACGGTACCCGCTATGAATGGCAGTGTCGCATTGACCATCAAAGGGATACCGATCGACCGGTCTGAGTACTCTACTCCTGCAGGACCCGTCATACCATAGTGATTTCCAGTGTTTTTTGAGCTACGACTTGCGTGACCTTGCTGGAAGTCTTTGTACGCGACGCTGAGGCCCAGAGGTAACGCGATGAAGAGCAGCAAAGTTGTCCGCCACATCCAGCTGGTATGTGATATCAGTGCGGAGTTTCGCAGGATGGCGTCGTAATTCTGTAACACTGACGGGCCAATGGTGGCCTCGATGGCCAAAAATAGCTTAGGTGAGGCAACCCTAAAGCATTGGTTCATGATACTGAGCAAGAAACCGATAACTTGGAGCTGACGTGTCCGACCGAGCTTCCAAGCAATACCAAGGCTCGGACTCACAACCGAGCCAGCCGCCGCGAGACACAGAATCGTAACCAAGACGGCCAAAATTTCCGTAGTAGAGAGAAAGGTCTTGCGGCCCGGTATCCCTAATGATGAATGCAATAAGCTGGTGGGCTGCGGCTGACCTAAACCATCGCTGCTTTCGATATTGGAGTCATGACAGTCAGACACTGCAATGCGTTCTGAAAGCTTTTGGTTGGCAGTGGTGTGCGCATCATTGGCCAACGCGCCAGTGACATAGATATCTTGAGAGTCGGGCATTTGTGCCTAGATATCTAGGAGCCGGTCCAGGAGGAGGAAGGAGGGTAGAAGAATCCCCTTCTGAAACGCCCTGGATGCTTTTGACTTGGAGTAAGGAATATGCGTTTTCAGTGGGCTTTTTGTTGGGAAGGAGGCAAAGAAGGGATTTGAGAATTTAGAACTGCTTTTCCTTATTCCTTATTAAATGGATGGGGGAAAGAAGAAAGGACAAGGGAAGGTTGCGACATAGACATGTTGGGCTGTTCAGCTGCTTTTCGAAGTTCACGCATATCTTTTGGCGAGATCTGTGGGACAGCAGGGAAATGGTCCAGACCCTTCCTTTACTGGGGGGGGCATGATGCACCTACATGGCTGGGTAGACACCATCCTACATGTGGGGGTTCGGCCACTGTATTCTGTATTGTGGAGGGCGGGAATATCGAAAAGTGATAAGAATGTAGAATGCATGGTGGCTGCATTAAGAGTAATCGTGCAACGCACTAAGCTCGTCTAAGCGAGGGACGAGCTTAGTGCGTTGCACGATTACCGTATTCATTCAAAATCCATTTGGCGCTCTTGGCATTTGGTCTCGAGAACCCCCCCCATAGATTTAAATCATCAACTTTGCAATTTTAAATCGGATAAAAATCTTTTCAATGTATAAAATGGGTGCCTTCTCGCCATGATTCTGAACATGTTAAGTTCATAAAATTCTATGAGGAATTGACTGATTCATAAAGTCTTATAAAAATTCAAGATTTAAGCGGCATCGCTCGACAATTTTCTTTTTATGAATAGTTAACATCAAATTTCTAGTGAAAACCATAGTTGAAAATTAAGTATTCTTTGGACTGCCAGTGAAGGGCTGTTTCTTTTCGTGATTCGGAGAGCAACAAGAAGCATGATACGAAGGCGGGGTCAGTCAAGCCGAAAGAAATCTGCAGCTAGCGGAGCAGGATAGTATGAATATCTTTACTGCTCATGTGTAGCGGATTTTTGCAGCCCAACGGTTGCGTGATAGAGTATCAAGTATGTAACGATGTTTGTAAGCGGTAGGGAAGTTCCCCTACGTCTTTCGTGGGTGTTCGTGAGATGTAAGGCAGAGTTGAAATCGACCGCCGATCAATAATAGATACTCGAAAGTTTTGCCGAGGCGAAGCTGACATGCAAGCCATTCTTATCGCTATTGCTCGGGCGCCGCCTTTATGCTGTATGCATGCAACCCACCATCTAAAAAGAACGTTCATAATTATGATAAGAATGACAAACGAAAACAATCAAGGATGATAGGAACAATCCATCATGTCAGGTAGAGCAATGACCTCCCCAGATTGTTAGGTACTATACTAAAGCTTGGCAGTCGCAACCTTGGGCTTTAGCGGATGTCAGGACCTCAAGTCCGATTACACATCATCGCCATCATCAATGTCGGTTTCAGACCTTGCAAAGTCGGAAGCTGAGATACATGACTATAAATAAAGGGTAACGGCAGCAGGAATGTATGTCACAGCACTTGCTTCCAAGCATCCGAATCCGAACCTCTGCTTTACCGCTCGAATCCTCGTCTTGAAAAGGACTACCTTTACAGAGTTGTCCATTCTACCCTCTCGATTGAAATGCGTATCATCGTAACAGGTGCCGCTGGCTTTATCGGCCGTGCTGTCGTCCAAGGACTGCTCAGCAACGGCCACCAAGTGCTCGGTCTCGACCGCAGCGACGGGTCCGTCGAGACCCTCGCCAAAGCCGGTGTCGAACCCCACTGAGGAGACCTGCGAGACCTCGACAGCCTGAAGCGCGGCACCCAAGCCGCCGACGGCGGTCATCCACCTCGCTTTAGTCCACGACTTCAGCGACTATGCCGGCGCCACGGCTGTCGAAAGGGCGGCTATCGAAGCCATAGGTGACGTGCTGGCCGAGACGGGGAGACCCACTCGTCATCGCTTCCGGCACGCTGGGCTTGCCCAACGGACGACTGGCGAGGGAGGACACGGAGCCTGAGGGGGACACGCCCCTTTCCGACCGCGCACTCTTCACGGATCTGGTTTGTAGATTGTCAGAGGAAAAGCAGATACGTGGCCTGGTGATCCGGTTAGCTCCAACGGTCCACGAGGGAAGATTCCGCTCTTGATCAACCTAACACGCTAGAAGGATTCCGTCCTGTATATCGATGATGATCCGTCTCGCTGGCCCGCTGTCCACAGATTGGACGCTGCGGTTCTGTTCCATCTCGCGCTGGAGAGAGGCACCGCGGGCGCGACCTGTCATGGAGTTGCGGAACACGGCGTACGGACCAAAGACTCTGTGACGGTGGTCGGTGAGCGGCTGAAGTTGCCCGTCGAGGGGAAATCTTTGGACGAGGCTATCGGTTTCATGGCCCATTTGATCAGCTGGGACGACCCTACCTCGAGTGTGAAGACGTATAGGGTGGCGTCCTGTTCAGCCTGGGTTGCTGGAGGAGATGGAGGCGTATTACTCTTCTTAGGTTCCGGAGGTGAAGTGTTCTGTACGAAGAAGAATGCTGATTGCGGGGCGCTGTAAGAGTTTGTGCTTATCGGCGCCTGCATCGTGCTATGAGCAGCTTACATGAGCGGTTAGGAGGGGCGATCTTTGTAATTAGAAAACCGTTGTTGCGACGTACGGAGTACATTGGGACCGTATCCGGCAGATACGAGTGTAGAGAGGGCGGGAGTGTTGTCCACGGGCGGTCTGGTACAGCTGGGTAAAATGATAGAGGTTATTTATTCTTTAGCACGAGCACGTGAGTGAAAAGCAAAGCAGAGCATAACGAGTAGGTTTGGATCAGAATGCCACTTTTCGCTGCAGAAATGTGACTCAAAAGGGTGGAATGAACAATCAGGCAAGGATCTACGCATCGACATCTGAAAGCATACCCTGGGACTTCAGCGTCCGAGATTGGGGGAGACAAACATCAAAGAAAAAAAAAAGCCTACCGGTGCTCGTAACTACGCATCCCTCGAAAGCTTTGTCCCGGTCCCGTCAAAGCCTGCATATTAGCCATTCAACCATTCTCAACATTGTCCGTCAATTTTTAGGTTC
Source organism: Evernia prunastri (assembly GCA_003184365.1). Classification (NCBI taxonomy): domain Eukaryota; kingdom Fungi; phylum Ascomycota; class Lecanoromycetes; order Lecanorales; family Parmeliaceae; genus Evernia; species Evernia prunastri. The sequence goes on along the minus strand of NKYR01000020.1, from coordinate 369,915 downwards.
AGAGCCAGTAACTGCCATCACTCACAGGCAATCACTCCCAAGAGTAGAGAGCTACGGCTGTAGCTAGCCATGATTGGGGGTTTCGGTGCCGACATTCCGCGGCGGAGACGCCTTTTGCTGGGGCCTCAAAGCCTTCCTTCTCTTGAATACCCTCTGGATCAGAACCCTGCTTAGAAAGGCTGGAGGTGGATGCCGTCAGGTCGCAAGTGAAGATGCTGTTGTGGCTGGTGTAGCAGCCTCTGACGGGATGGGAATACGGAAGGTCTTACGTAGTTTCCATAATGGTTGGACTGAGGTGGATGTTAGGCAAGATGTTTGGTTAGAAAGGATGGTGCGACAGATGCTGAGGGAGGAGTGGTGGGATGGGAGGTTGTGGATGAGGGGTGTGATGCTGGAGCTGATACAGGAGTTTAGATAGCGGAATGGTTGACTTTTGAGGATGGTGCTCAAGGACGCGGCTGGTTGTGCTTGTGCTGCACGTTCCGCCCATTCCGCGGGGAGCGAGATGGTACACGCGCTGTGACATGTTGCAGCGACGGTATGAAACGTGTCAGGGAGGAAGGGGCCATGTTGTGACTGCGAGAGGGGATCTCTGCGGTTAGAGTGTCAATTGCATTTACTCTCTTCTGAATGTCGAACTTTTATTAATCTACTGTCCCGGTTCTCCATGGTACTTTGACCCTCATGGTACTTTTACCCTCAACCATTTCCAATCTACCGAAGGAGATACTTTTGTAACGTATAGGCCAGGAACACCCCGCTCCTAACCTCCGTACTGACGTGCCCTCATGCCTATTTCTTGAATTGGATTTGAACCGGTTCATTTGCGAAACCCCAAGCTTCCGCACGCTCGGTCAGAATGCCACTCTCATTCCAGTAGTACGTAGGATCCACGTGATCTATCACTTGCTCCCTGAAAATCTCCGCTCCTTATTAAAGTCCCCATGTCAGCCAAGTTCATTGCGCGATAAGATGTTCACGGCAGGACGAACCGGTGATATACAAAGACAACGAATCCAGATTCACCAAAGCTTCGGACCAGGTCAAGGTCTTACACTGTTCGAAAGTCCGGAAACTCAGGGCTGTGGAGACTACAACGATTGTTAACATTTAGCAGGGTCGACGAGACGACGCAACCCACTGTAGATCCGGTCACTGTACTGAACGCCCATAATCAAGAGGACGATCCTGCCCATCCATACACTGAGCACATTCTGGCGAAGCGAGTCGATATGCATGCCTAGCCACAAGAGGTTATCTTGGATATCAACAACCGGCCGCGTATCCTCCAGTTCTGTCCCAACCAGCGTCGCCCACATCTTGGGTCGACCGGGCGTCTGCGTCAGTATTTCTGGACATAGCATGACGACGAAATAAGCCGGTGTGGTAGGGTTGGTCGTCGCTGGGTGTTCGGCAACCCTCGTTTTGACACCCGGCGGGCAGAGCGCGGCGTCTCTTGTCATTTCAAAGGCCACGCCATCTGGACCGACCCAGAGTGGTGATCCACGGCTGGATTCGACTTTGACGAATGCGGTGGGATCACACTCGAAGTGAACTGTACTGTCTATTCTCTGGAGTTCTTCGGGCAAGCTCGCGTCCACGTCTATATCTTCCTCTAGTGCGTCTTGTAAATCCTCATACTCAGCGGTATCGAACTTTGTCATGATGTTGAGTTGGTCTAAATGATTGATCGTACCATTAGTGTCAAAATTACGCTACCTTGAACGCTTATGGCAGATCTTGGGTGAGAGGTAATGGCTCAAAAACAATCAACAATACTCGAAATCCACATACTTTGAAACGTCTGAGTCAGCGACAAGGTTTCTGGGCCTACATCGTAATTGTCGGGATCCAGCATCCACTGCTGCATAGCATATGGAGTTGAATAGCTGAGTCCCGGGAAAAGTGGCTCCAGCAAACCGAACCAATCTTCGACATTGTTATTTTGCGGGTTGAGGGAGCTGCGCGCGGCTAAGCAGGATGTCGCAAAATTGGACAGTGCGCTGTCAATGTCTTCGGCATAAGCGTCGCAGCCTCCGCCTAGGATGTAGCCCCAACTTCTCAGACAAAAGCTGGCCGCAAACAGCAGAACGCGCGGCAGAGAGATTGATCTCATGATGGGATCGTGGGGCAGCTTGAAGGAATCTTTGGTCAGTAGGGAATTTGGAAAGCCAAGGGAGATGACGTACACACTCAGTGGAGGTATCTCAGTATCGACTTGTTAAGCACTCTCGAAAATCTATCATCAATTTTGGTGTTTTGAACAGCGATTTCAACAGCTGCATTGCGATGTGAACGTCTGGAGATGTTATAAGAACGCAGATGAGCTGGACGAGAACGAATTTCTCGAAATCGGCAGTCCATGTTGCCTTGAGCCAGACCACTTTTGACTCTTGAGATTACTCCTCTATGAGATGTTGGAACAAGTTTCAAACAGATTCAATACAGTCTATAAAGAGTGGAGAAGATACAAAAGGATACCGCGGACGTTACTCCGCAATCGTTAGTAGCAAAAAAGCAAAAGAAAAAATTTAATCAATTTCAAAACTCAAATTTTGGTACATTTTGTTCAGGATACTTTCCATGCACACTACAACATATTCTGCACTCTTCGGGGGTACCACGTATTTTTCGGGGGGCACTCTTCAGGAAGCACTCTTGGGGAAGTATCTTCGAGGGGCACTCTTTTGACAACATTCTTCGGGGGTAGGTAGGTATGCTCTACCTTACTCATTGAGGAACACTCTTAGGGGTAGTTACTCTCAAAAAGAAGAAAGATGGACAGAGAAAAGAAGGTTTCACGGCGAGTTCCGCGAAAATCTCCGATTTGATTATATTTAGTATCTCTCGCAGATTCCAGAATGCCCTGCCAAGAGTATCTTTAAGACTACCTTACCTTGGAGGCTTGGATACTATCGGTTATAGTATCCTTGGAATTTACTCTTCTCTTAAAAAGTACAAAAAGTATCACCATTCATAAAACTAAATTCCACCAGTTCGGAATTTCTCGAACTTTTTCTTCCTTGGTTTTTGTGATCATCGTCCTCCGAAAGAAGAGCCGATATACAGGGATGACTAGAGTGAAACATCCACCTTCAGATGATCGGGACAGAGAGTTCGAATAAGATCACGCTAAGCGTGGAATAAATCCTACTGGCGCAATGAGGTACATCTTGAGGCATATCCACAAGCTCAAGGTTGCTTGGACACTACTATCCAAATACTACGGCATCGAAATCGTTCAGACGCTTCTCGCTTTCGCGAACTTCTCCGCTGCATCCGAATTAGCTTGGATTAGGGTGTGTTTTGTACGAGAGGTGCCTGTGGGCATGGTGAGCACCAGTGAGAGAGGGGTGTGAAGATGTCGTCAAACTACAACTGTAGAAATCAAAAAGGATGGACAGATGGAGCCAGCGTATGACATATCTATGAGACTCTGAGGCTCGCTTTAGGCAAAAACCGGCTATTAGTTGTATCGTGCATGGCGCCGGAAACAGCCGCTGCAGGCTGATTGCGCTAGTACTCTCCTTTTGGCCAATGCTGACCATGGCTGTCAGACGGTCTCGACAGCCATTTTGAAGCAATGGAGGCAGTCAGTCAAAGCCAAGTCTGAACTTCAACATCTGCGCGCTGTTTCCGTCCTCGCCACAATTGCAGTCGGATTTGGCCGGCTAGTCCTACGATGCAGGTAAGACACACCATTGACAAGGCACGAAAGCGAGGCACGATCATCCGAGTAAACATCCAAGACGACCTTCGATAGGCTATATTTGGCAGGTTTAGCGGCGCGGAAGCAAATAGGTGACCAACCACGAGTCATTCACTTTGAAAGTGTCCTCTGCGATACTATGAGTGACTATGAATGGACTGGTGCGAAAGAGCAATCGGAGACTGAGCATCTCAAAGAAATACACCCTAGTATACGTGGCCGTAAGCCAATCATACCGCTTCTCGGGAATTGTGAGCGTCGCCGACCGTCCCGCCAAGGCTCCCATAAGATTACGGGTCTGTATCTACTGCAACCTCGTGAGTAATGTTCAAGCTTGCTAGACCGCCAATTCTCTTCTTTTGAGCATCGGTATTGCTTATTGTACTCTGCACAGGCTCGGGGTCTGATCGCCGTTCGACGATCGCGGCCATAGCAGCCACGTGAGGGTTCATAATGGGAAATCCAGTGTGTCCAGATGACGTTGCGCATGCTCCGGCGATTATATGTAAGGTGGTGGTTCTGAGGGTTGGGTCGCTCTGAATAGCTCCTAAAAATGCAGATTCGTTATGTCTAGCGAGCCGTCTCTGCGTTCCGTAAGGTCCGTAGAGTAGCCAATGGTCCCTCCAGCCTTAGCTTGCGATGCTGATTGTCGCGTAAGTAGTCTGCTTGTCACATTGTCTTAGCCAGTATGTATTTCATTTGAACAGCACCATCCAGTGCCTTGAATTTGGAAAGGCAACGAAATTGCGTTTTTTTGATTGTGGAGACGGAGGAGAAAGAAGTGAACGACAGAGTCTCGATCCATGTTGTATCCGAAGCTGTCCAGACTCCAGTCAAGTCTAGGAAAAGACAATGTGTCGAGGCATACGCGAAAAGACGAAAGCTGTACGGGGTAGCTCAACTTTTTGTCGACAAGGCAATATGCCCCGAATGTTATCGATAGTCCGCGTTGCGTGGGAGGAGTCCTGGGCAAGAGAAGGGTCCGACGGCGGAGAAAAGGGATAGACGGTGAAGCTCAAGTGCTGCTCGTGAGGCGAGGGACACGGTGACTAGACATCGATGGTCTTCAAGATTTCCAGCTCCTCTCACGCCGTACTCTATAACAAAGTGTGAGACAACTGTAAGGGCTGGTTAGCGCGTTTAAGCTTGGGTATTCGCTACATCACTGTTCGAACACCAAATTCAAGCTTTGACAATCCAGTGGTGGCCCCCCTGGTCCCCTCCTGCACGGACATGTGGATATTCCCAGATGGCATGTCGGATAGAGGCTTTAAAATCACGGTGACTGGGGAACCTCAATAAGCACGTCTTTGGGTTGACTCGAAATTTCGTTCGGAAGGGATAGTAAATTTGCCTTACGTTATTCAGATGACAGTCATATCTACTTGACGAGTCATCCATGTGTAGCAGCGTGCTTACCCAGGCTCCTCAACAACCAGCACGTCCGAGAAATCCCGCTTTTTGTTCACACACAGAGACGGACCAGAGAAGATCGGCAAAGTGCTCGTCTTGGAACCATATGCGTGAAATATTCTTCGAGTATACAGAGGGTGAAGCAGCGATCTATTTTGGACCCGTCGATTCATCGAGCATGCAGCGGTCTTCTTTCAAGATAGAGTAACTCCGTAATTTTGAAAGTAAGTATAGCACATTGGTTGATAAGTATTGGAAATGTAGTGGCTTGGCCCTATTATGAAGTATTCAGCCACTTTTGAGCGAGAATCTCCATAATGAGAAAGTATGCGAGGCGAATGGCTTACTGAACTCCACCAAATACGGTGGAGCTGCAAGGAAAAACTTCTGCATCTGAGGAGTATAAATATGGCGATCTCCTCTTATATGCGTACGTAGCCTTGGTCACAGCGATGGTCCCCTCTCAAGGGATATAAAAGGCAGGCAAACTCCCACATTCCTTTCCCAACCCACCGCATCAAATTCTCAAGTTTCTCGCCACAACGACCCTAGAATTCCCCCAAATCTTGCTCAACAAAAAACCTCACTCCAACACCATGCAACTCACCCACGCCCTCCTTGCCCTCACGGCCCTCGCCGCCGCCGCCGCCGCGGACGCGAGCGTCTTGTTCTGCAGCCAGAACAATTGCGCCGGAGCCTGCGTCAAGCAGACCGGCCCTTGGGACGGCGGATGCGGTGAGCTCGGGGGCATTAACTCGGCCCTGACCCAGCGCCTGGACCCCGGCTGCAGCGGTATGTCAAATTCCCATGACGCCACGGAGTCTTCGGTCAAAGATTGGGCTGACTGAGGTGGTGCTGTGATAGTGACGGTGTACTCCGCCTCCAACTGCTCGGGCGTCGCCGCCACGGTCGAGGGTCTATGCGTCACTGGTATCGCTGGGCTCTTGTCTTACTCCTACGACTGCTAGAGTAGTCCGGGCCGAGCAGCGGAGATGGCGGGGCTGGTGCCTGGTGCGTTGAGGATGTTTTCGTGCTGGCCGAGAAGGTATCGGAGGATTAAATGGGCGCGGGTTGCGAGTACTGAAAATATCTCCGCTCTTTCAAGATGGTATGGCGGATAAGGGACTAGACTGATTTTGTACACTTCTCGTTGAAGCCACCTTAAATGAAAAGTATCCGACGCAGGAAACAGACTCTCTTCCATTCAAATGAGTAACGATTTGGGGGCATTCTAGTGATGAGTTTTACCTCTTTGTCGAAGCTTGAAGTTTGGAAGTTCTTCTTTTCTCTTGTTCTTTTTCTTATTTGATTGGTCAACGTATGAGTGCTATTTGATCATTTGTATGTTGTGAAGCCTAGTCGTTGGCCACCGTGAGGGTAGTACCATTGATAGATTGTCAAAGTGCATAACCGATCAGTGTTCTTCAAGAAATCCAATGCTCGGCAAGAGGCATACTGTCTTCGAGCATCATGGAGAAAAAACCAGCATGGCAGTACATGATTTCACTTTGCCCACACCGCATTAGTCCAAGAGCAACCGTAAGGTCAGACGCGTTTTGTGTCCACAGCTCATAAACATAAAGCTGCTAAAAATGTTAATGGGAGCCTTCATCTGGAGAATGACAGCTTTTCGGCATTCGTTGGGACAATGCATGAGGTGCTAGGTCTCGTAGTGACCGGCCTGGCTGTATTCGACGAAACTAGTAGGACTGAAGATCCACAAATTTGATATCGATCAGCGCTAACATAGCCCTACTCTAGTCCTACGTTCGGAAGAGAGCCTCTAGAGTAGCTGTTGTTTTATTCTCTAGGGAACAATACACCATAGATTGGAATTCAGAGCGTGCCCAGCTCGGCACCTCGGTTAAGTTCACGCGCAATTCCCCTTTTCTGATTAGTAACCTCAGGCGCTATCCGAGACCTTAGCGAGGGAACCTGCGCGTTCAGGACTTTTGACGAAATCCTCGGTGCAGCATTGCGCCTTGAAGAGCGATTATTGTTATCTTCTCTCTCCCAAGCGTTGCTTCATGATGCGAAGTAAGTCCTTTCTCTCTTTTTCGTTGGTAGACATCATACCACGCAGCTGCCTTGCTATTATTGCCTAGGTAGAAGTCAAGTACGTGGCACGAATTCTAGTGGGTGCTTTGAAGGAGTACCAAAGAGATGGCTTTTGCGTTTCACGTCCTGAGGTGTTTGGTTTACATCCTCCAAGGAAATCTAAAGGATTGTCCTCGGAGGTTGCTTAGCGCTTGGTTTCCCAGGAGCTGTTCTCCTCGAATAGGCTGAAAATAAATATGGCGTAGTGCATGCACCGCCATGTTTGAGGTTCCTGATGCCTGACTTCAAATACATCCAATTTCTACTCTCTGTTTCTTTTTTCTAGTCCCTCTTGTATTCTACCTTTTAATTCAGAGATCATGTCGTCGGTCGTAGCGGTCCTGGTGTGGTATTTTGTTTTGTTGGCTGAATTAGTAGTGGCCCCGCCAGAAGTCCTGCCGACTTGCCACCGTATTTGTTTGGAGGCAGACAGATATCGTGAGTCTCTCTTTCTCTTTCCGAATTTGCATATCAGCCATAGATCTGGAGTCCGACCTAGTCTAAGGTATTACCTTGCATTGCCACCGCACGTTTTCGTACTTTTCTTGAGCTCTAAAGTACGTTGTAGCGACGCACCAACTTTCCTATCGAATCACGGTCCAATGCTTGTATGAGCGGAACAGATGCTAACGATTCGTAAAACTTAGCAACCAACTTGCAACAGACTACCGGGAACTTGACTTGTTCCGGGACATGTTGGCTTGCTTCATCGAACGTCCAGATCATATACTGGCCCATGGTTTGGCCCATGGATTGGCCCACGGAGAGCAATGAGACGGGCACAAACATTACTTCGACATCAATGGCACCTGCGTCTTCTGGTGTGGTTTCGAATGGCATGATCTTGTAAGTCTTTTCCTATGACCAGTTTACACGAAGCTAACATATACTCTAGTGTTGCGCCCTCTGTGTATATCGCATATCAGAACCTACGAGCGTACGTGTCGTGTCCATGGGGGCAAACCGTGGCACGGGGAAAGTCCTACAATACCACAGTTGCGTATGCGCCCGACGACCTGTCCACGGCATTGTCTGCAAGGGCTCAGCAGACCGAATGCACGTACATCAAAATCAACTACACAAAGCTTGGGGACTACTCTTCGAGCAACAATCCAGATTTCTTTCTATCGATCCCATCGTCCTTGACTTCATTGGATCCAGCCTGGAGTACTTGCACTCCAGCTCTCTACGGGGCTTGGGATCCTCCTACAACATTGCGACCCGCGACGGCTCTGACAGGGCCTGCTGAACAAATTAAGCCGTCCTCTTCTGCGTCTCCCGCAGGTAGTTCGACCCCTGCTCATGCTCCTGCCACCAAAACGACCGTCGGTGCTAGCCCGAAGAGTGTAAAACCCTCATTAGCATCAGTGGCACAAAGCTCTCAAACACCAAACCTTCCAAAGACTGATGCAGCGGGGCGAACAAATCCCTCAATCGCCCAAGACTCTTACAGTACGCCGGCCCCGGGCGGTATTTCGAGTAACATTCTAAATATACCGTCTGGTAAAGACAAAGAGCCAGAGCCCAGTAATCCCTTGGACACGACTTCGAGTGTGACATCTAGTAAAGACGGAGAACCAGACCAAGGCGGTCTCTCAATGGTTGCTTCCTCTTCGCGACCTTCCCTCAATAGCAAAGACTCTCTCGTGCACGCTCCGAACACAGGTGCCGAGATGGGAGCTACATCTTATACAACCGGCAGCGCAGTCGACATATCTGGACAGGAAATGTCCGTTGAGTCTAGTGGTGATATAATGAGCGGCTCAATATACACTCTTCTGCCACCATCAGCTCCAACTCCTAGTCTGCCTCTTATGAACGGCACGCCTATAGCAAGCGTTCCCAGTGGCGGGCTCGTCTCTGGGAGCTCCACAGTTGCCCCAGGATGCCATGCTACCATTCTCGGCCACACTATCTCCGTAGGCCTCTCTGGAGCAGTGATAGATGGCAGCAAATATGTTTTCCAATCGCACGCGGCTGATACAGCAACTCGATCTCCTATTACGCTAGCCAACGGAATCATAGCCTTTCCCGACGGCGATCCAAACAAGCTCAAGATTGGCAATGAAACTATTTCGGTCAACGAGCCAGAGATCACGATATCACCGTCGTCTCAATAGCGTCTTCCGAATTGTACATCAGCCCATTGGTGCTGCCATCTACAGCTACCATCAATAGCTCGAGTGCAGGGCGGTGAGACCTTGTGATATCTGCATTTCAGAGTGGGCAGAATCCAGCTGGGCGTGGAGGCGATTATTCAAATGCTCGTGTCTTCACTGGTGGGACATTGAGGTCTACATATGCTCATTCGATCAGTGTTTTGACATTCATTACGGCAGCAGTTGTCATGGTAGATGTAGCATTGTGAGGTTTGTAATACTACGCCGACTGCGTACCGCGTCGATAAAAAGCATGATTGTCTGGCGGACTGGCGAATGCTCTTCACCGATGCCACCTGGACTCCAGAGCCTCCTGGATCTTCTACTGGTTATCACTTGAATGATGGAAAGATTGTGGTGTATGATGGACAAGAAAGCTTTAAGGTGAAGAGGTGGGGGGGGAGACAACGATGGATAATTCACGAATAAAAGGTCCCAATCGTGCCCTACAAGCACTTGCCTCGTCCCTCGACAATACTATCATACGTGATCAAGGCTTGCCTCCTCGAGCTGTAAAGTAGAAGCGTGCAAAAAGTAAAGTACGGAGTATCCATTATCCATAAAGTCAATAGGGGAGGGGGAAGAGCCGCACCAACCGGGGTGGCGGGGCTTACTTTAAGGTTAATGCGCGCCAAGCACTCGCGCGAAGACGCGTGCTTTCCACGTCTTCCACCTTCTTGTACTCGGAAAGTGCTTCAACTGCTTTTCTAGAGACTAGAGTAGATCAAAAATCGCCGATGGCTCTCAGATAGCGTTGACTTTGTTGCTAAACTGACAAACATTTCAGTAGCTTGTGCTGCATCTTGAGAACATGGCGCCCTCGTCCAAGTCCTCGAACAGCGCTCGTGGAACCCCTACACCCTCGCTGACCAAATCTAACTCGAGCTCTAAAAACCAGACGTCCATTGCTGGTTTCTTCAAGAAGAGATCCGAAGAGCCGAACATCAACGAAACACCCAAAATCAATGGCACCTCATTACCGATCAACAGCTTTGCACGCAAGACTGCAGTCGCCGCATCCTCGGGAGGGTCGACCCAGAGCATGACGCCTGCTCCAAGCAGTGACCCCGTTGAAGAGATCAAGAGTGAGGATGATGCAAGTCCCATCAATCCCAAGGGGCAAAGCGGTTCCAAGACGTTGCCGTCACCGATCATTCCTGCAAGTGCTTTGAATGAAATCGATGGGAATGGGGTGCCTCTTGGCTTCTACAGCCCCTCTCGAAAGGTTTGATTTGCTTTACTCTACGCATGTTTTCCGAGCTGACAAAGCATTTCAAAGGCAAAGAAAGCTATCAACTATGCCGTCGACCCGGAGTCCGACGAAGACGAAGATGACGAAGACGCGTTCAAACCTACGGAAAGAGGAAGGGCATCAAAGCGCAGAAAGACAAGCGTAGAGAGCGACGACGATATCTTCGTGGGAGATGATACGGCAGAGAATGATGTGGTCGACGAGGGTAAGCCCACGCCGGCCAATTGGAGGCTTTGACCATATCGCTGAAGTTATGTGGCACAGATGACTTCGTGGTAGATGACGACTCCGACGAGGCTGTGCCTACGAAAAGGAAGCGAAAGAGGTCTTCCCCCGCTCAGTCCAAACCGCGTCATGATGATGTCTCAGACCTGGGAATGGAGAGCGACGAAGAAATGCCTGCGGTTTCGACTGCCCAGCAGTGGTCCTTCGACCCCACAGTCGTCCAATCATCGCAGCTCACGGATGCCACAACACGCAAGGCCACACTAAAGCCTCCGAAGAAAGCTAAGACGGATGTCAATAAGGGAAAAGAGAAACCAAGCAAAGTGGAACGGCGATATGAATGGCTAGAGCCAGCTCATATCACTGATATCGATCGAAATCGTCCAGATCATCCAGATTACGACCCAAGGACAGTCTACGTGCCAAAGTCGGCGTGGGTGAACTTCTCTCCCTTTGAACACCAGTACTGGGAAATCAAGCAAAAGCACTGGGATACAATAGTATTCTTCAAGAAGGGCAAGTTCTACGAGCTCTACGAAAACGATGCAACAATTGGGCACCAGCTGTTCGACCTGAAGCTTACGGATCGCGTTAACATGCGCATGGTCGGCGTACCCGAAGCTTCTCTAGACATTTGGGCCAATCAGTTCGTGGCTAAAGGATACAAGATTGCGCGTGTCGATCAGATCGAGTCCGCTTTGGGCAAAGTGATGCGAGAGAGAGACAGCACGCACTCTGGGAAGGCCGCGAAGGTCGACGAGAAGATGAAGAAGATCATCAACCGAGAGCTTGCATGCGTGCTTACAAGCGGCACACTTGTTGACCCGGGCATGCTCCAAGATGACATGTCCACCTATTGCTTGGCTATCAAAGAGTCGGAACAAGACGGACGGCCTGCCTTCGGCATCGCGTTCGTGGATACTGCGACCGCTCAATTCTTCTTGGCCAACTTTGAGGATGATGTCGAGATGACGAAGTTCGAAACGCTTGTCGCGCAGATAAGGCCTCGTGAGATCTTACTCGAGAAGTCTTTTTCATCAACGAAAGCGTTGAGAATATTGAAGAACGGCACAGGGCCAAGTACGTCAATGGTATCCCTGAAGCCTGGAAAGGAGTTCTGGACCGCGGACACTGCCTGCAGAGAGATGGATGCTGGTCGCTACTTCGTGAGCGATGATGGAGACAACATCGAGGCTTGGCCAGGACCTTTGCGGCAGGCTCGAGAGAAACATGAGTTAGTAATGTCCGCGTTCGGTGCATTGGTTCAATACCTACGGACTTTGCAGATTGAGCGTGACCTTGTGACACTGGGTAACGTATCTTGGTATGATCCCATCAGGAGTGCAGGCACCCTTATCCTGGACGGAAAGACCCTGATCAACCTCGAAATTTTCGCGAACTCGTTTGATGGTAGTTCGGAGGGCACCCTCTTTAGCCTATTGAATCGATGCATCACTCCATTCGGCAAACGAACCTTCAAGCACTGGCTATGCCACCCTCTTATGGACGCAGTAAAGATCAATGCACGCCTCGATGCTGTTGAATCTCTCAATGCAGATACCACTCTTCGAGACCAATTTACTTCCCAGCTCTCCAAACTGCCTGACCTTGAACGAACGATATCTCGCATTCACGCCGGTGTATGCAAGGCCCAGGACTTCGTGCGCGTCCTCGATGGTTTCGAACAGATTGAATATACAATAGGCGTCTTGCGGAATATGGGCTCGGGCGAAGGGATTATTGGTCAATTAGTTACGAGCATGCCAGACATAAGGGAACTTCTCAAGTTTTGGAATAGTGCCTTTGACCACGCCAAAGCGAAAGAAGCAGGCCTGCTTATTCCCGAGCGCGGGGTCGAGGAAGACTTCGATGCAAGCCAAGACCGTATTCAGGACTTGCTGGCCGATTTCGAGGCTTTATTGAAGAAGGCAAGGAGGGACTTGAAATCTAATGACATTGTTTTTGCCGACTGCGGAAAAGAAATCTACCAGCTTGAGGTTCCTGTAAAAGTCAAGGGCATACCTAAGAATTGGGATCAAACGTCCGCAACCCAGAAGGTCAAGCGCTACTACAATCCTGAGCTTCGAGGTCTGGTACGCAAACTTCAGGAAGCTCAAGAAACGCATGGTCAGATCGTCAAAGAGGTATCTGGCCGTTTCTTCATGAAGTTTGATGAAGACTATGTGACTTGGCTAGCAGCAGTACGAATTGTGGCACAATTGGACTGTTTGATATGTCTAGCTAAAGCATCCTCAGCACTGGGTGAGCCGAGCTGTCGGCCTGAGTTCGTCCATGATGAAAGAAGCGTGGTCGAGTTCGAAGACCTTCGCCATCCGTGCATGCTTCCCAATGTCACAGACTTCATTCCCAACGATGTCAAGCTTGGTGGTGGAATGCCCAATATCAATCTGCTGACAGGTGCCAATGCAGCTGGCAAATCCACCGTACTGAGAATGACATGCGTTGCCGTTATCATGGCCCAGATAGGTTGTTACGTCCCTGCCATATCTGCTCGCCTTTCTCCCGTCGATAGAATCATGTCCCGCCTTGGCGCCCAAGACAACATCCTCGCCGCCCAATCCACCTTTTTCGTCGAGCTCGCAGAAACCAAGAAGATCCTTTCCGAGGCCACACCTCGTTCTCTCGTCATCCTCGACGAACTTGGCCGCGGTACGTCATCCTATGATGGTGTGGCAGTGGCCCAAGCGGTTCTGCACCACGTCGCCTCCCACATTGGCTGCGTCGGCTTCTTCGCTACCCACTACCACTCTTTGGCCGCTGAGTTCGCCACTCACCCGGAAGTCCGCAACTGCCGCATGCGTATACACGTCGATGACGAAAACCGTCGTGTCACCTTCCTCTACAAGCTGGAGGACGGAGTTGCGGAGGGCAGCTTTGGTATGCACTGTGCGAGTATGTGCGGTATTCCCGCGAAGGTGGTCGAGGAAGCGGAGGTGGCGGCGAAGAAGTGGGAGCATACCGCCAAGATCAAGGATAGCTTAGACGTAGCGAGACAGGGATGCTGGATCCCGTTGGGGGTGCAGAGCGACATCGCTTGGATGCTAAGGGAAGAGCTCGAAAAGACGATTGGGGGGAGAGGGGTGGATGTGTTGAGGAAGGCTATTGAGTTGCTCTGAGACTCCCCTATCCGTCGGACTCACGAAGACAATGGAGTCTCATAATGTAAGCGAAGCGGCAGAGCTGGCTTGGGCTTTGAAATCAGCGTTGTGGGAGGTTTAGACTTGTTGCTTCTCTTTGGGGGTCTTTTTACGTGGCATTCTCGGGCTTAAAAGCGTGCATTTTTCATTCCCAACATCCCCATTAGCGGATCGCGTGCCATCCATAGCGAGCAATATTAGCGCAACGAGATGTTATGAAGCTTTTAAGGATCTGGCATTGTTGTAGCTAAAGCCTATTGACGAGCTGGGAACCAATGACCAACGTAGCTAGCTATGGTGGTTTTCCAACTCTTGACCAAAGCTCAACCTCGCTTTCATTGCGAGATAGATCCAAACGATCACGATGGGCCAACGCAATATCCGTCCACCTTTTCCTCCGCCTGGATTGACCGAGTGAGTGACCATTCAATGACTGAGCATTTACCAATTGCGCGAAGGAAAGAAAAAAGAACGCCCATGTCCTTGTCCACCAGAAGAGTATCCAACGCGTTCCGTCGATCTTGGAGAGGGAGGCGAGATCGATGGATATGGGTTGTTGCCGGATACTGTGGTGGGTGGGGGGTTGGGACGCTATGTTGGGTGTTAGTATGGTGGACGTAGATGGGCGATGTGAACTGAAGGGTAGGTGAAGATAGACGGGTGATGTGAGTTAAAGGGTAGGAAGTGAAGATAGATGGGTGAAGATCGCAAAGGACAGAAAGTGACCATTTACCTCAGACCTCCTGCTCCTCAGTGGTGTACGTGTTGAAGAGCGCGTCGTCGGCCTTCTTCTGCTCCTCGGCGTTGAAAGCACGCTCGTCCCCTTCCTCCTCCGCGTCTTCCTCTTCTTCCTTGACGTTAGCGTCTCCGCCGAAGATGGACGTGGCCCCGTTCATCCGAGCGGCGGCCTCATCGCCGTAGATTTGGGCGTTGACGGCGCCGTTGTTGGCAGCGGTGGCGGCTCTTGCTTTCTTGGCACGCTTGCTGGGGGGCGCATTGGGGTCTTTGGGCTTGTTGGGGCCACGCTTGCGCTTGGGTTTGGTGGTGGTGATCTCAGTGGTGGCGGCGGCAGCGTCGCCGTTGGTGGCATCCGCATCGGCCTCAGTTATGGCGGGGGCGGCGTTCTTCTTGCCACGGCCTTTCTTGGGGGATTCGGCGCCGGGAGTGATTTCGGTGTCGGCGTCACCTCCTTCGGCATCGGTGGGTTCGACTTTGACGGCTTTGCTACGCTTCTTGGGAGCGGCTTTGGGCGTAGGAGTGCCTTCGTCGCCATCCTCGGCGTCCCCGTTGACGGCAGCTTTGCTCTTTTTCTTCTTGGCAGGGGAAGCGGCGGCTGCGGTGTCGACGGTGGCGCCGCCCTTGAGCTTTTTCTTTAGGACGAGGAAGCAGGTGTTGGCGGATGCGGCGGTCTTGTAGCCGGCGAGTTCGGCGAATTTGACATAATCGATCTGCGTAGAGTGTCAGCGGAAGGGTTCTTTTGTAAAAATCTCAAGCGAAAGGAGTTAAGGTGCAAAAAGGAGGGTCGATTTTGTGTAGTAGAATAAGCAGAGTAAGTGGTGTAGAAGTGGCCAAGGCAAGGAAAGAGTTATCATGTTGGGAAAGGCTATCTGGGCTCACCTGCATAGTGTTTTCATCCTTCAATGACTGGAAGGCGATTGCGAGCAAGCTCACATCGCGAGGAGTGAGCTGCGGGACTGAAGACGCGTTTTCTTGGCTTGAAGACATGTTGTCTCAGGCTACCTATTAGTTTTGAAGAAATCAAGTAAGGGAATAGTAGAACGAAGAAGAACGGAAGAGGTTTTATGATCGTGGGTGAGGAAAGTTGTTGAGTTGCATGAGAGTAAGTGAAGTGGGTTTTGTAGATCACTGGAAGAAGTAGTGTGCTTTTTAGGTGAATTGGATTTTAGTTGACTGGAATTGGTGACAGTGAATGGAAGATGACCTCAGAACTTCGACATTTACCCTGATTTATCTCAAGAGTCTGCTAGACCGATTTATCAGAACAAGAGGTAGCATGATCATGTCTTCAGTCAACATATTTGGTGGGCTTGTTAATCTTGAATGTAAACATAGGAGAGGGATACTCTGAGTACCACTCTCAGAACCGGCTTTTTCCATACCTCAGCAATTGTGTCGACTTGAAATTACCTATCTATTGTTTTCTTGGGGCTCTCTCGTACATTTCGAATCTGTGCTAGAGCTTTCTGCCACACTGCCGTCTCGACTGTCTTCCTTCGCTCATTACCCACAAAGAACAGCCTCCGCTCCTTGGGCGCCCACCATGGTCTCTTCTTGGTCGAAGGAAACTGTGGTACTCGAACCAAATTCTCGATACCAAAACGAACTTTGGTAGGGTGCAGCTCTGACAATGGCATCCTGGAAACGCGGAGACTTCCATACGACTTGATCGTGGTCAAGTCAACTTCCGTGTTTGGCGGCATGCTCTGCGCCCACCTCAAAAGCTGCTCTCTTGATCGGCGAGCGAATATTGGTAGCTTGACGTGAACAAAGGTCACAAACGGAGCAGCATAATATGTCACATAGAGCAAAGGAACGACTCCAGCAGCAGCAACTAAGAGCCCGTATTAGACTTCCACCGAAACTCTAGATGATGAGTACTGACCTGCAGGTGCAACCCAAGCGGGCTGTTCTGGGTCAGAATAGAATTTGGGTGCAACAAGCAGCACATTCGCTGTGAAGACGAAGATTGTGGTGACTTTGAGAAAGCCCACAAATACGATGCGCGGAGTCCCAGCATGATAGATCAAGAGTCTCTCTGGAATATCTGTAGATCTCCATCAATATTCTTCCACTTCATAGACTTGCTACGTATCTTATACCTGCTTTTAAGGGAGTTTGATAGTTGGTTGCGAACGGTCTACACAATCCTGGTAGGGAGCATGGCGATCGACTGTGCCAAAATTTCTGCTTTACGCGAAGACAGCATCGAAAAGAACGCAAAAGGCTCCTGTGAAATGGAGCCATCGCCGCATGTCCGTATTTAGAAACTACTTTAAGTATGCTTGCGAAGATGCACTGGAGCAGGGACCGCTTCGAGCGCGTTAGTAGAGCGCTAAAAGCGGCTCTTTAGGCGAGCCAGGGATCGACAAAAAGGGTCTCGAAGTAAGCTTTGACAATGTATTGCAGCATCAGCACCTTGCTGCGTATGAAACACTTTCTAGCTCTCTCTAGTGCTGAAAAAAGCGGGAAGAGAGTCAGTTGACCTTCTTTAAGATACTCTCGGTCTTTTAATATGTTGTGCTCGATGGATGTGTTCTTGGGTCGGTGAAATGAGGCCACCCTCCAAATCTCCCAGAACACGATGAAGGCCAGACTGCCGTTCCTCCTTTACGCGTTATGGACTTTCATCCTCGTCAGCCTTTCCACGGCATATACCGCTTTACCTGATGAAGCTCTCAAAGCAATCCCTCGGCCTGGCGACGACTTCAACATCGAGAATGGCAAACTGCTCTCTCAAATCCTCCAGCCTAGAGTTCCTGGCACCCCAGGCTCTACCGCCGTGCTTAATCATTTCGCAGACTTCTTCGCGAGCGAGCTTCCGGAATGGAAAATCACATACCAGAATTCCTCCACCAAGGTCGCAGTGCTGGATAATAAGGAGATGCCATTTGTCAACATGATTGTGACCAGAGACCCTCCGTGGGCGAACCCTGGAGAAGTTGGCTATCTGACACTGGTTGCCCATTACGACAGTTTAATAAAGCCCGAAGGCTTCATTGGTGCCATTGATAGCGCTGCCCCATGTGCCATGCTCATGCACACAGCCAAAAGTTTAGATGATGCCCTCACAAAGAAATGGGCTGGGATAGTAGAAGCTGGAGATAACGAGTTCGAGGAACACAAAGGTTTACAAATTATATTGCTCGATGGCGAGGAGGCTTTCGGTACCTGGTCTGACACTGACTCGATCTACGGAGCAAGATCGCTGGCTGCAGAAATGGAATCAACTTATCATCCGGCGCTTTCGACTTACCACAATGCCTTATCCACCATCCACCTATTTGTGCTACTCGATTTACTGGGTTCGAGGAATCCCAAAGTCCCAAGTTACTTCAAGGTTACGCACTGGGCATACAAGAAGATGGCGGATTTGGAAAAACGTCTTCGCGATCATTCACTCTTCGAGTCTTCCGGGTCCACATGGTTCTATGATCTCGACAAAAGCAATGATAGATGGATGGGTGGGATGATTGGAGATGACCATGTACCATTCATGGCCAGAGGGGTGGACGTATTACATCTGATACCATCACCGTTTCCTCCAGTTTGGCACAAATTGAGCGACGACGGCGAGCACCTGGACATGGATACAACGGAGGATTGGGCTGTGCTGGTAACGGCCTTCGCTGCGGAATGGATGGATTTAGGAAAATACATGAGCGTGAAGTCGAATCACAAGAGAGCGTCGGACGAAGTTCAGATGGAGAAGATTATCAGTAAAACAGAACTGTGAGTGCGTCAGGATCGTCCGCCGAAGCCTAGCGTCAAGCTCATCTGTTACGAAGAACC
The DNA here is from genome assembly GCA_003184365.1 of Evernia prunastri. NCBI lineage: Eukaryota > Fungi > Ascomycota > Lecanoromycetes > Lecanorales > Parmeliaceae > Evernia > Evernia prunastri. The sequence goes on along the minus strand of NKYR01000020.1, from coordinate 351,372 downwards.
TGAAGGCATTACGAAGCATCATTACGCGGCACTATTGTGTACGTGGCAAGCGGCCCGAATGTCCGACAACTACTTCGCCAAACTCGCCTCAATCACACATGGCCGAAGCTGTCGTATATTCCAACACGCCACCGTCGATGTATAATAGAGGCTCTGCTGCGGCGCCGGGAACACTTCCACCGGAAAGGAGCACATATAATTTACTGCGGGACATGTCGTTGCCAAAGTCAATCCGAGAATAAGCCTGACTCCATTCCTCGATTCGGTGGGGCGCATGAGACGGATTCGATCTACATGAAATTGGTTCTCAACCTGCAAACTTGGCAGGCAGAGCTGGTAGCTGCTCGTACGCGGGCAAAAGCGGAGATCCCTTGAACATAAAGTTCGAGCTGAAGTGGAGATGGCGCTTCGTCTCGATGTCGGCATCCTATAATCTCTCCGCGAACCCTCGATCAGTACTGTGCCTTTCAGGAGGATGGAAGCTAGGATGATTGATTTAGTAATGTCTTTGCAAATGCAGTGCAAGGCAACGCAGATGAAAAGATATCTAGCCGGAGCGCGGGCTTGTCCATATGTACAATATTTACTCCCGATATAGAGTCTGTGCATACACGCCCTTGTCAACTGTGCATCGTTATCTGGATATCAAATTAACCGGAAGCTAACTTCCGTGTCCAGAGCTCTTCGTAGGCTAATGGTACATCATTACAGCAAAGCGGGCTCGTCCATCAAGGCCTTTAAATTGCTTATGTAAAGAAACAGGTAATTCTACGACTTGCAACGGGCATCTCTGAGGTCAGCTTGTCGGACAGCACACGTAAAAGTAGCTGTTATGCGATTGAGACGGAAGTGGAAAATTACATAAGAAAATGACGAAGTCTCGAAGATGATCTGCCGAATTTCCCCGCATCCAATCCCGCGGTCGAGAGGCTCTTCTTTGAGGAGCAATGACGCATTGTTGACCTTGACGGCTCAGCTTAAGGTAGTCGGAGTTCATATAAATCCATTGCTCGCTCTTCCTCTCTTTCGTCATGAAGCTATTTCGATTAGCAACCAGATCAAAATTCAAATCCAATTATCAGCCCTCTTCCCTACCAAGAATACTCGTTAGAACTTACGCCATGGCCCCAAACCAGAGCATACCACCCGTTCGTCCTGCTTGCAAGATCATCCTTGAAGCCTCTGAAAGGCTGCTGATTTGCCATACTAGCTGAACGACCCATCTCTCTTCAAGCAGGATGTAGCCTACGTCAACGGCGAATGGGTTAAAGCCAGATCGGGGAAGACTTTCGAGGTCCACGGTGGGTATACTTCAATCACCGATGCCCTGGCCCACCGCTGACCTCGCCGACCAGACCCATCGACCGGCAAATCGATAGGTACATGCCCTGAATTTGACAAGTCCGACACCGACAATGCCATCGCCCACGCCGCTGCTGCTTTCCCTTCCTTCCGCCACACAACCGCCCGCCAACGGGCACGCATGCTACACAAATGGTACCAATTAATGATGGACAACCAAGAGGACTTGGCAAAACTGATAACCTGGGAGAATGGCAAGCCAATCACCGATGCTAAGGGCGAAGTGGCATACGCAGCGAGCTTCTTTGAGTGGTTCAGCGAAGAAGCCCCGAGGGTGGAGGGTGACACAATAGCGGCCAGTATACCCGGCAACAGGGTCTTTACGATTAAAGAGCCAGTTGGTGTGTGTGGTCTCATAACGCCATGGAACTTTCCAGCAGCTATGATAACCCGAAAGATTGGCCCTGCCCTGGCGGCAGGCTGCACTGTGGTTGCCAAGTCGCCAGGTGAAACACCCTTTACATCCCTCGCTATAGCTGAACTGGCAGAGCGCGCCGGCATTCCTAAAGGCGTTGTTAATATTATCAGCGCTATGAACAATACAGTCGAGGTCGGTAGCGCCTTGACCTCAAGCCCCACGGTTCGCAAAGTATCCTTCACCGGCTCTACCAATGTCGGCAAGCTACTCATGAAGCAATCCGCCGACACGCTCAAGAAGCTGTCTTTCGAGCTTGGCGGTAATGCTCCGTTCATTGTCTTTGACGACGCTAATCTCGAAACCGCTGTCAATGGCGCTATTGCTTCTAAATTCCGCAGCTCGGGGCAGACTTGCGTTTGCGCGAACAGGATCTACGTACAGCAAGGCATCTACGATAAGTTCGCCTCTGCTTTTACTGAGAAGGTCAAAGGCTTCAAGGTTGGCGGTGGTTATGACGAGGGCGTCACACATGGCCCTTTGATCCACGACCGCGCTGTTACCAAAGTTGAAGCTCATGTCAGAGACGCGGAGAAGAAGGGCGGAAAGGTCACTGTTGGCGGAAATAAAATGTCCAAGCTGGGCTCCAACTTCTTCGAACCGACGGTGATTACGGGTATGAACATGGATATGCAATTGGCTTCGGAAGAGACGTTTGGGCCTGTTGCCGGTCTGTTTCCGTTCGAGACGGAAAAGGAAGTTGTGGATATGGCGAACAAGGCCGAAGTGGGCTTGGCAGGATACTTTTACAGTAACGATTTACAAAGAGTCTATCGGGTTGCTGAGGCTTTGGAGGTGGGAATGGTGGGTGTCAACACTGGGTTGATTAGCGATCCTGCTGCTCCGTAAGTCCAAGGTCCCACGTCACATTCGAGAGATATAGAACAATAGCTAACTGTGCGCAGATTCGGTGGTGTGAAGGAGAGCGGATTCGGGAGGGAAGGCAGCAAGTACGGTGTCTTCGAATACCAGATAACTAAGATGGTGACGCTGGGTGGTATGGGACAGCCGTTACAAGGCACGTAAGAATGAAACGAATTACATTATTGTACAAATCTCGAGAACGGTAAAAGCAATCTGTATATATTGGTCAAGTCACTCACGAGTTTGACCAAAAATATCAAAGAGATACAACCATGAAGTCCTCGCACCTCTCCAAAATGCAGTAGGAAGGATCCACGACTTTGCCTTATCTGCAAGCACTTGTACTCCTGGAGAAAGCACCTAAACTTTGAATAGGGCTGAATGCGCCAAGAGCTTCAATCGGGCGAAGGCGACTAAAGCCGAGGCCCAGAGAGAGTGTGCATCTTTCGCCTTCGTCGCCTGTACCCCAGTCACTTTTCCCCGATTATGGCCAGGATGCACCGGGAGTTATGATTTTTCCAGGAACTCCCTCCGCACCGCCTCTAAGATGCCATGTCCGGCCAATCTAGCGGCTCGTCCGCTTCCCCCGCCTCAGGAGTACCACTAGATGCGGAGAGAACCAATAGCTTGAGACATGATCCAGCAACAATAGAATCCGAACGCGAAGAGACGGTAACCGCAAATCTGGCCCAAGATGAGCCCATACAACGGAGGCATAAACCGAGGAGCTCGGGAGGGTTCTTGTTGCAGACAACACTTGCTCCTGCTTCGGAAACCAGATCTTCCCCACATATGGAACCAGACATTACTGGAGATGTGAAAGGGAAGCGAAAAGCTGAAGAAGGCGATTTGGTCGTGCCCAAGCGTGCAAGCGCTCGTCAAAGACACCGCCAGAAAGCTTCAATAGGAAGCTCGCCGCTAGCTACAGAAGTCGTCAACGTCCATCCAGCAGAACATGCAGACAAAATTGAAGCTTCCGAAAGAGATAAATGGTCTTCAGTACAATCAACTACTAGGCAAAGCGTCCGCTCGAGTGTGAATAGCAATGGTACATCTGCCGAATCAGCCACTAGCTCGGGTGCAGCGTTGCTGCCAAATGAAAGAAGCGCTATTGGCCACGATACAGATCCTGCGCAGATTGTCAACCTTGCGTTGAACCTCAGCGAAAGTCGTCGCAGGAATTTTAGCAGCGGTGGTCTACTCATACCTCGAGATGTGGTTGGAGCCAGGCGCATCATATCTTCTGGACAGCAAACGCTTGTGCTACCTAATAGCGCAAGCGGTGGAAGTCTACGCCAACAGCTGCAACATCAGAGACAGGCGTCAAGGAACATATCGCCGAGATCTAGCAGATCAGGCAGATCATCCACCAATAAAGGGTCTGGATCCGATTCTCCACACGTACAGAAAGAACAGATCGGGAAGAGGCAGTCTACGCTATTGCCGGATCTTGACACTGGAGTGGCTGACAACATTCTCTTCGACGCCTCCGATGCTACATTCTCACGCGCAGAAAAGGCAAGAGTCGCTTTAGAATTGATGTACGAGTACAGAAGGCTACTTCAATATCTTCCTCCAATACCCACCAGCTCCAAGACCAAGCCAGCGTCGAGCAAAAGTGCAGCAAAGTACCAAAGTGAGCTGTCCACCGGTCTGGGAAGGCCTTACAATCCTTTGCAGTATATCCGCAACAGAAAGGTCCGATTTCGGGAAAGACGGCCTCTAGATGCTGAAGCGGGTGGCTGGAAGGATCTTGATCGGGTGAGGATCTGGGTGGATACAGTTGCAAGCGAACGAGAAGACGGACTATCCCGCATTGACCGACGTTTCCCCTTGCCATCACTGGACACAGCTAGCAGAGAGTATCCTCTGGTCGATGGTTTACAGGATTCAAGCGCTCCACCCTCGGCGGGCTCTCAACCCCGAAAGGTCGGAAGACCGCGTATGGATTGGGAGTTTACATCGTGGGACATGCTTGCCGACGCGCATTGGCTGTACCAGGATGATAACCTCGAGCATATAGAAGATGCGGCGGGCAAGAAGGTCACAACAGGTCACCCATTTCGCAAAGACTACACGCCGAGAGCAAGTATTGAGTCGAACACAAGCTCATTAAGACGCTCTGAGAGTGCGATCAGAGAGCATGCATCTCCCGACAGAGTTCGAGCATTGGCCGATCACTCCCGTAAGGATTCCAAAGACCGTGGGCGTCGAAGCTTTGACGTACATGAGCCCAGATCACCGGTCTCCGAAGATAATGGTTCTCGGGATCGCAAGTCTAGGTGGCCTAAGAAGCTCGTTAGATCTCGAAGCTCCTCAGACTCAGACCACTCCTACCAGCGGAGCGGGCGCAAACCTAAAAGAGGCCATGACGATCTCGAGACTGCAGCATTAGAAAAGCAGATGATGGAAATGCTTGCTAAAGAGGTGGAATCTAGCCGTCCAGACGACCAGAGACCAGAACAAGACACCGATGGCATGGCAGAGCTTGATCCAAAGGCTCAAGACAGCACCGTGAGAGATAAAGTTAAGCAACCTGGCAACAGACGTCGTCCAAATGCTCCCCAGCGCATGAGAACCGATGTACCTGTTACAATAAAGCAACCAATCTCAGCCAGGGCAAGTCTGGACGAAGAAAGTTTTCACCATCATCGTATGTCCTCAGACGACCTCGATTTGACGGCGCCCAGTTCACCTACGGCACCTGGGTTCATTCCTAGCATTGCAATTAACCTGTCTCCGCCTGCAACCCCCCCGTCGGCGGTAGCGTCACCTAGAAAGCCATTTCCATCTCGAATGGAATCTTCCCGGCGCGATCGCTCTCGAAGCGTCAATAGACGAGCTATCGCCGAGAATGACCCAGACTCGAGTGGAACGACAGATGTGTCGCGGACGACGACTAATGAATCTCAACTTGTGAATATGTTACGCAAAGAAAAATCAATGGGATCGAGCAGTGGGTCGTTTACCCCAGTCATGAGTGAAGCTTCGGGCAACAGATACAGGCCTTTAGATGGCAGCTCCATTAGAAGCATCAAGAACTTTAATGGATCCGACTCGAGGCTGCGAGGACTTTTTAAGGGTGGCAGAATTGCAGAGCTTGTAGGCAGCGAAGTCTCCAGAGTTGGTGATATGTTTTGGAGAAAAGACAACAACCACGCTTCTAGGGTCGCTTCTCCAGTATCCAGCTACGCAACATCGGAAGAGTCGGACATGGATGAGGGTGACACAAGTGGGTTAGACAATAGTCCAAAGAACGACCTGTCTCGGACCACGACAAGAGATGGAGGAAGTCTGTCAAAAGTGTCTACAAATAGCGAGAAGCCCAGATACTACATGAGCAATTTACCAAACTTTCGATCATCAACCCACAGAGACGAGCAGTCACCTCAATCGACCAAGGCTTCTCCGGATCACGATCACATTACTCGGCAGCAACTAGCACAGCGTGAAAGAGGAAGGTCTAGCAGATTCGATCGTCTTGCGCCACCGAAAATTGACATGACGGGGATCTCGCCCTCTTCTTCTCGAGAATCCTCTCCAATTCGGTCTCAGCCACGAGTGACACATGATGACGACTCTCGCCAAAGCAGTAGTAGCCGCTCAGACCGTCGGGTACGCAGTGCAGATAGAAGACTCAATGCAATGTTGGGCATTCCCGGCAAAGCAGGGACTGGACAAGTTGCACCCACTGGTCTAGCAGGTCTAGAAAGCAGGCCAAGGGAATCGCCACAGCGCCCCGACTTAGAAGGAAAACGGCAATGGAGCATATCTGATCGAGGCGTCTCTAATGTACATGGACCTGTGAATAAGCGCGATATTGCTCGAGTCAGAGCTTTGCTACTTTCATCAGGAGTAAAAGCCAACGAAATAGCCCGCCGAGCGGACGAAGTCCCGGAAAAGCCTGCACCGTTTCTTCAAGAGCTTGAGGGCATATTCAAAGGGCCCATACCGCACGTCCCTCGATCACAGGAATCTCTACTCGCTGCGAGGATGCTAATCAGCAATATTGAAACAGATACTCAGAGTTTGAGGGATGACGCTGAACGCTTCGCTCACAATACGGTCGAGAAGTTGAACGCCCAGATCAAGGCTATCGACGAGCAAGTTACGTACACGCTTACGCCCATCGTGAGAGCTTCCGCGGATGATGCAGACACACTCAGCACAGAGCTTACGACTACGCATACACTAGCCATCAAGCAGTTAAATGACAGCGTAGATGATATCCTGCGGAGAAGGCGCCGGAGGTTAAGATATGCGAGAAGAATAGGATGGGCAATGGTCGAGTGGACGTTGCTAGGTATCATGTGGGTGGTCTGGTTTGTTGTGGTAATCGTTAGGTTTGTCCGTGGCATTATCGGCGGTTTTGTCAAGGCATTGAGGTGGCTGTTTTGGTTGTAAAAACTGTATCCTGCATTCCTTCTTTTACCGGTCGTGCGATTCAGCGAGCATCCTACTACGGTGGGCGTTCTGATACCAGTATAGTGCATATCTTGTTTATTACATAAACATGACTATCGATTTTACCGCGGGACTGAGAAGATTGCCAAAGATGTGCATGAACTTAGAGCTTGTAGTTGCGTGAATCTCCGCATACATTGTCGACTTGAATGATAAAAACTGAACTCCTCGGCCTGATACAGCTTATATAGCAGTCTAAAAAATGGAAGACCCATCTGTTCTTTTCAATATCCGTAGAATTGTGCCAAAAAAGCTGTCTTTCTTGTTCCCAGGGCGGTCGACCCATTCTTAGCTGACTCTGACAGAGGTGTTCTAACCTCATTGGCTCTAGCGTATCCGTTTCCCAGGAACAATCCGCGTTCTGGGAAGTTTTCTGACAGCTTCCCACACGAGTCCCCGGTCTTCGCAAATGTGCGCAAAGCTCATGATGCTTCGTCAGGCTGTGCCTCTTGCGAGGCAAGTGGTCCGAAGACCGATTGGTCCAGGATCCATGACTCAATGGCCCGGAACGCGCCTGGACCAGAACATCCTCAAGGTAGAGCTCCTGCAATCACACGAGCTTGGATATGGCACTGACAGCTAGCTGCGCAGAGGTCCTTTGCGGATAAAGGAGATGCCAATACAAAACCTAGTATACATGACTCCGACGCCATCGTTCTTCCTGGAACACAAAGTGTCACTGCAACCAAGCCTCAACCTCCTCCGCCTGGGCCTGTTTTATCCGCCTCCCCTGCGCAACCTTCACCAGCTACTCCTTCCTTCGATACTTCGGTACCTCCTCAGAATGTCCCTCTCATGCCTCCTACTCCACCTGGAGGCAAGACTCAGATAGCACCACCTACCTCGGCACCTCCAGGGGCTGGTGCAGCTCCCATCCCTCCAACAACTCCGCCACCGGAAAAGCCTGCTCCGACAACTCCCCCACCCCCACCGCCATCTCCTCCACCTCCACCTCCTCCTAAGCGAAGGTCTCGACGGATCCGAAATACATTTGCATTCTTGATCCTGGCAAGTGCTCTGAGTTTCGCTGGTGGGACCTTCTACTCTTTACGCTCAGACAACTTTCACGACTTCTTCACTGAGTACATTCCATTCGGCGAAGATGCAGTGCTATATTTTGAAGAGAGAGAATTCCGTAGACGCTTCCCAACCCTCACGAACCCTACGAACCGTCCATCCCCTGACACTGGCAATAAAATCACCATTCCAAGTAAAAGTGGGGTGTCTTGGAAAGTGGCTGGTGATGAACATCAAGGAAGTGACTTGCAGACGAAAGGCCGCCATATGAGCGCTTTGGACGCGAATCAGGCAGGACCCAAGATAGGGGTTGAGGGACAGGCACCCGCTACTGGTACAGGGCCTGAGAAGACCATGGCGGTCGAAAAGGCAAAGAAGGATGCAGGACCCTCTCCGAGAAGCCCTCCACCAAGTGAAAAGCCGAAAGCAGAAAAAGTTCCTCCCAAAGCGTCACCGCCGCCCGCAGAACCAAAACCGCCCACCCCTGCTCCGCCTCCTCAAAAATCTACGGAAAGTTCCAAGGCCGCATCTAAAAGACCACCAGAAGTTAATGAGCCTAGCCGGTTCATGCCAATGGAGAGCATCGATCCCCTCAAGATCAAAAATGCCGACGAGCCCATAGTCCAGGATCTAGTGAAGATCGTCAACGATATAATTACCGTAGTAAACGCCGATGGGGCCTCGTTTAAATACAATTCCACGATCGACAAAGCAAAAGCGGCTCTCGCAAACGTTGGTGGTCGTATAATGTCTCTAAAGGAAGCCGAAAAAAGGTCTGCAGAAGAGAAAATTAAATCCACACAAACGGAGTTCGACACCGCAGCCAAAGAGCTCGTACGCCGTCTCGAAGAGGAAATGAGGGATCAAGATGGCAGATGGAAAAGCGAGTTCGAGTCAGAGCGGGAAAAGATTGTCCAATCCTACCAGGAGCGTCTACATAGTGAGAGCCAACGAGCCCAACAAGTTTCCGAACAGCGCCTCCGCAATGAGCTACTTGAGCAAGCTGTTGCCATGAAGAAGCAATTCATCAACGAAGTCACCGATCGCGTCGAAACAGAACGGAATGGTCGCCTCTCCAAACTCTCTGACCTTTCATCCAGCGTAAGCGAGCTCGAAAAGCTGACCGCAGACTGGAATTCGGTCATTGATGCCAACCTGAGGACCCAACATATGCAAGTCGCCGTTGAAGCTGTGCGCTCTAGCCTTGAAACCGCTGATCGCCCACGCCCGTTCCTTCGTGAGCTTGCAGCCCTCAAAGAAGTTGCCTCAAACGACCCCGTCATTAACGCAGCAATCGCTTCCATAAACCCAACCGCCTACCAACGCGGCGTCCCAACCGCTGCCCAACTCATCGACCGATTCCGCCGCGTCGCCGCCGAAGTCCGCAAAGCATCTCTTGTGCCCGAAGATGCCGGCGTCGCTAGCCACGCAGCCAGTTTCCTGCTGAGTAAGTTCATGTTCAAGAAGAAGGGAATGACGGTCGGCGATGACGTAGAAAGCATCCTTACGAGAACGGAAACATTGCTCGAAGAGGGAAATCTGGACGAGGCGGCTAGAGAGATGAACACGCTCGATGGATGGGCCAAGACGCTGAGCTGGGATTGGTTGAGTGAGTGTAGAAGGGTTTTGGAGGTGAGGCAGGCGATGGACGTTATCTCTACGCAGGCGAGGCTGGAGGGGTTGAAGGTCGATTAGATGAGCGAACTTGTATTATATGCACACGCCTACTGTACACGTCGAGTCTGTGTACGATGGTGCTTATTCTCCCGCTGCCATTAGTTGGTATGCTTTTCCGTCCCTCTTCATCATGACTCGCGACATCATCACAAGAGAGGATTCGCCAAGCCTCAAGCAAAACTTCAACGACGTGATCATCCTTCCCAACAATGAAACCCAAGTCGTTCCTCCCGTCCTCTCTTCCTTCCTTATCCTCCCCCTAAAACCAACCGCCTTCTATGCCGGTGACGCTTCCCCTACTTCGTCCCACGTTCCTTGCTCCCCCGGGAAGAGGGGCCCAATACCCCCTCCTCCCACCCTCCCCCTCTCTCTTCTCCAGGTGGTGTCTCGGGCCAAGGAACACCCCTTTCATCCCCATCTCTACGAACTGACTGCGCGTTCAACTCTGTCCCGGTTTCAGTCTTGTCTGCTGGTGCAGCGGTCTGTTCGGACCGCGCGGGTTTTCGGTTGGTTGTATTCTGGGCTATGGGGTTTTGGGTGCGGTTTATGGCTTATGGTTTACGGGTTTACGCATGTTTGTGCTTGTTTGGACAGGGAACGGTGGTGCGTTTTTGGTTGGGGGTTTGGGGGAGGAAGGGGGGAGGTGGCGTTGTAGGCGAGAAGGGGGATGGGGGATTGAGCTGATGGGTTGGGAGGGCAAAGGGGGAGAGCAGGATTAGCTGGTTCAGGTTTGACTACTTCTGTCTTTCTTTTTAGTGGGACTGTATCATGGGGAGACCGTCCTTTCAGGACGAGGAATGGCGTTTTGGAATTCCTTTCTCCCACCTTTTCTACGAGTGGGTTCGTGTTGTGTTTCCCTTACATATGTCGTTGCGGGTTTTTAGTCCGTGTTTGTTGGAAAGGACTTCGGCTGGGCGCGTTTGAACCGTTAGGACGCAGACAAAGAGAGACACGTGTAACCAGTGGAACTGTTGCCATCGGTGGGCTAATGCATCGGTTTCAAATCATGTTCGATCGCAGGAGCCGTCGTAGCGCCCGGTCTGAAGATGAAGCACACTTCCTCGTACAGCACCGACTCGCTGCCGTCGTCCCGCCCTTGCAGCGCCATGGAGATGGTCTCCGCGCGTGCGAATCCGTGTCTTTCGTAGAGCGGCCCGGCGTCAACGGTGCTTTCGAGGTAGGCGGGGACGTTGTCCTGTTTGCAGTGGCGGAGACCCCATTGGAGTAGGAGTGACGCTGCGCCTCGACGTTCGTGCAGGGGATCGGTGCCTATGAAGGTGAGACCTGTGGGTTGGGTAAGAATTTTGTTGTTGTACGAGGGTTGGTTTGTGGTGAGGGATGGGTAATGGCTTGTAGGGAGGGATTGCGCGACTGGAACAGGGGTTTGAAGTATATTTCCGATACTTTCTTCCAGGCGAAGGACAGGGGAAACATGTGGCATTCCAGGTTCAACTAAATTCGTCGTATGTGATGAACTTACGATGACAAACCCCTTCCCCCACCACCCTCTCCTTCACCCTCTCCACCAACTCACTCCACCGACCCAACACGTCCAGATCCGTTCCCTCCGGCCACATCCACGGCGCCTCCGCATACCCCTCCCCTTTCCCCACAGGTAGGCTCCACTTGGCAAAACTGATCACCTCACCGTTGCCATTACCGTTACCTTTACGACCACCACTACTCGCGTCGTCGTCGTCGTGATCGTCGTCATCTCGCACGACGAGAACGGCGATTTTCGGGTCTCGAATGTCGGCTAGGGTTTTTGCCAAGATGCAGGTTTGGAGGTCTTTGCGGATGGATGGGGTGGGGAATTGGGCGAGAAGCATGGCGTTGGTGCCGAAAGCGGCCATGTGGATGGCGGCGATGCGGGGTGCGTCGGTTTCGGAGGCCCGGGTGAGGTGGAGAGGCATGGGGGTGGGGTGGGGTTGTTTTTTGGAGTGTTGAAGGTGAGTTTGAATTGATGGGGCGGATGTTTTACGGATTTACGAGGGGTAGGCAGGTGAGGCTGGTGATGGGGTTTCATTCTTGATATGATTGGAGGTATTGAGTCGAACGGATGGAATTTTCGTAGGTCAAGGGTCATTTGCAAACAGTACTAACAGTCCTTCGCTTGAATGGATTCTATCGTTGTTAATAAGATTGACCACCTACGCACAATTACGAGCACAGCACTACGGAAAGGATAGGTACGCAACTGATACATTCGGTTCTCGAGCCGTGATCATACAACACTGCCCACTTCGAGTATATATATCTACGGATATTGTGGTCTCATTTTCAAACGCGGTCTCAGCACCATCCGTACTTCTCATTGCCAAGCCATTCCAGGGTGTCCTCTTTACCGTTACCTTCTCCGTACCACAGAAGGCTAGCGATTCCCTCGTGCTCCCGCTCTATCCTTCGGTGCTGGATTCCTGTTCGTTCAACCAATTTCAGCACCAGAGGTGTGGGGTCCCACATCATAACCCGGTGTAATTTCCACTCGGCAGCCTCGGTTTGGGCGGTCTGAAGTATGATTCTCATCTGCTCGACTTGGCTGTCACATTGCTCTGAATTGCAGGTATTTGCAGTAGCCTGATTTTCGATCACCAGCCGTAAGATGTAGAGTGTGTTCTCGGAAGAAGCACAGTCCGGGTCTCCATAGAAGCGATGTGTCCAAATTGCCCACATCCGATGACCAGGCTGCCCCACGATTGCTCCCTTGATCTCAGGCTGCTTCCCGAAGAGTTTATCGCAAACGAACTCTTCCTTCTTGTGATGCCAAAGCATGTGGTCGTGATCAGGCACGAGCATCATGCGTGTCTTTCGGTGCGATGAAGTAGTAGTCATCTCGTTCCTGATCATAGCTTCATCCTCTTCACAAAGACGCGCAAGGTCTCCAGACAGAAGCTGTATGGCTCTTGATCCTTCCAGAATCGTGGATGGGTCGGACTCAATGTGCGTGTTGACAGGAAAAGGGTGCCATCCAAGGTCTGCGTAGTACTTCTTCCCAATATCGGAGTACAGCACACTCCCGATGGATCTCTTCGTCTTCGCTTGGAAAGTGCGCAGGACCTCAGAGAGCTCCCTCATCAAACGGGAGCCATAGCCACGGAGTCGCAATACTGGATCGCAGAATACACTGGCAACGCCGTGGATAATCTGCTCGGTAAGATTGCCATTCTTGTCACTTATGAATGCGCGTTTGCGAAATGTTTCACAAGAGCATAGAATTGGCCGCTCGTCTGCAGGCAGTCTCTTGTCAGTCAAGATCCAGTTGGTCATTCCTCCGTCCTTTGCTAAAGGAACTGTGGTTAAATAAGCCGATTCTTCGAGATATTGCGGCAGGGACAGTGCGTCTGTCCATGCCAGCGAGCTGAGTTTCCAGACTGTTTGACATTCTCCCGTTGTGGGATGATCGAGATAAAGATCAGGGGATCTCGCGTCTGGTAATGCCGCTAGGGGTACATTTAGAGGACCCATATGTTTACTACACTTTTAAAAAGATATCGATGCTTAAATGATTCGCTAAACAATTCGAGAAACAGCTGGTACGTAGACAGATATGCAGAATGGTGAGATATACAGCAGCGATATATGCAGCCGATATAAAGCAGCACAGCAGTAGATATATATATTAATGTAGAACGCTGATGTTCTAGAAGCCAAAATCAAACGAGGCTCAGTCATGAGTACCACGGACATACTCAATTATTATATTGCACGCTCATAGGAGCGAGAAGTGACGGGTTCATTTTAGCTGCATATGCAGTTGGATTGCAGAATCACACCCTCACGATCCCACCCGAGACCTGGCCCCGCAATCATAGGTACAAGGGAGTCACAGCGACAAAACGAAACGCGTTACATACTGTACCCAGGGGTTATCTCTGTACCGTTCTTGAACCCGTAGGAGCCTTCTGTGCTTGATAAAATTCAAGTTCTGGTTGACCTTGATTTATTTGTGTTCCACGTGGTGAGTGTGATATTGTAACACCGTCAGATGCTTGTAGACTTGGATTGACGAGCGGGAGCGGATTGACACTGGATCTCGGATATATGGACTTGCGCTAGCTCTTGTTACCTTCCATGATAGTAAGGTAGGTGGTAGGTAGGCGCTTTGATGCCTTAGTCATTTCAACCCTCATACCTAGATCCCTTTATCGGGAGTGTCCCTGCTGCCAATCTCACGATTCATATAACCAATGATTGTTTTGTCATATTTTCTATCCCGGAGAAACGGGAGGCACAAACCTGAGCAGAGGAGGCTCCAACAATCAACGCTCATTCTGCGCACCCCCTGCATACCTAAAAATACCCATCCATGTTTCTCCGTCCCAATCCGAACTCCGAGGGTGCGGATTAATGTCATTGGACAGCCTTGTCACAGTGATTGCCAGTGTTCTCGCCTTGAATCGAAGCGCCACCAGCGGGGCAGTGTTATCTCTTTTAGACACCATCCTCTTACATTTTCTTCTGTGGTACAGTCGTAGTGGCTGCACTTCTTCCTCTGTGCTCTAGATCTGAACCCCAGCGGAAAGGATGAAATCAACGCAATACATATTAGGGCCTATTGAATCAACAACGCGCTCTATCAACAGTGTATGGCGACTGCTTTGCGCTGACTCCACCCCGAAGACATCCCGGTAATGCAGAACAAGAATGGATCCAATAACAGCCCTCGGCTTACTATCCTCCGTGTCAGAGCTCATCAAGGCCAGCAATTCCCTCCTGAAATTAATAAAAAGCTTTAAAGATGCCGAGAAAGACCTTGTTGAACTCTTCAACGATGTTTCAATTTTCGAAGAGGCCCTCAAAGGCTTCGATCGAGTGTTGCGGAGCCGCCAAACGAGACACAACATATCTGGACAAGTCATCAACAGTGCGCTTGAGGACGCTTTTGCGACGATCCAAGACCTAGAGACGCGACTCGTACAAATGTTGAAGTCCGAAGTTTCGCCTATGCGTCGAATGAAATGGGTGCAACATAAATCAAGCATCAAAAAGCTTCACGACCGCATCAAGGAGCAGAGTGCAATGCTGCAAAGCTTCCTGGCATTAGCGCATGCGTTCGTTGTCCCTTTTTCCCGTTTGACTGTGGATCTGCTCATACATGTAGATAGAGAAACATTTCTCGCGGTCTGCAGCCAACATCCGGAGTTCCTCCGAATAGGCTCAACAGATGATGGAGAAAGCGACTCCGTATCTCTCCAAAATTCGATAATATCTGAGCCTTCGACGCTAGCATCTGGTAGCTCGAGATCTTCCCTCCGAAGAATATCCATCGATACTACCGCATCATCTATTGGAAGCTCAACGTCGTCACTGCAGAGACTTTCAATTGATACATCGCCAACCTCACCCTTGGTCCAGAATTTCGTGGACAGCGTCCACGTACATCACAAGACGGACCAGACGACCAATGTCCAAGGTCCTTCGACGGACGCAGTGGCGATTCGTCGCGCGTGCCGATATAATTGTTTCTGCCAATGCCACGCCCAGAGTAAGCCCATTCCAGTCAGGGGTTTTTCGAAAGTCAAACCACTCCAGTATCAGTGTAGCGAACCTAGCTGTGAAGGAGCGAAATCATTTGGGGAAAATGTCGTGGTCCCTTCTACTTTCTTCCGCAAAGCCATTTCACAGGTGATGTCATCCAGAAGTATCAAGGTTCGCTATGACCTGAACACTTATCGTATGGTATCAGAGGGGTCGGACGCGATGCGGTATGTAAAGCATGGAAACCTGGAAAAGCTGAGAAACTGCATCCAAACCGGTGAGGCTACCCTGTGGGACACGGCGCCAGATGGATGGTCTCTTCTCCATGTAAGTTCAACCACGGAGTATTAACGAGACTAGCTGAGAGAGTACAGACCGCTGCATACAATCGACAACTACCCATTGTAAAGTACCTCATAGGACTTGGTGTTGATACTGAGGCGGCTGACATTGGGACACGGTTTGTTGCAGTTGGTAACGCTTCTAAGACCCTGAACTGATACTCAATACTAGAAAACCTGCCGACCTCGCGATCTTGAAGTCATTGGGCGCAGATTCGACAGATGTTGAACGAGATATTGTGGAAGTATTCTCCCAGAAAGACGATTATATCAGTGATTTTGAGTTCACACCGATTCACATTGCCGTTCTCGACATATATAAGCCCACAGACCTGGAGCGTCCCACGCTTGAACAGTAAGAGAAATCTATTGGATTGGTCAATTTCTCCCCTGGGCAGCATCCTTCCCGAGCTGTGAGGACTTTCTTGTTTCACATTCATGTGCCGCAGCTCACGAACCACACATCACAGCTACTGTTCGCAAATCAAGCAGTACTGACTGAACCTCAGGCTCATAGAATTCGTCGACGATGCCAACAACGCCCCTGCAGGGACGGACTGGGCTAAATGGAAGTTTAGATACAGGAAGAGGTCTCCGCTATTTACTGATATCATTGAGCTTTTTCGGGCTTCGGGGTCTGAGAAACCAAAAAACCACAAAATCATTCATGACCTCGTCAATCAGAAAGACAGGAAATACTGCTGGACGCCTTTGCACTGGGCCAGTTCGGCAGGACGAACAGACAAAATGAAGATCCTCATGGACCACGGTGCAGACCCTTTTATACTATCGAATCTGGACGCTAACATCATACACGCTGCAGCAGAGTCCAAAGCATTGAATGGCTTGGTCGGCGCCCTCGACATCTGGAAACGGTATCCGCAGCGGCTTGATATCAACCAGGCCAACCGCTGGGCAGAGACACCGCTGCATGTGGCCGCCTGGGGTTCTGTTGAATGTGTGAGGATGCTTTTGGAGGCCGGAGCCGACCGCAGTGTTCGACAAGAGGACCGGCAAGTCCCACTTCATTGTGCAGGTCTATCGACACGAGGTGATATCAGACGAGAAATCGTTAATCTAATTTGCGGCGGAGCTAGCGGACCACATATCGATGCGCAAGATGTGGATGGGCGGCCGCCAATGTTCGATTTCTTAGATGATCCCACGTGTATGGAGGTTCTGATCGACGCCGGAGCTCGACTCGATTTATTAGACAACTCCGGGAAGAGCATATTCCATCACGCGTGTATACAGGATGAGGACGAATCGCTGAAGTTGTTGCTACGTTTATCTCCTCCTCATTCCGTGATGGTTACAGTGAAAGATCACGACGGCAACAGTGCGCTCATCCAGGCTCTTCTCCACGGTAGTCAGGACACTGCGATGACTCTGTTGAATCTCGACGACGTGGGAGACATTGTCGGTCAAGACGGATGGGCGGCAGTCCACCATGCTGCGAAACTGGGCAATGCAGACGTTTTGGAAGCAGTGTTGAAGCACTCAAGCTTCGTGAAAGGTATGAGGACTATTGACGGGAAGACTGCTGAGGTCGTGGCTATGGAGGCGGGGAATTGGTGTGGCAAAGTGAAGGAGCTGCTAAGGAGGTACAACTCCGTGACATGATTCTTCTAATTTCGAAGAAGGAGAAGATGTCAGAGAGAGTGGCAGTTCGAGTGATCATGAAGGAATGATCACTCCGGTCGATGCTGCCTTATATAGGCCGCCGATCTCAGGGATTCAGCACCTCAGGCTCCCACTGTCAGAACGAGACGGTTCCTTGGGAGCTGGATAAAGCAGCAATCCAGACGACGTTTCGGAAAGAGTCGGAATCTTGGTCGATAGTTGGTGCTCGAGACGCCCACAGTATAGAGATTCGACATCCGGCAGGTTGCGAGCCAAAGTTTAAAATTCGCAGACGGTTAAACTGCCCGCAGTCACTGATCATGCTGTTGAATTACAAGGAGGATGGATGCCTGTGTCCGTACGAAAACAATGGAGATAAAGAAAGATGTCAATGAGCGACTGATTTAATATCGATCTCGGCATTTCCTTGGGAGAAGCGTGCAACATACTGAACGTCTAAAATCGTGCATGCTCCGATGGCTTTACAACGATCATATTCAGAAACTGGTCCCTCGGTCGTGACCTTCAAGGGACTCGAAGCATTTTTGATCTTCGCATACAAATTCATCGCTAAGAGAGCTTGCCATTAACATGTTGTAGTGTACGATCAGCTAGCGCGAGACATTGGACGTTTTGAGGAGGTACAACAGAGGAGCAATGGTCGTCACAGGTCATTGGACAATATCTGGGCACAACACTGTGCTTGAGTCCTTGTTGTGGTCATTCGCAGCCTATCCGGTTTCTATACCCCAATTCACCATAGCCCAATGTCACACAAAACATTCAGCTCTCGGTCTGCGGCCTGCGAAAGATGGAAGACCCGACGTCGCCAATGGTAGAGGTGGCAATAGATGCCTTCCTTCCAATTCACAATACAAACGGCAACAGAAAAGGCCCTTGTGGGATAGACTTTTTGAGAACGCACAATAGCTTGCGGGGCTTACCTTTACGGCTCAATCTTCTTTACACTTTAAGCTGACATCTACGCTTTCCTGCTCGACCTTGAAGTATCATTCCGATGAGATCATCTCAATGGTAGCGAGGAACACTTTACTTGCTTCACGTATATTGGCCGTTGTGGATGGCGACTCTGCAGAATACGAAGTCAATTGCTTTAGCCCTCAAAGATGAGAGGGAGTGTTCTTTGCTGTAGGTTGGAGCTGCGGAGCCAAAACCAGGGTGTGCAAGTATTTTAGGCTTGTGGCCCAGGGTAATCCGGGTGGCTTCGGGGGGGGGGGGCCGGCTCTCCGCTGTCCGGGCGCCCCAAACTAACGCAAAGTTCAAGTGAGTTGGTTGAATCCATAGCCATAGCAGTGGCAAATGGCCACAAACCACTATAGAGCAACATCGAGGCCGACAAGTGGAAGATTTGATGCATCGGACCGAAAGAAGCATTCAGTAACCATCAACATTCTGGAACCATCTTTCTGACCTTCCACCTTCAACAGTAGTGAATGATAGAATTAACAGGGGCCATCCCGTTCCTCTTACAATAGAAGCGAGGTATACAAGAAAATTGATGGAGCCTCCTCCGGAACTATCCCCTTCCACTTTGAGTTGTGGTTAAAGATACAAGCAAAAAGATGAAGCCACCTCCGGAGCCATCCATTCCCCCTCGCAATAGAAGCAAGGCATACAAGGAAAAGGATGGAACATCCTCTGGAATCATGCTGTTCCACTTTGAATGGTGGTGAATGGTACAGCAAAAGGATAAAGCTACCTATAGAGCCATCCCTTCCCCAACCGCAGCGAATGGTACAAGGAAATGGATGGACCAACTCCGATACCTTCCACCGGGCGCTGTCCTCAACCTTAGCACTCCACAAGTCGATGCGCACTTTGTGAGTTAGCGTGAAGAAGTACCATGCCACACCGTACATCGATAACTTTCTCTCTTTGGGGTATCAGGAGGACCTTGAGTTCCAGGTATAAGTATGACCGCTGTCTGCTTGTAGCTCTTTCGCGTGCTTCATCTCAATTGCTTTGTCTGAATACTACAAATTGCAACCGTAGAATCATTGTCTGCTCACTTTAGCAGCCTTTCCTTCGCACAACAGCAAACATGCTTCCTCAAATCCTAGGCCTCATGGCCGCATCCGTGGTTGGATTGGCATCAGCTGAAGATCTCCTGCCTTGTGCAAACGCCTTCTACGTCCAATCGCAGGTAAGATATCGCGGAATACCGTCACAAGCCTGCTCTTAACCACGAGAAATTCCTTAGTACACCTGCTACGACGGCTACAAGCTCTGCCCAGTTGAGAATGGCCAATCAACAGCGCCTTGCGGCGAGGACTGCTACCTCTCGACCATGTACTCGTATGAATTCCCAACAACACTCTACTCCACTTGATTGATGTCCATGCTAAACCTTCACTCTCCTTCCCAACAGCTGTGATAATGGCAAACTGCAACCCCCCCTGCCATCCGCCCAGGGCGTCTTCCAACTCGTCGCCTTGAACTCCCCATACTTCGACGCCGCCCTTATCCAAGCGGACGGGCTCGTCTTCCGCATCGACGGAGGCCCACCGGCGACCTACTGCCCCGACATCGTCTCGCAGATCAGCCAATGCCCCCCTGGGACCGAGACCGATTTCAGCTGCCAGGACGGATTCTGTGGCCTGGTGCGTTTTCCCCTCTTCAGCCTCCCCTTCTCCCAGTCCGGCCATCTTTCCGTTGCCGGCAGGTCTTCGCTAACAACGTTCTCTGTCTCTCCACAGAATGTCGAAGTCCCCGGTGGCCAGCAAATCTACGTCACCCCCAACGGTGCCGTCAGCTTCACCCAAGCCCACACCAACCTCGCGCCCCCCGGATCCTACTTCTCCGGCTTCTCGCTCAAGGGCGAGGTGTTGAAGTTCGGCGACGAGGACTTCTACGCCTGCCCCCCGGCCGACAACTCACCCACTTCGCAGCTCTACGTCGGCTTCCCCGAAGTAGAAGAGAACCCAGAGTGCTACAAGATCGAGCTTATAACGGCCCCGGGCAACGACACGGGCTTCGCGGCTTGGCAATACACCTAGTCGCGGACAGTCGTTTCTGACCAGGCAAGCTTGCCGAAAGTATGCAGTCGCTATCGACACGCTCGTGAGTGGTAATTGGATCGGGGGCTGGAAGGAGCTGGGCTTGGTGATCACACCAGCCCAGACCAAAAGTTTAGAACTATCTTCAATGGAATAATCAAGTTTTAATAATGAATTCGTTTCTCCCAGCCCTTTTTGCTCTCGTGCCCATCTGCAGTATGCTGACCTCAAGCCTCGAGTGAAAGAATGTTCGCAGCACCGCGCAGCTCTCCACCTTTTATGCGAGCGGGACAGCGAGCCGGGTCGATGGTTCGAACCCCCTAGCTTGCCACCGGGATCCATTGCTACCTCCCTAGTCTTCTGATCACCTTGACGTCCTTGAGCAATCGTTCTACCCGGATATCGCCGCCAAGCATCGGGCCGCCAAGAGGAAGCAGTGCTTGCAAGCACTCTTAGCGCTTTACAATATCATTTGCCCAGCAGCCCTTCGTAGCGCATTGCTCGATTTCGTGTGGCGAGTTGATGATGAAGCCGCGCCAGGGACCTTGCTGAAAAGGTAGGTCTCGACAAAGCGTCGACAAGAATTCTCCTCGATGATGTATGGCTCGGCTTGTGGGTGGTGTGGAGCATCAGAAAAAAAATTGAACCATCTGATACCATATAGTTCCAAAGAACATCACTAGCTCATTGGTGGTCCTCGGACGAGCTCACCCATCCAGGCGCTAAGGCTAGTGAGCGAGCGACTAAAATTGACTAGGTTGTTTGAGGTCGCTTGCCGAGCACAACCGGATACGCTGCTGGCGCTAGGAAGAAAGATTAAAAACATCCAACTTGTTCGAGGTCCTATCAAGAGGCGCAGAAAGGAAAATTGTGGAAAGCATGGAGATTCACGGTGGGGGCCCATGAGGTGTGAGATCTCATGGCTAACAAAGGAACTCGGCAACAGGCGACACGGCTGTATGCATAGACGGAATATGCATTAGAAAGGACTAGACGTGTCCGATCGGTCCTCGGTCGAGCATGATTGTCTTAAGTCGTTGTTGGTAGACAAGAGCTAACAGAGCGTGCTACAAGTCATAAAGAACTTGAAGACCCTCCGATTTAAGGAAATCAACAGATCGTAAATATCATACCCGTTCAACGAGCTTTGCATTTTCGCGCCACCAGGAACCCCGACCATGCCTTGCTCCAGATTCGGATTCCTAGCCCTTGCGGCCGCACTGCAAGGATGTCTTGCCACCAAGACGCCAAAATACTGCAGCCAAGACGTTATCGCTACCGTATGCTTACCCAGGCCCTGTGTTTACCCGTCAAGCCATGACGACTATGTCCCACGCTTGCTGACGCTGATCGGATCAGTATGACGACCTCAAGAGCGGGACCGTCGTGGGGCAGCCGATCCCCCCGGGGTACAACGGGTTGAACTACGCCGGCTGGGTGGCGGTGACCAACGCCGACATCGGCAGCCTGCAGGGCTCCGTCCTCCAAGTGCAGTCGCCGCCCACGAGCATCTTCTTCGGGGAAGAGTTCGGGAAGACGTCCAAGACGAACACTTTCACCGTCGCGTGCGTCCCTCCTCCCCTCCTTCTCTTACCCAGCCTCGAAGGATCACCCTCAAGCGCTAACGTCTTTCTCTCATCGGTGCTTGTAGCTCCGGCGTCGACCATTTCACCTTGAAATCTCTGTACTTCGCGTGCGTCGCGGCGCCGGACGGATCGGTGGGTCTGGGCGGTGCGGCGGGCGGCGTCAACGTTCCGGTGGGCTGCACGGTGCAAGCTACAGGGACGACGGCGGCGGGGCAGACGGTGGTGACGAATTTGGTCGTGGGGCCGGTCACGAAGCAGCAGCTGTTCGAGTTCCCGGCCAGCTTTTCGAACCTGAAGAGCGTCAACTTCGTGCTGGTGACGACGTCGGTTCTGTCGGGTGTCACGGATGTGGATGTGGACAATGTGTCTTATACACTCTATCGGGCGTGCTGATGTCCAGATCGATGGGTCGGCTTGCTCTGACACATGGACATTCAACATGTCCTTGTAAGAACAAGTCAGGAGGTTGGGAGAGCTTGTAGGTAGGACACGACGATAACAGCAATCCAGGACATCTGCAGTAGGAAAGATTTCCATGCAACATCGTGACTTCGTAACCATGTGTATACAGGTCGTCGTCTACTGGGACAGCAGACCTGCCAAAGCACACGACATCATTTCTAGCATTATGCTAAATCCTCTGTGTCGTATTCCTCCCATGTTATGGAAAAAGGAGCACAGATAACATTTCGTCCAAGAATACAAGGACAATGTCAGGTCCAACGAACGTCGACAGAAAAGACAGTAAGACTCACATCGAACCACTGAATCACTTAATTGGGGAGAAGGATCTTGCTTTGCGTTTCCGAGCCCGCGGCGACAGTTTGGGTCCCTTGGTGCTGCACTATGGGAAAAGGAATCCCGGAAAAGAATCTTCCGCTTTTCTCGATAATC
This sequence comes from Evernia prunastri, assembly GCA_003184365.1. Classification (NCBI taxonomy): domain Eukaryota; kingdom Fungi; phylum Ascomycota; class Lecanoromycetes; order Lecanorales; family Parmeliaceae; genus Evernia; species Evernia prunastri. Next base: position 328,634 of record NKYR01000020.1, on the reverse strand, counting down.
TTTTGCATTTCTATCGTATCTCTGCTAGTCTGTCTCTCATTTTCGATAACGATTTCAACTCTTTTCGAGTCGTCGTCTAAGCTGCTAATCTATTCTATCCTTGAAGACTTATCTCGTTCCAAGACCAAAAGTCCAAGACGTTATAAGTCGAAGATTCCTCGTCGATTAAAGATCCATCGAATTTCTTTCTGTCTTTTATTCTTATGTTATCTAGATAACGACCCAACTATTGCGAAGTCCATGAAAGTACTTCAAGTTGACGTGTTATGCTTGAGTAAGTAGTAAGTATGGAGCAGGTTTACCACATCCGAAATCTAACGTAAAAAATTGGCTTTATTGGTCGGAAGCCCTGTAATGTATACAAGGATGGAGACCCGGATAGCGTAGGCTTCACGATCAGTTCTTTGATAGTTAAGGGCATGGAAGAAGGTTTTGAAAAATTGGAGATAGGAATCCCAAGAACCTAACGATACCAATGCGGCCTGGATCTTAAAATCTACAGTCGCCCTTCCATGTGCTGAATGAATTCTTCAACCGCTTTTGTTACTTCACTATGGACCTCCTCGACCGATCCATCCCCGTTGATCTGCGATATGAAGTCAAATACAGGTCTTGCTCGAGTCCACTACCTTACTCACCTCCTTAAAGTAATCCTTCGCCCCCTCCAAATGATTCTTCACTTCTGCGTTTCGAACGTGGAAATCTTGAATCCTATTTGCAAAGTCTTGCTCGTCACCTGCTTCACTTCCCGACCTTCCCACACGCTCAAGCATCCCCTCAGCCGAGCAGTTGAGGAGCAGCGTGTAATTTGTTTTCTGCACCTTCAGGGTGTAAGCAGGGTTTATCCTACGTGAATCGCACGAACCTTCTCTTCAAACTCAAGAAGTTCTTGTGTGCTTTCTGGAAACCCGCGCACGAGACTCCCCTTCTTGCCTTCGTCTATTCCTTCATTGATCTTGCTCTGAAGTGAGCTGATTGCCAACTCCCTTGGAACATCGACCTCTTCCTCAAGGCAATCTTTCACGAATTCCGCGTGAAGATAAGTCTGATCATGAGACTTTTCATGCAAGACATCGTCCAAGGATATGTGCTGGAACCCAAATTTCTGACATAAGAGACCGCATTGTGCCTTCTTGCCACTCCCCGGAGCGCCTGTATCGCAGTCAGCACCTGGGATAGCGAGACTGAAAAGAGGTACCGAGGAAGAAGATAACAGGTAGTCGCCGTTTTCGCTTTGAGAAGTGGGCCTGTCTCTCCTGCTGCAACAATTCGATCCAAGCTTTTCCTTCAGGAGAGCTGATTTTTGATGATAATCCTTGGAATTCTTCAAGGTCCTTTTCCCCGAATGTCCTTTGCTCATATTCATACGCCTGTACCATACACTCAAACTTGTCCATATCTCGTATGAAACGAGCTTCCGCTGTCTTGCCTTCTTCATACTCCAGCCAGGCAGTCCTGATCTGGGTCCCTAGAGTTGGATTGACAGGGTTCAATAAGCTCTGGATGTATCGCGTGCCAAATTCTTCCAGTTTGAACTTATGCTCTACCAATTATTAGTCTGTGTCGGACGTTCCGAAGGAAATATACCTACCTTTAGATACATTAGCATATGTCGGAATGTCTCCGACAACTGATTCCGCCATATCATGGCACAGTGCTAGAAATATACACCTTTCTGTATTCACACCATTCTACTACAATCAGCGAACATACCTTTGATAAAATGATTGAACCAACCGGAGCGAACATGGCCAGGAGTGATAACCGATACATGTGAGCAGCTACACTCTCAGGGTTCTTGATCGTTCTCAACCAGCCTGTTCGTGGCAAGTGCTTGAGGACCTCTATCAAATGTAGGAAGGGCAGTGGCGACCCTTCTAATCTGGGGTGTACTGCTTCCATGATGCCTCAGAATGGTGGTTGGAAGCAACGGACGGAAGAGAGCCACGAGGGGGTAGATCATAGTCTCAGCTTGGCCCCACCGGCCTTCTTTGGGAGGGGTATGCCGTAATGAACTTGCGATATGATTGGCCCCCAAAGCGAGGAACGAGTGTAGGGCCGGCCCAGGCATCCTGGCTAAGTGTCAGAATTTGGGTTCTCAGCCTTGTTTCAGCTATGACTCGAGCGCATGTCGGCTGTATCACCAAGTTTCTATGGGGTAAGACCTGCCCAGGAGAGTTCTGAGATAGGAGGAATGTAAGCACCCTAAGCGTTAGCATTGAAGGAACTTTCCTTTTCAAAACGCTACGTTTGATAGAAATTGCTGCAGCGCTGTGTTTGTAGCTACCCCATCATGGCGGGAAATTGCATTGGCTTTCTAGGCATGATGGGGTGCTTTTGCAGGGGGAATGGCTATGGTATTTATGGTGAGAAGTAGTTAGAAGTACGCACAGAACGTATTTCAATGTTCCGTATGTTGTAGACTTCATTTCTTGCTGCTCGCGCGTACACATTTGGTTTCATAAGACAAGTTTTAAATGCAAAGCAGAAGCCCCCGCATCCCTTTTTCATTTATCTCGTTTATCGGAGTTTATAATGCAAGCAGTACCCGCAACACCCAGAAGCAAGGAGACGAATCCTTCATCAATCCCCCCCCCCCCCCCCCCCTCCACTACACTCCCCTCCCCTCTCGTTTCCTCCCCTCTCGTCAAGAACCCCCAATAATCTCCCACAACCGCTCCCTCTCCCCACTCTGCTCCACCATCCCCCTAAACACCCCCCCCTCCCTCCCCGCCAACTCCCCCGGCCCGTCGAACTCCACCCCGACCCCGTCGTCCATGACGAGTATCCTGTCGAAGTCGGCAATCGTGCTCAACCGGTGCGCGATGACGATGAGCGTCGCGTCCTGGAACTCCTCCCGGATGCTGCGCTGGATGAGGACGTCGGTGGCCATGTCGACGGCCGAGGTCGCTTCATCGAGGACCATGATCTTGGGGCGGGAGACGATGGCGCGGGCGAGGCAGAGGAGCTGGCGTTGGCCTTGGGAGAGGTTGAGGCCGCCTTCGGAGATGCGGGAGGAGAGGGAGGGGAAGGGGTTGGTGTTGCTGTTGGGTGCAGCTGTTGCTGGTGTGGGTGTCGTCGTGCCGGGGCTCGAGCTGGCGGCGTGTTCGTCTCGGGAAGCGGTGCCTGTTGTGCTGATTAGATGTACACGCTGGAGCGCATCGTAGAGCTCGGAGTCTGTGTGCCGGTCGAAGGCGTCCAGATTCGAGCGGACGGTGCCTGAGAAAAGGACGGGGTCCTGTGGTATAATCGCAATGCGGCTTCTCAAGTCATGGAGACTGATTTTCGAAACATCGATGCCATCTATATGTACAGAACCTTCGCGTGCCTCCAAGATGCGGAATAGCGCCAATGTGAGCGAGGATTTACCAGCACCAGTCCGGCCCACGACGCCCACGCGCTAATGATGATCATCGGATCAGCACACTCTTTTCAATAGACTGATTTAACTCGTGAGACAAGTCGAGGGAGCACAACAAGCAAAAGAGGCCCATAACATGATGCAAAGCCGAATGTTTCAGGCCAGTCTAGGTGCAGGACTAGGAGGTAGAGAAGCCCATCTCGTGACACACGGTTGAGCCATGAGACCATGCTCTGGGGTAGTCTTGAGGTAGAAACCCATTGCTCACCCCCAAAGCATACTTCAAGAACCAAAAATAAAGAACGGAGTCTCTTTGGAGTTACGTACCTGATTTTTCTCTGCAGTAAACGATAGACCTTTGAGGACTGGTGGAAGATCTGCCGCATAGCCAGCGACGAGCTTCGAGACCTGCAGCCGACCCTCCATAGGCCAAGCCGCAGGGACATTCACGCTGGCGGTCTGGCTCTCAATCGGCAGGTCCGCATACTCTGCAACTCTTTCCACCGCATTGAAACCGAGTTCGCAATTTGCGTAGCACCGTGTTGTCCACAAGATCGCATCGCTGTATTGGAGAGCGAAACTCAAAGCAAAGCCAGCTAGCGAGGCTTCGACGTCGTAGAAAGCTATGACCGCGGCAACCATGATGGAAAAGACGGCGCCAATGGCATTTGACCGGAGCGCCAGCCATCTTGAGCACAGCCAGAGGAACCAGAACGCCCTTTCATGCGTGTCGATCCTATTGAACATCTTCCCAATATAGTCATCGGTCTTGTTGAAGGCCCGGATGGTGCCGATGCCAGCGAGAGTTGAGCCGAAATGTTCAAAAATGGGGCTTTTGGCATTGCTTTCGAGCCTCTTGACTTCACGAGCACCGGAAAGGTACCATCCAGTGACCCATCCACAAAATAGTAGCAGTATGAGTGCGAACAAAAGCATGATGGGTGAAACGAAGAGGCCTGCGATAATGATACCCAGTAGTTCGAGAATGTGATAGAGAAGAAAGCCTAGATCGCTACCCAGTCTGGAGTCGATAGCAGCGAAGTCGGCGGTGAACCTGTTGAGCGTTCGGCCGACCGGTGTGGTATCTAGCCATCTCAACGGCGCCCTGAGGACCGAGTATGTCAAATTCTCAAAAAGCCTCTTCGATGCCCTCAATGAGCCCATGTAAACGAAGAAGTACCTCAAGGTTCCAAAAATGCAAATGACTACACTGAGTGCAATATAGATACCCAGGTAGAAAGAAACATTCTCAGCGGAAGTCTGAGCATTGTAGGCACTATCCCTGGCAAGAGAGGAACCGTATGGGAGCGCTTGGATGAAAAATGAATGAGACTCTGTCTTATACGACCTTGTCCATATACCGATGAACCAGGACCTTCCCAAGATCAACCCTTGGTACACAGCGTAAAGAACCATGATGGGACCCCAAAACCAGAAACCGCCACTGGATACAATATATTGCTTGTAGATATTGATATTGATTCGCCCCGTCTGTCGCTTTTCATCTTCGGTGAACTTTTTGGGCTGTGCCTTCCCTTGTATGTCCAGCTCACCATCGTCAATCTTCATGGTCGAAGCTGAGGCGTGTGATAATATTTTACTGAGGCTAGCATTGGCTGCATTGTCTGTTTGCTGTGGCGCCTCTGCATCCTTCTTGAGACGTTCTTCCTGGTCCTCTTGTTGCTGCTTCAAAAGGTCTTCGAGGACACCCTTGGCCTTCAGATCTTCTACACCACTGGCATGTTGCACTGTACCTTCACCAAGGACTACGGTGTACGCTGTTTTCGGCAGGACAAGGCCCACATGATGGGTGACCAAGATGCGGGTCCTTCCGGTGCCCAATTCGCCCGTCAGGGCGTCCTCAAAGAGCTGTCTCCCGACATGAGCATCCACGGCACTAGTAGGTTAGCGAAAGTTGATCGTGTGACTGCAAAATTGAAGGAAATTTACCTGAAAATGTCATCCAGGATAAGGATGCCGGCCCGCGAGTACAGAGCTCTGGCGAACGAGACACGCCAGCGCTGCCCTCCGGAAAGATTTATACCATTGGCGCCAATATCAGTAAGCTCGCCATCAGGGAGCAGGTCCAAATCCTTCTCTAGAGCACAGCAAGTGAGCACTTTTTTATAGCGGCCAGAGTCAAAAGGTAGTCCAAAAAGGATATTATCCTTGATAGTGGCATTCTCAATCCAAGGAATCTGCGCAACAAATGCGATCGCTGAGTCGATAATCCAGTCAGATTTGTTAGCCTTGTAGTCGAATCGCTCTTCGAACGAAGGTCCTTGAGGGACCTTGATGTGTCCTGCCAATCGGTCTGCTTCCCCGAGGATTGACGCAAGAAATAAGCTTTTACCCGACCCTGTCTTACCAGAGATGACGCTCAATTCCTTATTTGGGAATTGGACGTTGACGTTCTTCAAAACGAAACGGTCAGGATCCTCTTCCTGCGAGTCCGATGGCCAAGCAATCGATGCATCCTCGAAGCGGATGGTGTCGCTTGGAATGATGTAAGGGTCCCTTTCCGGAGCTTTGAGGTATTTATCAATTCTCTGGACAGATACCCAGGACTCAAGAGTATCTGCGATGCACTCTGGCAAGACAGCTAACGAGGTTTCCATCGAACCCATTACTGCGATAGCAGTGAATGCCACCGATGCCGAGAGACCATTGTTGAGTATCGAATACATGGCGAGAGAGACAGCACTCAACATGACGGGTCCAAGAATCCAGATGGAGATCAGAGCCGTATCCAAAACAAACACCCTCCACTGTGTTGCGAGCTCTTCGTCACGCTTCTTCCCGATCTTCTCTTGCCACTGCTGTTCCTGGGCAGAAAACTTGATTTGCCGAATGCCTTGGAGCGCTTCGGTAATGACGACCATCTTTTGATCTCGAACTTTCATGATGTCCCCTTGGGCACTGTTGTAGCGCTCTGAAGCGTATATATTGAGAGGCAGAACAAGTGCAAACACTGATAGTCCAGCAAGCAAGCTTCTCCAGCCGATAAGCTTGACCAAGAACACCATACTGACTGTCAGCGTGGTGAATGTTTGAGGGAAAAGATAATAGTATAACGCAAAGTCAGAGACACGCTTTGCGTCCACTCCCTGTCGCCACGAGTGTTTAGCTATCTTTTGAGGGCGTGGTGCAGGAAGGAAGCCTTACCACAAGGTTGATTGTGCTCTGACGGCTGTTATGGATATCTTCCTCTGACGCATCTTCCGCCGTCGCTATTTCTGCTTGACCAGTGGTCGCACCCGACATTGGTTGCGTTTCGGTTGTCTTCTGGTCGTTTGTTCCTGGGAAAGCAGTGGAAGGACTTGCGCCATTCACCGCATGAACAGCGGTAGCCTGCTTAGACTTACGCACGCCTTTCACATCCTTACGACGGGTGGCTTTGCCGAAGATCATAGTAGATACTTCTATATGGACTGGCTGCCCTAATCTAGCCCAAACAATCCAGGTTAGCCAGGCCCGGGTGCAGCCTACAAGTAGAAGGGCCAGTCCAAGGGCAATCACCAGCCCCCACACCTCCCTGTCTGCCGTGACGCCTTTGACACGCAATTCGAGGTGCTTCAACAGTTGATACAGAACGAGCGGAGGTACAAACTGTGCTGCGGACACGATTGTTACAAAGATGGTCTGGAAGAGAAATTCCGGGAGATGAGCGGACAGCAAAGTCTTCCACAGTTGGTCTCGTTTTTTGAGTTTGCCCAGGTACTCTTGACGGTAAGCGGAGCGCCCCTCGAGATGCAACCTAGGCAAATCATCTAAGCCAAGAGTCTTCTTCCTTCTTGCTAAGACCAACGTGACACCTGCCCAGAAGAACGTATACCGACCTAACGCCGAAGCTGTGTATTGACCGTCAACGGGGGTACCCCCTTCCTCGACAGTGGGACGTCTAGGCAAGCTCAGACATGCGAGACAGCCCAGTATTGCAGCGCATAGTTGAATTGCGTCCAATACCACAGAGACGTCCCGAGACCAGAAAGAAGAAGAATAAGAGAGGCGTATCACCATGCGGATAGAGGTAGCAGCAGTCAGTAAAGCATAGGCCAATGCATCTAGACAAGCATGATTGTATCTCGTTACTGGATGGCGCTCGACGGCAATGTATAGGGTTTGGACAATGAGGCATGACTGTAGAAAGATTAACTTGTATAAGGAGCGGGCCTCGTGATGAAAATCATACCCACGTTCCAACATTCAGCCAATACTCAAAATATTGAATCAACGTCGGATGAGCCGTTGAGTATATTGCTATGCCCACAGAGGCCGCAAATCCCAACGTTGAGCAGGACAGAGCGACGTATTTTGGCAAGGTTGCAGTATAAGCTGTCTGTGTCTCCGCAGTAGCGACGCCATCTTCGTCTTGGTATAACTTGGAGGTGTCATTAGGTGCGGGACCTCTTGCTTTTGATGTGGATCTCTTGAAAATTCTTATGAAAGTAGGAATAGTAGTGCAAAACACCAGTATCAAGGCAGTCAAGCCAGCAATGGGGGAGGCTCTTCCAGAGTGTTCCATGGGGGATCCTGAGATTGCGAGAAGACGTGGAACTAGAGAGCAAGATATATTGTTTCAAGAAGATGACTCAACATGCCCCTTCAATGACAGAATGTCATGCCTGTGTTAACAATATAAAGGTTATCGAATGCGGGTGAATCAGGCTGAACCGGCTCGCATGGGCAGAGTGGTGAAGGAGTCAACGGTACTCTATTTTGAAGTAAATGAAGTGTTATTTCACATGGATGATTAGGAAATGAATAAAAAGGCGGTCTATAATGAATATATGTAGATGCAGGGTGACTGAGTCACATCGTATTGGTGCGCGGGCACACTACTCTATGCTTGAGATTATTATTGCATCGCGCATTTATCTCTACTCTAGTGCAGATCACAGCCCAGACAGGAAGCTGCCGCCGCACTGCTGTACTCTAGAGTAAGTCAGTCCTTGTATATACTTTAAAGATTAGAGAAGTGGGCAGATGGGCAATGCCTCACTCACCTTACCAAGCTCTACACCGTAGGTCCTGATCGTAATAGCGGTCCTCCTGTGAAGAACTCAATTAAATGCTCCAGATACTTAGTTACCTTATTTAACACTTCATCGGATTGGTACTAAGGTACTCTAACTCGTCAACCCCTCATGCTCGGAGAAAAAAATCTCACGTGATACCCCTTAGCGTGCTGCATTTTTCGGCCTCCCTTTGCTTCAATCCCCACGACTTTCGCCTGCTCCGGAGACAGACGCTCTCGATTCCGTACTCTTGGGGGGGATGGACTTGCAATTGGGCGGATTACCTTCGTCACCTGTTACGATGATGATTTACTCTACTTTAGACTACTTTAGACTACTTTAGACTACTAAGCTTGGTGGCTTTGTCGCCGGAGGTCTATTCGAGCTGTCAGTCTGAATCCTTTGGGGACTCTGTCCAAAAGGTGCAAAAACCATCTAGATTAGGAGGGGCCGTCTAGTATATCCAATACATGTACTAGTACCTATGTTTGAGTTATCATGGAATAGAGAGATACTTATGAGGCCCTCACTTCTTCAGCAAAACATGCCTGCAATAAGTCACCGGCTGCCCGAGGCCTCGACCACTTCTTCAGAAGCCGTCCGCTTCACAAACGCCTCGCCTTTCTCCACCAAGCGATCAGGTCTCCATATTACAGTGTCAATCATCCCATCCGCACCCGCACGAAACTCCAGCAAGAAATACCTCCAGTAAGTGACTGGCTGCATCTCTCTCTCCAAGAAATCTTGGTAGCCCATCTCGAACGAGAAAGTGTCGTGGTGGTAGTGCTTCAGCGCATGACTGTCGTAATTGCCATTGAAGGAGAGACATAGGTCTGCTTCGCCGGAGGATATTTCGATCGTGAACGTCTTGACTGCGTTTTCATAGGTGCCAACGTAACTATCACGGTCCTTGCAAGTGGTCCCAAAAATACGCTTGGTGACTAGGACTTGATGCATGTAAGAAAAGAGCTTGTCGTTCTCTGCAGCAGCCTCTCGTGCTAGAGCCGGGAAGTCAGTAGGATTTGGGACGTTGAGGATTGCTTCAAGCACGGCTTGAGCTATCCAGTCTGCGGCATTCTGGTTCGCGAGGGTGTTGGAGAGGACGACAATGGCCGAATCTGTGTCGGGGACCAAGATGGCCGACGACTGATAGCCGGCCAAACTGCCAGACTGGTAGAAAACGAGCGGAGGGTTTGCCAGTCCTTCACCTATTCGCGGCATTCTATCCACAAGCTCGGCGTTGCCACTTGAAGCGCCGAGAGCGCTGGGAAGCGTTACCTGCGCCCAGCCCAAGCTGTATTCAGTCTTGCCATATCCAGAGGGCAATCTTTTCAGTGATGTCTGAGGTCTGAATAGCTCTTGTGTTTGCTTGAGTGAGGAGCTTCGATCATATGTTCCGCTTGAGCTATTTTCTTTCTTTGCGGCTTGAAGAATTGCTCTATAGTACTTGATCAAGTCATTGATCGAACTTTTGACTCCAACGCTAGCTTCGTGCTCGCTACTTGTCTCAATAGGTGGCTTGTGTATACGGTATGGTGAATTTTCATTGTACATATATGCTTGGGCAAAGTTTCCAACATCGTGGGGGAAGGGACGACTCCCAGCGAGCCCGGTTCGGTCCATTTTCAATGGCGTAAAGACATTCTCCTCAACGAACTTGCTAAAGTCTTGTCCGCTTTTGTGCTTGATAATCTGCGCGGTCAGTCCGTAGGTCCAATTGTTTTCGAGGAACTCGGTCCCCAGCTGGCGGATAGGCTCAAGGTACGTAGTCATCTTCGAGAACTTGCTCCGTGTTATTTGAGGCCAGCTATGATCTCCCATCCAGAGGCTAAGCTTTTGCTCGAGACCTGTACGGTGGCTCAGGATGTCCCGTAGAGTGGTGTGATGGCGCAGCAACAGGGACTGATGCTGAACTCTAGGATGGAGATCAGAAATCACATCGTCCCATTGTAATTTCCCATCCTCAACCAAGAGACCGATTCCAGAGGCGGTGATGGATTGAGTAAGGGATGCGATGTAGTAAAGTGTGTCATCATCTGGCTTCTGCTTGGCTTGGATATCGCTGTATCCAAAATTTGAGGTACTGATGACTTCGTCATGGTGCAAGACTCCGATAGAGACTCCAGCAGTACCTGAAATCTTACGGATATCCTCTATCGCAGGTGCAAGGTCATCTAAGCGTTTCATTAATAGGTCCCTCTCACGCACGTCGGCCATGAGTTCCATACACGTGATCGTAAAAATCAGGGGTGAAAATGTATGTATCGGGCTGTTGAAAAGGAGGGGCATCGTCGTACCACCACCCAGAGGTCACGTTCGGACGGCTCAGGACCAGGTGACCAAAACAGCTTCCGATTCGCGAGTTGCCTTCCGAGACATCACTGGTCAACGCAGATGGGACAGATAGCTCTCCGACGAGCTGAACATGAACTGAAGCATCCCATAGTCTCAAATGAATAACAAGTATAAGGGCATTAGCCCCTAGATGAAACAGGTCGAAATGAATATCTTTCGAGACATTCCCCAGCGCATGAAGCTGACATTAGCGCCGAGGAGTGAATTGTTAGACGGCAAAGAGTCCCGTGGCGGTTCGTGAAGTTGCAATGTCTGATACTCTCTGCTACCAGTGATAAGCATGACCATATTGAGTGTTTTGGCTGACCACTGCCTGGGTAAGACTCTATGACCCAGTCACCGCAGATATCCAAGATGGGAGGTGTCCCGGCTGAAATCTATCTGCTGAGGTCCCTGCCGCGAAAGCCGACTATGGCTCAGGTATCGAACGGTCCAGTAGTGTTGTTGAAACTACGAAAATGCCCATTGTCAGATTCGTATCACGCACTTTCACTCAATTACAGGCCTCCAGCCCTTTCTGCCCACAAAACCCTGTACTTCTTCATCAACCATTACCTCATCAGCAGTCCTCCCAGTCACCACACTTTTCTCCGTTTCTCTGCCCATGACAAAGAACGGCTCGAAGCCCCGCAACCTGTCATCTTCCTTTCTCCTCGTCCAAATTCTCCTGCCGCCTTTACTACGATTTTCTATACGCAACGGACAGAAGCCAGAAGCGTAACGGTCCATTGACAGATACCATCGTCGTTGGTGAATTGAGCCGATGCTGTTGGTGGCGCCAGGATAAGTGTTTGTGAGGCGGACTTCTTCATCCTCCTGCTCGGCAATCTCCCGCTCATGAGCAGGTACGGATACGTCCATTGAGTGAGGGTGAGAGTCTGGCACCTCGTCATCATCGTCGAGATCAGAGGTAGGCGGTGTTTCTTGGGCTAATTGCCTCCCTGCTGAGGGCTTCCTACGGCGTTTTCTAGACGGTTTGGCAGGTTGCTCATGCCGGTTTTCGGAGGTCAAGAGACGGATGGACAGAGTGTAGCCAGGTGGTAGACAGGCTCCATGGAGACGAATCCGTATTTTGCGCTGGGCTAGGTTTAGTATGATCGAAGCTGTGGATGCGCGAAGGAGACACCTACATTTTGGAAGGCTGCGTAAAGCTTTTCACTGTCCGAAAGGTTTGAGAAAAGGCTGCTAACTCCATCAGAGTCACCTGATAGCTCGTCATCGGTCACCTGCTCAATGCTCTCGCGATAGGGCAGCATCTCGTATTCTCCAGTATCCCAGATGAGAAGGCTTCCTGTAGATGCAGATGCAGTCTCAGCACCCAATCCGTAATGATGAGCTCCCCTCTATCCACATACCCAGACGTTATGCACCCTTGTCTCTGTAGCATTCCTGTTCAACCTTCTGCTGTTAGGATTCCCCGGCAGCCCATACATAATCGCCCAACTGATCGAGCTCGTCTCATTGATCTGCAGTCGTAAATCATAATGCACGCCTGCCACAGGGTGATCATGCTGATGTATAACCCAGTGGCGTCCATGCTTATGCTGGTTTCGCTTGTAGAGGTCCTTGAAGGCACAGATTGAAAGAGGTGCGGACGCTTTGGCGTATAAGGATAAGTGGGAGGAGAAATGTTCGAGATGGTTGCTAATCTGGGCTTCTCCTGCTTCGACTGCCGCGAGGGAGGGCGGGGTGTCTTCAGGTCGACTGGCTGGATTAGAGTAATGCCCAGCAGAGTGGCTCGTAGGTTGTAGCGTGGTCTTTCTAGTCCGAGAGGGCGGCGGAGATATGGAGGCTCGTAGGGAATGTGGAGGCGTCATATGTCTGCTGAGAGAGTTATGCAGAGTGGATCGGTGTTCGGAGACCTCGGGGTCTGGAGAGGAGGAGGAGGTGCGCATGGCTTTGTGGGATGGGGGACGATGGCTAACCCTGACTTCAGTGGACAAGGAGATGTAGCGTGCTCATTGTCATTTTAAGGCCCATGCTCGAACACCTACATAAAAATTGCTCTACTCATCAATGTAGTAGGGCTCGATAATTAAGAAAAGCGTACGGCATGTTAGTGTTAACAAATGGTTGCTGCTGTTCATATCCAAACTATGAGAAGAAACGGATCGATGGCCTATTCACTGAGGGCGTTTGCAGAATCATGTGAAGCATATCCAGTCATGAAATGAGCTCTGATGAGCACAAGGATTGCAAGCTAAATCATCGGATTGTTTGCTATCTAGAAGGTAACGACAAGCAGACAAGATAAGACTATTATTACAGCGCAAGTTCGACAGTGCGTCTCCCTGCTTCTGGTTCATTACCCCCTCGTGCAGCACATAACCAACAAGGAAACGCAAGTAGTGTAAGGAAACCGCGTTGCTCTTCTCAACATCAGAGCTGGGTATTTCGAACGTCCTCCATCATCCCTTCAATTTGCAACTGCTGCTTATGCCTCGACTGGCCTTTCCTCCTCGCGTCCTCTGGTCTCGGCTGAAGGCTCGTCTTCTTCCTCCTCTTCTTCCTCCTCTTCATTTGAGTATTCGCGATGCGCGCCTGCTGGGACCCAAAGGGAGCTCTCACGGTCCTTCATGCTGCTGTCCTGGCCAGAGAGGTCGTGACCGACACCTTCACCCATATTGTTCTTACGACGTTGGGAAAGGTTGCGAGCACGAGTGCTGAGGGATGGCTTGATCGCGGCGTTGGCGGTGACCCAGTTGGTAAGGGCGTCTTCGCAGTCTTGGATGATGCTGTGTTTGTATCATGATCAGTAGGAGTATATAGACAGGGAGATCGTTGAGTGCCATGTAAGACTTACGCCTTGCTAGCCTCGTAGCCATCGTAAGCTTCGCGGGTCTCTCCTGGAGTGACTGGGGTGTCGTCAACAAGCTCCAAAAGATGCTTTCCGAAGCCAGCAATGATGGCGAGCTTCTCACTGTGCTCCTTGAGAGCATCGAATTGGTAAGTGAAAGCTGCCTTTAGCTTTTCGCGGGTGATGTTGGAGAGCTGAGCCTCTGCAACGAGGGACTCAGCCTCGGCACGGACAAGCTCCTGTTCGAGAACGACTATGCGGGGGCTGTTGGGCTCCTTGTACTTGAGCTGAGCGATTTGATCGGTGATCTTCTGCTTGCCTACAAATCACACTCATTAACTCGAGGCTTGAGATTAGGGTAGAAAGAGTCCTTACGGTCTCTGCTGGGCTGGACCGAAGCCTCAATGTTGCGAATGCTCTTGATGGTCACACGGTATTGGTCATAGCGGTCGACAAGTTGATCCTCAAGCTCGCCGACTTCGTAGATTAAGACACCAAGCTTGTCCGTAACGTCCGAAACATCGTCATCACAAGCCTCGCCCCAGATTGAGAGTTGTTGCTGTGTTTATCGATCAGTATTGCTACCTGCACTGCGCTTTGTTGCCGGGGAAAGCTTACAGCGACCTCCATTCTCTCACGTCCGACAAGCTCCATGCTACGCATAACATTCTTTTCCATCTTCACCAGGATCGCGAGTTTCTTTGCGAGGTCTGGACCGAAAGCGCCTGCAGTAGATTTACGAAAAGCATGACCTACACCGACGAAAAGAAATTGTCAGCCTGTGATACCAAGATTGAGCGGCTCCGGAGCGTGAAGATTCTACTTTGCTCTCGCCCAAAATCAAACCAGAGTATATCCGGCGAACATGCACTTGAGCAGTTTTGCACAACTGATTGTACTGAATACAGGCGATGCAATCTTTGGGGGGGAAGGGGGGGTAGGAACTCGACCAAGCCGCCCAAGCCTTATCTCGTGCGAGTGTAGACCCTCACACAGATCGAGCGACAGCAGCATTGACCGCAGTTCCACACAGCGCCTGTGAAGGAGGCATGAAGGCCAAATGTAGTGATAAGAAGAGTATTACAGAGGAAAAGACTCACCGACACCGCCCTTTCCGAAGAAACGACCCGACTTTGTGGAGGAAGATGGTGGGGGTGGGTTCTGGATTTGCGAAGCAGTCGGTGCGCGACTCTGTCGCATGGAATATGTGCGATGCATGATGGGTAGCTTTGTTTGATTGATGGATAAGTTGATTGTGTGATGGCGAGATGTTCTGTTGCGAGTGAAGGAGGTAAGCAAAAGAAAGTCAAGAGTATTGTGAGAAGGAGTGTTTATGTTTCGTGTTCTCTTCCAGTTGGAACCTTTTAATCCTGAGCGGGCCCCCCAGGCGGGGTGACGTTTATTAGTGGACCCTGATGCGCGTCTGGGATTCGAAATTCGTGTTTCACAATGGCCTCGGAGTGTATGACATGATGAATGCAATATACTTACTTCAAAGGTCAGCTTGAAGACTGACTATGGTGTTGTTGTTATTGTGTGTAGGTTCTCCAACAAGAGGATTGGGAGGGGGGAAAAAGGGAAGGGTGTTGGTCTGCGAATTTCCGAGCCCTCAGTGGCGAGCTGGTTCGTGGCTTTGCGGGCGCCTCACGTTGGCCTGGAGATCAAATAAAACGGCGTCATATCGGACCCTCGGAGATCATGTCATCCTTAAGGTACTTTAGCTTTCTGCCTACTAACCCAGATTATGCACCGCACAGAAAATGGCCATGCGACGGCCACGGCGACTATTCATCTGCGTATAAAATATTTCAGGCCTACCTAGAGTCTAGAGCCACTACCTATCTACCTAGTCAGGTACACGCGGGGCTCATTTGGTAAAGACGTATCATATTACAAATTACCCAAGCTTACGGTAGGAAGATGATACTGTTTGGAAGAAACACCAACCGTGCCCCAATTCGAGGCATCTCGTCCAAAGCCAACTGTCCTTCAGTGGCAAACAGCCAACAGAACCTCCTTGCGCCATGCTAAGTCAGATGCTTATCTGCGTTTGGTAAAGATCTCAAATTGTCAGGAGATGACTTCGTTGAATCAGGGACCCGCGGAAGGATCCTCATTTCGCACCAAAGTAGGAGCGATCCTTCTCTTCTTCGGGACTACCGCCTCCTCTTTTTCCGACTCACTGGTGTCTCTCTTCCCAAGAACGCTGCCACTCACCGAACTTGGCCGGCTTATTACCCCTGACATTGGCGTTTGTGGTGGAGTTGTCCAAGGAAGACCACTGAACGAAGGATTCGTAGCCGCGACACTGGGAACGCTACCCAAGGTAGGAGTAGGATTATTGACCATCTGAGATGACTGCGTCGCGATTGATGACGTCGAATTGGACCGCGTTGGACTTGGTGGTGGAAGAGGAGCGGGCGAGGCTGAAGGTGCTAAGACTGGCATAGGCTGTTTATCAAAGAATGGAGGAGCAGACGCCGAGGTGGGACTTGGTTGTGCTGTTGACATGGTCGAGATAGCTGGAGAAGGGTGGTGAGCGGTCGGCACGTGCCCGCTGTAGATTTGGCCCAACTCGCCTGGGTTGAAGGTCAGATTCGAGCAGAAGCCGTCAGATGAGCTCATAAGCAGCGTCAATCCGTCACTAGACCTGTGATCAAGTCAGCGGGTGTTATGAAAACGTGTAGGTCTACAGTATGTATTATAGGTAAGGAGTCAGGTTCCGAGCAACTCGAACCTCGAATTTAGCGGTTGGTAGAAAGAAAGTGAGCCAGCCCAAGAAGACTGTGTTTCCAAGGAACTAGGTTTTGGGCCAAAGTATTGACGACTATCCCAGACGCACGCAAATTCAAGAAGATTTGGTGGTTGGAGAGGGGGGGTGGGAGATAGGAAGTCCAACGTACCAGGTCAGGTCCGTGAAAGTTGCAAAGTGGAGGTTGCTCACTGAAATAATGGGCGTGAGTTGTTGCGTGTCATATACAAGTACTGCATCCACGGTAGCCACAGCATAGATGATGCGGTATGGCAGAGCGAACGCTGGGATAGGCCCTTGCGTCGGAGTAGAGTCTGTTTCTGTTGGTCTTGGTGAGGATGTAGGCCGCGATGACTCCATGGGAGAGGGCATCGTAGGAGGTGGTGGGTCCATTGCTGAATGTGTTGAAGGCTTCGACGAGAGCACAGAGTCAGGCAAAGGTGCTATTGCTTCTTCTGAAGACGAGGTATCGAT
Source organism: Evernia prunastri (assembly GCA_003184365.1). Classification (NCBI taxonomy): domain Eukaryota; kingdom Fungi; phylum Ascomycota; class Lecanoromycetes; order Lecanorales; family Parmeliaceae; genus Evernia; species Evernia prunastri. The sequence goes on along the minus strand of NKYR01000020.1, from coordinate 311,877 downwards.
AGTTATATTGGCAGTAGCCCTCGGCGTGGAGCGAAGAGTATAGAAGACAGGGGAGCATTTCACTGCAATGGAAGCCTTCTTGTGCCCTGGGAGATGCGCTATAGGTGGCCTATTGAGACCTGCTCGAGTGTAAATGTAGACTGTGTTGATCACATCGTCGGCGTTTTTGGCTCCTTCCGCTGGGTGAGATGTCTTATACTGGCCAGCTGGGGTGAAAAGCAAGCTTCCATCTGGGGCAAATGTCAATCTTCGGAAGAAGGAGGTGCAGGTCTCGTTCCCGTATATGACGGCATTCTTGACACCCGCAGTACCCATCAAGTAGGGATTCGGGGACTTCTCCATTGGCAGTACAGCAGGCAGAGGCATGGATGGTGCTGGGGAGGCTGATCGACGTATCGAGGGTGATGACCCAAAGGATGAGCGGCGACTGTGTGATATTGCCGGTGGATTCATCGGTAATGCGAGAGATGTTGGGGTCCCCGGCATTGATGGTTGAGGTGATCCAGGAGCTAAGGAGGCAGCATCACCGGCTAAGTGGCCACGCATGGCTGATTCAGGCGGCGCTGGGCTGCTTGAGGATATTCTCCTGCTCGGAAGATCCATTTTCGTCACCCTGTTGTACTGATTGAGTGTAAATTGGCCGTCCTTTGTCTTTAGACTGTAGATATGGCATGATCGATCGGAAGACTGCGTCGCTACATATTCGTTGAGTGGATCCCAAGCCACTCCTTGCACGTAATGATTGTGCTCTGCTATCTGCCGTACCATTTGTCCTATAGGGGGGTTTAGCTTTTCATTTGCTTCCTATTGGAGCGAACGCCATTCATGTAGTCCATTCATGTACATTTGAATACGAAGGAGAGAAGGCTATTCTTTGCCTAGTACCCGCATAAAGGAACTGGGTACTGACCGGACTGAGCATTGTATATGCGTGCGATATTGTCCATGCTACCAGTTATGAAGAAGATCCCATCAGGAGACCAAGCCAAGTCATAAATTTCGGAGCCAGAAGAACGGCACATGTGCTTGATTCGCCAGGTCTCCTTGTCTTCCAGTGCATCTTCACCAAAACTCGGGTTGTGAGAATGGGTCTCTGACGGTACCCAGAGTAGAGTGTTTCCATCGTCCCCTGCGCTTGCAAGCATTTCTCCTATATACATTCAGCTATTGTTCATTGATATCAACAAGGGCGTCTTACCACGAGGAGCAAAGCGAACGACATTGACCGCTTGGGTATGCTGCAATATATTAGCAATGGCATTGACAGATTATAAAGGTACTCACTTTTATGAGCGTTGTAAGGTAGGTGACAGTCCTCTCTTCTCCATCCTTCTCCACTTTCCACAGCCTCACATTGTTGTCTCCGCCAGCCGTTGCAAGTCGACCTTTTCCTTGGGGCTCGAAGTGTACGGAGTATATTGGTAAGTTGTCATTGTGCCAGGATATGAGTAAAGGTGAGGCTTTCATTGCTGCTTCACACAGGCTGTTTTGGTACTTCAATGGTATGGAGTATTGAATGCAGTGAGACAAGTAAGGTGTAGCTCCCAGTAGTTTCAGCGTTCCGCTTTCATGAGGGAGTGGGCAAGCATTTGAATGACTTGTTGTCGGATGAATGGATAATGTACGGAGTAGTAGGAATGATTAGAGATCAGGAGTACGAAAAGCCACGGAGCTGAGGTGAAGATGCAGAGTTGTATCAGGAGACCGGTTACCGTCGCACTTTGACTCCGCAATTCTGTTCGCGTGCCGTGATGCGCGTCTGAAATACCACTCTACTGTAAAATACGGCTGTTAGCTCCCGATCCATTACACCGTTACCTGAAGACATGGCTGTATTCTATAATGCACTGGGCAGTCCGCAGTCCCAATTATTTGATTTCAATCAATGATACAAAAATGTTGTTGGTGATGACTTCTTTAGCTGGCGAGCATGCACCCGTCCGTTTCTCGCTTGAAAGGTCGCAATCGAGATTTCAAGACGAAACTTCAATATTGTAACATCCTTTGTCCTGCTTGGACTGCTACCAAAGCAAGTCACCATGGGTGTCACCGGCCTCTGGACTGTTGTCCAACCCTGCGCTCGCCCTATAAAGATTGAGACCCTCAACAAGAAACGCCTAGCGGTCGATGCCTCTATCTGGATCTACCAGTTCCTCAAAGCAGTCCGTGATAAAGAAGGGAACGCCCTGCGCAACTCTCACGTCGTAGGCTTCTTCCGCCGCATCTGCAAACTCTTATTCTTCGGGATCAAGCCCGTCTTCGTCTTCGATGGGGGCGCGCCAATACTAAAGAGGCAGACTGTCAGTGGACGCAAAGCAAGAAGAGAGGGAAGGAGAGAAGATGCGGTACGGACAGCAGGAAAGTTGTTGGCAGTGCAGATGCAGAGGAGGGCTGAAGAGGATGACCGGAAGCGGAGAGAGGAAAGGGACCGGCCGTCAGTAGATCAAGAAGAGGAGGAAGTCCCGGAAAATTTTGTCTACGTGGACGAACTGCAGATGACTGAGAAAGAGCGACAGCAGAATCGCACTTTTAAGAAGAAAGACGCCTATCATCTGCCGAATCTCGATGTGGATCTTGCAGATATGGGTGCTCCGAACGACCCCAGGATCATGAGCCATGAAGAGCTGGAGGAGTATGCCAGACAGTTTCATACGGGCGAAGATGTTAATATCTATGACTTTAGCAAAATCGATTTTAATAGCCCATTCTTTATGAGTCTGCCGGCCAGTGATCGATACAACATTTTAAACGCAGCTAGATTGCGATCACGATTGAGGATGGGCTATAGCAAAGACCAATTGGACACAATGTTCCCAGATAGGATGGCGTTTTCAAGGTTCCAGATCGATCGAGTCAAGGAGAGAAATGAGCTCACCCAGCGTTTAATGAATCTCAATGGAATGAATGGGGAAGATGCGATGTTCGGTATGAACAGTGGAGGAAGGGTGGCGGGTGAAAAAGGGAAGGAGTACGTGCTTGTAAAGAACGATGGTGTTGAGGGTGGATGGGCATTGGGAGTAGTTAGCAACAAGAGTGAAGGAGAGCGGAACAGACCAATAGACGTGGAAGGTCTCGGAAAGGAAGACGACCATACTGAGGAAGATGAAGCTTGGGAGGATGACGGGTTTGAGGATGTGCCAATTGAGGGTCTGAACCGGTTGCCCACACATCCTAATCGGCCAAGAGACGCAAGTTTCGATGAGACCCCGTTCGAATCAGATGAGGTCAGAAAACGCAGACGGGCTCTGTACGAGGCAAGAATGGAAGCGGCGGGTGTGAAGAGGGCAGAAGCTGTTCCGAATATTGTGGAAGAGGAGCCGAACTCGCTTTTTGTCCCACAGCAAAGCAATGAATTCGATGACCATGATGATGAAGATGCGGACGCTCTTTTCGAGGATGTGCTGCCTCCGGCTGAAGATGAAGACGATGACCTAAGTCGAGCGATCGCGATGTCCCTCGAGAATCCAGAGAACGATTCAGTTGATGATCTAGAGTTACCTTCATTCTCAAGCTCGGCCATCACAGGCCCTAGAATCGACCAGCCTTTGGAATTCAACCACAGGAACGCCAAAGCAGGTCGCGACTTTGCCCATATAGCAAACGCAAGAGCTCATGGATCAGCCCCGAAGCCATTCGTTGATGATAGCGATGATGAGAACGATCTCGATCTCCAAGCTGCATTGGCGGGATCAAGGCGCACCAAGCACCAAGATCAGGGTGGTCCGAGGGCATTTGGCTCGAAAGGACTGGACAAGCCGCCAAGGCACCCTCAAGAGCAGATCTCTCCACTAGCAGCCCCAACAGCTTCTACTGCACCTTTCCCGACGCCAGTGTCATCTTCTCGCCCAGCTGATTTTGATGGTCCACTACCATTCGAGTCGCTAAATTTAGGCACATCGATATTGGGAAGGAAGAAGAAACAGACGGCAGTAGAGCCAGCGGGAGGCTTTGAGAAGGAGCATGAAAAGGACAAACCTGCCCAGCCACTTCCACCTTGGTTTTCTGGTGATATCCGTGAAGCTACTGCTGCACAAAAAGCTATAGAGGAGAAGCAATACAAAGATACGGGTTCGGACCGTCAATCACAACCTATCCATCGCGCCGCAGTCTTGAAGCAGCAGGAGAGCGAGGAAGTCATTGATCTAGACGCGCCAAGAGAGGGGAATGACGAGATCATTGACGTTGAGTCATCAGATGAAGGGGACGAAGACGATATCATAGTGGGAGACACCCGGCCGGTTGATCCTGAAGTCAGGATGGGAGATGTAGCAGATCTCTCCAGAGCCGAGCCTCCGTCCCTAGGCTTATCTCCTAATGATGTAAATCCCGTGAATGATCAAGAGCAAGAAACTAGTATGAAGGATGAGAAGGAAATAGAACATGGTTCCGATAGCGATGAGCCCATAGATTGGTCTGAGAGCGATCCCGAGGAAGAGATGAGTGAGCCACAAACTAGAATTGATGATCAAGAACCAGCTGCAGGCATATTACAGAAACAAGCAGGGTCACCTTCGCCTCGGCTTGAGAACGTTGATGTCGCGGGCTCACCAAAATCGCCGCAGGACTCTGTTGCCTTTGCAGACCGCGAAGTGCACCCACCACCCTCTCTTGTAAGAGGCCAATCTTCTGCTGGACCAGGACTCGACGATCTGCAAGCCGAGGATGAAGACATGTACTCCGATCCCGAAGAGGAAGATTTGATGAGGCAACTCGCCATTGAGGCAGAAGAACATGCGCGATTTGCGTCCACGCTGAACTCCAAATCTCAGCTGCAAAACGCTGAGGACTACGAGAAAGAACTTCGTCAGCTCCGCAATCAACAAAAGAAAGACCGTCGTGATGCCGATGAGGTCACTCATATCATGGTTACCGAGTGCCAACAGCTTCTCAAGCTCTTTGGTCTACCTTATGTCACCGCACCTATGGAAGCAGAAGCCCAATGCGCTGAGCTCGTCAAACTCGGTATAGTTGATGGTATTGTAACTGATGATTCCGATGTCTTCCTCTTTGGAGGCACACGCATCTATAAGAACATGTTCAATCAAGCAAAGTTTGTCGAATGCTATCTCTCCTCAGACCTCGAGAAAGAGTATTCTCTTGATCGCCAAAAGCTCATCCGTATAGCCCATTTATTAGGCAGTGATTACACCGAGGGTCTGCCAAATGTTGGTCCAGTAACAGCATTGGAGATTCTCTCTGAATTCGAGACACTGGATCAATTCTCAGAATGGTGGGGCACAGTGCAGATGGGCCAGAAACTGTCACCAGAAGACGCTGCCAACCCTTTCCGCCGCAAGTTCAGAAAGAATGCTTCCAAGCTTTTCCTACCCGCCGTTTTCCCAGACCAGCGCGTCGACCAAGCTTATCTGCACCCTGAAGTCGATAGCGACCCTTCGCCCTTCCAATGGGGCGTACCTGACTTGGACGCACTAAGGTCATTCCTTATGGCCACGATAGGATGGAGTCAAGAGAGGACGGATGAAGTCCTAGTGCCAGTCATCAAGGACATGAATCGTAGGGAAAATGAGGGGACACAAGCGAACATTACGCAATTCTTTGGTGGCGGCGTTGGAGTTGGTGGGAAGCCGAATAGTGGAGGTGGCTCTGCTTTTGCACCGAGGAGAAGGTTGGACGGTAAGAGTAAGAGGATGGAGACAGCATTGGGAAGATTACACGAGCAAGCCAGGAATAGGACTATTGGTGAAGGGGAGAATAGTGCTGAAGTCGAAGCGGAGTCCGCAGCGGTTGGCAATGGGGATGTGAGTGGAACAACGGACACAACTGCTGAGGCGACGAAGAAATCGCAGCGGAAGTCAAAGAAGCGAGCTGCTCCAGTCTCTCCACTAAGTTCCAACAGCGACAGCGAGGATGAGCATGATGAATACGAGGCTCCCACAAAATCACGGAAACGTCCTCATGGCAATGCTAAGACGGGTGCCAAAGGGCGCAAGAAGGGAAAAGTTTAGCTGTGTTGTCGTGGAGGCACATCGAATGGCGCTGTGGTAGATATGTGAGGAGAGGGCTGAACGATGCATAGCGCTGGCTTACATGTGGTTTCATTATTGGTACCCTACTTATTTGGAGCAGTATCTAAACTCATCTTCCCAGCTTTGCCAGATCCCTTTCTCCGCCTCTTACGCCTTCTTCCCTCGCCGCCCTCTCCTCTCCCTTGTCGTCCATCTTTGACCCCTTTCCCACGCCTTGACCTCCTCTTACTTCCCCTCTGAGCCTCAGTCCGACCTTTCTCCACATTCGGCTCACTAAATTCCTCTGCTATTGCTGCCGTGCCTCCATTCTCCACCTCCTCAATCTTATCCTCCATCTCAAACATTGCGCATCTCGCTTTATAAAGCCTCTCTTCCAATTTCGCTTCCCGCCTCGTTGCAGCCTTGTTCGCTTCTTCAGTCTTCCGGAAGCGGTCTTCTGTCTTGGCGATGACGACGAACAATGCATCCACCGATTCCGCGGTTGGCACCCCAGCCAGTTCGCGATCGTACTGCTGGTAGATATCCCTCATTTCCTCGAGCTCGGCTTCTTCTGCCGTCTTGGTGCTTTCCCGCTTCTCGGGCTTTTGCTTCCCATCGTGCATTGGCTTCATCAGCTGCGCCATCCGCTCCTCATGCTCCTTCTCGATCTTCTTCTGCTCGGATGGGTGAGCCCGGATTTCCTTTTGGCAAGCCTCGATCTGATGCTCGATCCCCTGACAGATTTTCTGGCGGTGCTCGAGCTCAGCCTGGAATGCTGCAAGGATTTCGGTCTCTTTCGGAGGTGGTGGAGTCGGAGGGGGTGATGGCAGTTCAGACTCATAACCATGTACAAAGGCGTGGTGGCTAGCTTCCGGTCCGGGCGTGGAAGTCGTGGAAGGCGTATTAGGGGGGATCCCTTCGCGTAGGTCCGGCATGCGGGCCGGTCTTGATGGGATGGTAGCGGGAGCTTGTTGGGCTGCGTGTTGCACTTTGAGCTGGTGCAGGATCTTCGACTGGACATCCTCTATGGTCGCTGCTTTGATATCCGGTCCTGGATTTAGGTCTGAGGCGTATCCAATCCTTGCCAAGTATTGCTCTATCAGGTATTGCTCCATAGTACGCTCGGAAGCATCTTGCGTAAGTGCTCGTCCAGGTTTCAATGAGTGGAGTTGAGAGGAAGCCATGCATGAATTGATGTGAGATTTTCTTTTCCGCATGTTTAGCTGGTCGGTAAGCAATTTATAGTCAATTTTTTGCTAGTCATATCACACCAGCAGACCTCAAAAGAGAGATGACCCATTTCGCAATGTAAAACGTTTTATCAAGGGGCATACTGGCGCAAGTTTGAACAATTGGCAGAAACAAATAAGGGTCATGAGGTATGTACTTTAACGTGGACCAATCAAAGTTTGCCGGCATTCTCTGGGAGCACGATAATGTTGAGCGAATGTTGATAAAGAGACAAATTTAATCTAGCTGTGTTTTCATTGTAGAATCAATTTTGCGGCGGACTGCACCAAACATTTGCATAGCACTGGTACCAGCCGCAAGCTACTCTCGGAACGCAACCATATAAAGAGAGATCTTGATCTATGGGATGAACTGAGCTGCATAGATCTTTTTTGGGCATGGGACGGGTATTGAGTCTAGTTGAAAGTTGTAGTACTCGTAGGGCATCCTAGAAGTTCTGGAATGTCTCCTGAAAGCGCATGATTTGAGCATTGGTGATCTCCTTTGGACTTGACACGGACACTGGAGCGCAGATCGAGTTCAGGCCTTGGAGCAATCCCAAAGCATCTTTATGCTTGATGCTCTTGTGGGTTGTTGACCTTTCAGGGTCGCTGTCCGATATCTTGGCGCAGGAGCTTGGTGTGCACTCCATAGAAAGCAGCGAAAACGGAGAAAGTCTCAATCTTTTTAGAGACACTTAGTCAGCCATGGAAGTGCTTGTAGAGGACATGGAAAGAGAGAAAGTAAAGAGAGGCTTGCCCCTGAAAATCAACATACCAAGGCACTTGTCCCGCTCTGGCATCGCGCAGAAATCCAGAATTAACCTCATTCTTCGAACCTTTACATCTTTTTTCTTCCTAAAGTCTTCCATGCTACCAATACCTTGGTGGAAGAGGAGAAAGCCAGCATGTATCGATGCTCTGCTGGTAAAAAAAGTGGCATCTTTGTTGCTCTGCTGGTGCGTACTAAGACAAGCCGCCATAGAAGAGTTATTGTAGCGGAACCTGTTATTTTGAAGATCCGTTGGAAAGAGATACTCATGTCAGCAGATACTCTAGTAACAGCGACAAAAAGTCTCTGTTTTGGTTGATTGGAGCGGGATCGTGTGCAGGAAAGATTAGTGTTGTTTCCAGAGGTTGCCAACAGGAACCTCATATGGGTGGGTGCTCGTTTGAAAGAGGCAAGTAGTACCTTGAGGCATGACTTGAGCATCTTGGAATGGGCTCAAGTACATGAGTGGTCAGAGACATGGTGTCCAGGAATGTCAAGCTCAGAGAAGAGGAAGGAAACAATGTAAGCTGCAGAGGACAAGGACTCCCCTTTAACTCTGGATCTTGGGTCAAGACTGGCTTTATGATTAAAGCCAGCTAGTGACTCCTTCATCTTGCGAGGCTTGCGGCGGTGAAGTGGAATGTGTCTGCGCTTCTTGGCAAGTTTCATGGAAGAGCAATTCTTCAGAATGATCTTCAATCTCAGTGTTGTCCTCGTCTTTGAGCTATTCTCAATGCCGTCTAGCGTTCTTTTGGGGCGTCTCATCACTTTACTGTCAGTCACCTCACTTCCACTGACTTCCCTTATTTTTCACTCATCTATTCACGGTATCGCAGATGATTTACGTCTTAGCATTATGGCTCTGGAAAGACCGCCTCGACCACGACCGACATATCTTCACGGTGTAACTTTTGCAAATGTTGACAGCCATCCCAACACCATCAAATGTGCCTTTAAAGTCTATGAGTACGGCAGGCTTTCGACCAGACCTTGTGACGAGGTGCGTATATCCTAAACTCAAAGCTTTAACCCAGTGTTGCAATCCGTAGACTTTCAAATTGAAGATATACTAAATCTTATTTTCAACAGTGCATAGCGAATAACACAGACTGCATTGTCGCCAAGACTAATGCGTCTCGATGTATGCGATGTGTAAAGATTGACTCATATGAAGCTCATAAAACCATACACTGTCAAGCCGAGGGAGTGAAGTAAGTCGATTCTATCAGCAACAGTGCTCTTGGTTTGCTGATTCAGTGGATAGGGAGTCATTCTACAGGAGCAAAAACTTCTCACCCCCTCCTACCTCGCCTCAGAATGCCAGTTCCAGACGTCGATCCAAAAGGGCCTCTGCGTCAAGATCCTCACCACCTATCCAAGCTTCAGCGGCAACAGCACAACCTGTGCCAGCTGCAACACGGCTTGATACCCAAGTCACACCTCCGTCGGTCATTGCAGTCCCCATCAACTTGACCAGTGATGGGGTGGCCAACCCACGAAACGACCTTGACCACAATCCTTCTACCCAGAGAAAGCTTAGAAGTCAGGTCTCCAGTCCTGAAGTGGCATCTCAGTCGGCGGTTATAGCCCCTATCGACTTGATCAGCAATGGTGTAGCTAACCTGCAAAACGGCCACAACGTCGGTCCTCCTACCCAGCAAAAGCGCAAGCATCAGGACTCCGATCCCCAAGTAACACCTCAGTCGACCATTGCGATCCCCAGCAATCCGACCAACGATAAGGCCGTCAGCCTTCAAGGCAACACCAATGGCGGTCCTCTTACCAAGGGAAAGCGCAAGAATCATGTCTCTAGCCCCGTGAACGCTACTAAATCAGGGGCCAAGCGTGCTCACAAATCTATCCCGGTGACGGTAATTAACCACCCTTATGCTCCAACTGCACCCAAGGCCACTGGCAGTATTACTACAGAAGAGGTTAATAACCCTAGCAATGTTTCCACTGGATGAATGGGACAGTAAGAAATCTCTCCGATTGCGCTGCTTATTACCTACTAACAAGTCACAGCGACCTAAGTCTCAGAAACAAAGATCGCACGGCGTGGGTTCAGTGGGCCAAAGACCTGGTAGGTGTTGCACATGAACTGACGGATGTTAACACAGACTGACCTTGTTTAGCACCAGGAGTACTATAGCCCGTGTCGCACCCAAGAGCTTGAGCCCCACGCAATGTATGTTATCGGTATCATGGCTGTGGACGGAGTGTGGCCTAAGTGCAATGTCATTGATCTGGAAGAAGAGTGAGGGAGGTGTGCAGAGAGGAATGGTGTATAGTTGAAGATATTATCCTCGCGAGTTTGTCATAGGGTGGGCTGTAATTGTCAGTGGTGGTGCAAGCAGCGCTATAATGTTCCCATTAGGCTTGACAAGAGCAGTCATCGTTGTCCATAATATCAACTGTTCTGCCGGAACATTCCCCAAGCTTCCTGAGTCTTCTCTGGCTCATATCCTGTATAAATGCGAGCATGGTCGAGCTGAATGCCTAAGCGCAACCCTTCCTTCTATTCAGGCTACCCCATGATCCTACCCATGCTATCCCTCTGCGTCAAATACATTCAAACTCCTCTATACAAAACAGCTATTCCATTCGATGGCAAAGAACCGCATAACGATGCCCAATGATGGGTCAACTTCCCCATTGTGGGAACACGAAGCCTATCAGAACCTCCTGACAAGTCCCAAACATCTCGGCTGCTGCCCGCACCGTGGCTCCTTTGATGGCATCTGTACCTCAATGCTGTACAAGAGTGGTGGTTCTGGCCCGCGAAAGTCCGCCAAAGTGAGATGACGATGCGCTGTCTTTTCGTGACAAGATGGCTGTGGCTGGTCTGACGGAGCCACAGCACTCATATTTAGGTGTGGCTCAGCTTCAGAGCGTTCTCTAGGAGAAAGAGTATCGACCTCTCATCGCTGGACTCGCTGGCGTACTTCGCGAAGTCTCGAGCTAGATCAAGTGGCGTTTCTCCACGGACATTTCTCATTTTGCATGTGGTAGATAGCTCATCGGGAAGGACATATTGGAGGAGAATGAGAATCATGTTTCGACGTTGGCACATCACAGCATAATGGAATACCGCATTTCCTGACCCAGTCACAGCGTCTAGAGGAGCAGAGTGCGTCAAGAGCAGCTTCATTATATGCTCATGCGGTTCTTGGTCTCCGAGAACCGCTCGGTGTAGCGCTGTTTTGTTATCATAATCCTTTGCGTCAATATCTGCGCCCGCTCTCAACAGCATATCCACCATTGACACGTTGGCATTATCGACAGCAATGTGCGATAGTGGATAGCCCACTCCGGAGTTGATTGCTGCGCCATGACCAAGGAGAACTCGGACCATGAGCTCCTGGTTCTTCTCGACAGCATTGCATAGAGCCGTTTTTCCTTCCCTATTTCTCGCTTCCAAATTTGCGCCTTTCTCCAACAGCAGTTCTATTGCCCATTGTCTCCCATTTCTTGCGGCGACGAGAAGACGGGTTTCTTCATTTTTATCTATAACTTCAGTGCTGGCCCGGTGCTCAAGAAGGGCCAGTGCCGCTGCTGGTAGGTCGTTTTCAACCGCAATCAAAAGGGCTGTCCTTCCGTAACAATCCCTGGCCTCCACATCCGCTTGAGCCTTGATCAGAAAAGCCAGCCTTTTTTCCACGAAATCACCTGTCAGCGCGACATGCAGTGGTGATGATCCGTAAAAAATAGTATTGACGCGTGTATCAGCATTGTTGGCCAGAAGCAGCTCTACCATTGCGTTTTCCGCATACTGTGCCGCGATATGTAGCGGCGTGCAGAGATCAAGATCTCTGCTGTCAACATCGGCGCCTCTCGCGATGAGCAATGTAGCTAAATTGATCGCGCTCTGCTTGGCAGCGACGTGCAACGGCGTGTAAGAATAATCCATATCGGGAGACTTGAGATTGATCAAGCTCTGGTCAAGCGAGACTTCGTTAAGTAAATGAATGTCCAATACTGCGACCCGATAGGCAAAGAACAAGTCCACGATATTGACCGCGATTTCAAGATCGAACCTGAGAACTACGTCAAGTATACGTTTTCGGGAATCAAGAAGCATTCTCGAATAGACCATGACTGCCTGACTTCGCTCTATAGCCGTTTGTTCCGGATTTTCTGCAAAAAGATGTCTGAGTAGCGTCTCCTGGGCAATCTCTGCTGCCGGATAATCCTCTGTTTTTTCGTAGAGCAAGACCAATGTAGGTAAGACATGCTCAGCTGGACATAAGTCCCGATACTCCTCTAGGATCTTCCCATTGGAAATAGCTCGACGACAGAGATATTCCGCGTCTCTGTATCGCCCACCAGCTTCATGCTGCCGGGCCCAAGCCATGATTTCTTTTTTCACAGCGTCTAGAGCCTTTTCCAAGGGTATCTTATATATCGAACAGTCATAACGAGAGTTATTCCACCACGAGAAAGCTGAGCATGCCGTGGATAGTTGCCGCAGGTCTCCAAGGTCCTGCAAGCTAAGACCAGTATCAGCAGGTTTGGAAACAAAATCAGTCATGAATGACTAAGTACCAGTGGCGCTCGATTTTCCGAGCTTGAGGCAAAGTTGAGGCTATCGTAGTCGACGGATCTGGTGAATGGCTTCTGCTGGCACTGGAGGACAACGGCTCGCTTCTCCAAGCCTGGTGCATATTTGAGGCTGTCGTAGTCAGTGGACCTGGTGAATGGCTTCTGATGGCTCTGGGCGTCATCGATAACTCTTCGTTCGTAGTCCTCATGGCCGAACACGCGTAGCCATAATGTTGGCATCTTTCGCACTTTGTTCCTGGCCAAGTTCTGTCCTCTGGCAGACACTGGGTTTCTATTTAGCGAGCCGACTGTCATGGGGTAGGGAAATTTACTTTCTGGTGATCGTTTCGAAGTCAGCATGCCATTTTAAGAGAGAGATTCAAAGTATTGAGAATTTCTAAGGAATACAGTTGGGGGGGAAAGGCCCATTTTTGACAGAGATTCGAGTCATCAGACAATTCTTCAGGGCACAATAGAGGGGGATGTAGGCCGTCTTGACCGAGTCTTTCTTGGGAGACAGTTCATTTATCGAATCCAAAGCACGTTTTATCACCTCAAATGAGATCGTAAAAAGAGGAGATAATCCAGTGCAGCTAACGTACCTGTCTATCCTTACGACACTGATGGCATTTTTTGTATGCGATTTTTTTTGCTCTTGGCATGTCCGCTGACTTAGTGACCTTGAAACAAAAAGTGGATTGCTTGCTCGACAAGAAAGAATTGACCTCTTGTGAGGGGGATACAGCAGATATGTAACCAGGAGGACTCGATTTGACGACAACAGGAGATATGAATCGAAGCAGGTGAATGGAAGATTCAGTGGTAACTATGATTGGCGTAAGCATTTCCTGCAGGCTTCAAACCCCTCACCTTCGCTCTCCCAGCTTCGCTCCTTCCGCCTTGGCATCATGCAGCCTTGTTCGTAGGTATCCTATCCGATGACGATCTGGCCAGGGTGAGAGGGTCTCGAGACAATGCTCACCTTCGCACACATTAAGTTACAAATCTTGCGAGGTTGCACGCATCCGTGCGCTCCCGCGCCTTACTTGGATCACATTGGTGGACTGGAAAATTTTGGGGGTGAGATACGTGGTTTTCTGGGTTCTATACATAACCGAGGCTATCCCAGCCTGGGCTCCTGAGCACTCTGATAGGCACGTAATTCCGGGTAGGAGCCAGGTTCTGTGGTTTAAGATCCAGAAGCACTGCCCTTGGCCTTTCATAATGTCCGAATCAGCACACCCTCTTTTCGCAACCTGCATTTGGCTTACTGCCACGGACTTCTGTTGCTGAGCTTCGCTCTATACCTTCGCGCTGTAACTTATCTTCGCTCCCCCCCTTCGTAGTCGTTTGATTTTAGCGCCCTTCCATCCTTCCGTGGCTTGCAGGTACTGACGTCTATTTTTTTCCAGCTTTGTTCTCCACCTTCGCTCTCCACCTTCGCTCTTCACCTTCGCCCTCCACAATTGCTCTGTACCTTCGCAAGCGTTTCAATTTATTGCCGTTTGATTGGATGTTATTATGGCCTGCAGGTACCGCACGTCTAGTAGTCCCCAGCTTCCCTCTTCACCTTCGCTCCGTACCTTCGTAAGCGTTTCAATTTTCAATATCATTGTCGTTTGATCTTTCTGTGGCCTGCAGGTAGAGTACCTCTCTTCTTTCCCAGCTTCGCTCTCCACCTTCGCTCTGTGCCTTTGTAAGCGTTTCAAGTTTTAGTTTATTGCCGTCTGATCTTTCTGTGATCTGCAAATTCAGTATGTCTCTTCTTCCTCAGCTTCGCTCGACACCTTCGCAGTCTCTGAGTCTGTCAGCATGGCCACCTGCAATTCGATCCCTTCCCGTTCCTTACTTGACGGGTACGAGGCGCAAATATGCGTGGCATTGTTATATAAACAGACTCTTCCCTCTCTTTGCATCTACTTCTCCCTTCGAATCATGTACTTTTTTTCTCTCTTTAATTGTTGCCCTCCTTTCCTGCCAAAAAACATACATGTAACTTTTCCAACCATGTCCAAAGCCGTTGATATTGACCTTGAACGTTGCGCGACCGCCACGCAGAGTCGGGATTGCCAACCATCACCAGGCCACAACACTGGCAGACGTTGTGCTATTGCCGTCCAGCATCTTGACGGACGCGCAGCCCTGATCAACACCATTATTGAAGAAGTGGGTGAAAGCCTCGTCTTCAGCTCAACCAAGGAGCAAATCACTCGGGCTGTTGCCCGAAGCTGGCGCCAAAGACTGGAGGGAAGTCTTCTTATGGGTCTCGTCGTCGGCACTGCCAGAGTCAAACAGGTACTTCCATTCCTTTTCGATAGACGGTATCGATGGTACTCATACCCGTTCCCAAAGGTCATACACTCCGACCCACAACCATGCCCTTCTGGAAATAGAGCACCCCCGATACCGCCCCCCCGAATCTATCTTCAGGACTTTACCCTCGACTCCCTACTCACAGAAGCACTCCACAATCCGCAACTCCTCTTGCGCTCGGAATCTTACCCGCTTAACGTCACCAACATCGGCTCCTCATCCGACGACAAATCCTCCAGCACTTCCATTTATTGTGATGAGCAGGTCCTCGTCGTCAGACGGGTCATCGACAGGTCCAAGGTCGCCTGGCTGCTCATCTTGCTCCTCTTCCTCTCGCCTGTCTTTGGCATCGGGGTCGGCATCTGCTCACACAATGCTGACGTCGGTATTGCTGTTAGCGCGGGTATGTTTGCCCTAGCGACGTTCGTGCAGGGGCTTGTTGCCTGGGTACAGGGATGAAGGTCGGGCCCTAAATTGTCACAATGTTGATTACACAATACCTTACTGCCTTTGCATATAGTGAAATTTGTGGGAGACCATGGAGTATGAAGAACGCAAGGTATATATATGCCGAACGATGTCTAGAATAGATAGCTTGACACGCTCACGAGATGCAACAAACGCCATCTAGATGCTGTTGTCCCAGAACACCAGAGGTGGAGACATTTACATCCATATTGGTAATATATACGAAGTTTGAGCTTCATGCTAAGCGCTCGGTCGCTGGTTCTTGATTACTTCTTATTTTTCTCAGCCAAAGCCTTTTCATGCTTGGCCACTAGCTCCTTCCTAGAAGTTCAGTCAGTAAGCCCTTTAAAAGACAGCAGTGCAAAGAGGAGCCAAGCTTACTGCAACTGCATAGGCGCAGGACTATAGTGACTGAACTCCATGCCAAATTCTCCCTTTCCCTGCGTCGCTGCCCTCAACTGCGTGCTAAATCCAAACATACCATTCAGACTGCAGTCAGCATACAGCGTGAAATCCTCAGGTCCAATCTCCGTATCGTTGATCAACGCATTTCGTTTATTCAATAAGCCCACGATGTTTCCTTGAAACTCATTTGGTGCTGTGATGGTTGTTTTCATCAGCGGCTCAAGCACCTGCGGACGACCTTGATTGAAGGCTTTGCGGAAAGCTTGCTGTGTCGCGTTCTTGAAAGCCATTTCGCTGGAATCAGTCATGTGGGTTGCACCGTCATTGATGATCATGCGGGTTCCGAGCACCTTGTGGCCGACGAGGGGACCCTTTTGGCAGGACATCTGGAAGCCTTTGTCACAAGCGAAGAGGAATTTCTCCGAAATACTGCCACCGGAAACTTGGTCTTCAAATTTATTCTCTTCCAAAGCGCCGCTAGGTTCCAAGTACCCGACTACTCTGGCAAAGTCGCCAGCGCCACCGGTCTGCTTTTTGAGCGTATGGTCGAAGCCCACTCTCTGTGTTATGGTCTCGCGCCATGCTACTTGAGGTTGCCCGGTTTCACAAGCAACTTTGTATTCGCGGCGCATTCGTTCGACGTAGATGTCCAGATGTAGTTCACCCATGCCGGAAATGATGGTTTCTGAGCTTTCAATGTCGACGTGGACGCGGAAGGTGGGATCTTCACGCTGGAAACGAGCCATTGCTTTTGAGAAGTTGGGAAGGTCTTTATTGTCTTTTGGCTTGATTGAGAGGGAAATGACGGGCTCGGGGACGAACATGGATGTCATGGAGTACCCAAGCTGACCGTCGGTGAAAGTATCGCCGGACGCGCAATCAATGCCGAAGACCGCGCAGATCTCTCCAGCGCCGATCTCTTGCACCTCTTCCATCTCATTGGAGTGCATACGTACTATCCTCGGTACTTTGACCTTCTTGTTTGTACGAGCATTGAACACGTTCAGGCCCTTGCGGAGTGAGCCTTGATAGACGCGAATGTAGGTTAGTTGGCCGAAGTTGCTTTCTTCGAGCTTGAAGGCCAGACCGACAAAAGGCAAAGAATTATATGAAACGAGCTTGACCGGTGCCTCCTGCCGCCGTTGGTCCAAGGCCAGATTCTCGACTTCGGAAGGGTTGGGTAGGTAGTCGCAGACACCGTCAAGCATTGGCTGCACAGACTTATCAGCCAGCGCTGAGCCCATGAAGACAGGTGTAAATTTCAGAGATATGGTAGCACGCCTGATGGCAGCTTTGATCTGTTCAATTGACGGTGTACGCTCATCCAGGAAAATTTCTGCAATCTCATCGTCAACATCGGCTAGGGTCTCAATGAGTTTCGCCCTCTTCTCATCGGCAAGCGGCCGTACGTCGGAAGGGACCTCATCAGACTCTCTTACAGTCTCTCCTTTGAGTCCTTCACTGTATATTGCTTTCATCCTGATGAGGTCGACTACACCCTTGAACCCGTCTTCGACACCAATGGGCACCTGTACAGCTGCCGCGGGCATTCTGAGCTTGTGCGTGATTTGATCGACCGCCTTGAAGGGATTGGCGCCTGCTCGGTCCATCTTATTGACAAATGATATCCTTGGCACATTATATCTCTTCATCTGCCTGTCCACCGTAATCGTTTGTGACTGCACCCCAGACACAGCACAAAGGATCATGCATGCTCCATCCAGCACTCTTAAAGCCCGTTCCACCTCTATCGTAAAGTCAATATGGCCAGGCGTGTCGATCAGGTTGATGTGGTATTTTTCCTCTTTCCCATTCTCGCGCTTCAGCCAGTCGCAGTAAGTAGCGGCGGACTGAATGGTGATGCCTTTTTCTCGCTCCAGATCCATTGAGTCCATCTTCGCCCCGACCGCATCTTTGCCTCGGACCTCGTGTATTGACTTTATTCGGCCAGTGTAGTATAGAACGCGCTCTGTGACCGTCGTCTTTCCGCTGTCTATATGGGCCTGAGTGTGACTTTCAGTTCCACTGTTCTTGCTCCAAACACATGTTACTCACAGCTATTCCAATGTTACGGACACGAGATAGTCGTTGAGCCTCCTGGGGCGCAAGATTATCGATGATGGTCTCCTGGGCAAGATTTTCTGGCTCTGCTGCTTGCTCCAACCTGGTTCTATCAGTACATGTATCTCCCAGCCATGAAAGTTGCTACATACACAGCTGCCGCTACACTTGCTTGGCGCCGCTGCTGCCATCGTCGATCTAAAGGAAAGTGCTGTGTTTGCTGAGGGCGAAGGGACGTCGAGGCGCATCTGGTCGTGTTGAGGCAACCTCGCTTCGGATAGCAAACTTGGACTCGCAGATGGCTCGAGAATTGCCTAGGCGCTCTCAATGCACCATGCGACCTCATTTCTAGGTGCACACTTGCGTTCGCAGAGACTGCATCAGGCGAAGGCGAAGATCAGGGAGTCGCCAAGCCCTCTTTTTCAGCCCTATCATCATAAGATCTCCATCGGCAAAGAAACCACGCTAGTGCTCAGTCGGGTAAGGCGTCATTTGACAGAATACCTTCTGAAGACAGTCTCGATAGTACTCTATCCCTCACTGTTTTTCCGACATCTTAATACTTACTCCTTCTAGGCTTACCTATTCTCTGCTTTTCAAGTTCACCTTATGTTGTTTTGGTCGGTGATACTCTAGAAGTTACTCCACAGCTCAGGCGTTTCTAATCTCACCTTCATTCAGTAGACCTCGCTGGGAAGCCACAGCCTCTAACCAGCTCCACCTTACTGTTGTGCTGTTATTGAAGTTGGGTATAGAGTAAACGCTACTCTGGCCGTGAAAGGGAAAGTCTGCGGAGAAATGCACAGTATCTTATTTTTAGACCCTCTTTCGGCTTTGGCCACCTACCTGCCGTGCCTGCATGTACAGGAACCGATTTGGTAGCGGGCATCCCAAGATTCTCGCTTCTCACTGATATTGCTTTTGCAGTTGCATCAGTCTGATCAGGATCTCCTATTTGCTACCAGAAACCATGAACCAATCTCGTGCTCATACACATGTAGGCTTGCCTTTAAATCGATACATTCTTTTTGTTGCCCGGAAACTGGAGGAAGCCCGAGGGCGCCCAGCCATGCATGTACCCGGGCTGCATAGATGAGGATGGTGGTGGGGAATATCTACGGACATAGGCACATCAACCAACTAAGAAGTCGGACTTACCAAGTCAAGAATTTATTGCGAGCTCTTTTATTAGCTGCTCCGGTGGCATGCGTTGCATGCATTATGGCTAAGCCCCATTACTGTGCAAAACGCAGTGAATATTGACAAGGCTCATGATATGACTGAATATGCGCTAGAGCCTTACATATAATACTACCTCCGTGCTGCCTGTCGGAAGGTGAAGATTCCCTCGATTCACCTTTGTGACTCTGCTCTTTATTTCCATCATTTATCCAGTGATGGCGCCGTTTTCCCTCTTCTCATCTCTTCCGTTCCTGTTGCTTCATGTCGGTGCTGAGATGAATTCCTCCCGTTAGTCATCATCCTTCGTCCAAGTTACTATGTCTATGCGCCGAATTCATCAGTGCCTAGGCTATTGGTGCAATTCAGCTTACCTTGTGTTCCAGTTAAAGAGCCTTCCAGTTCTATGTTCAACGTCTCTAATCAATTGTTCCCCAACACATCCTCGGCCAGTGTCTCAACCTTCTCATACATTATACCTTTTGGTCAGAAACAAGATTGTAACATATATGGACCTATCTGTCAGACCGGTTCTATAACAGTTGGAGTGAATTTGACCTCCGCGACCATGAACACTGTACTACCATGCTCGTCCTATCTCAGTGTACAATCAAAACATCTTGAACTTGAAAATGACCCCGATGCCGACAACGATGACGAAAGCTATATGTGGGCGGATGTTCCTCCTAATGGTTCAGATCTGGCGGATTGGTACGTAGGCTTTGGTCAGAGTCAGGAGTGCAGATCTTTCGCCGATGCTATGAACCAGGGACAATACATATTCTCGGGTTGTGGCAGTAGCAACACGGTCTTTCAACAGCCAGGGTTGCGAGACCCCAGTGAGCCCTTACCGACACCAGCCGGGATTGGACGGTATCTCTCTCCTGACTCCTTTTTCACATGCTGCGGAAATTGCTCTCTGGATATTCCAGAAGTAAGACTCTATTACTTCCCGGATAAGAATACTACCGATTGCCAGAATCAAACGTCCAAGTCCACCTCAAACTTATCAAACCGAGATATAAGGAAGCGAGTGCATTCACTCATTGCCGATGGAAGTACTGCTGTGGTTAGCGGACACACGTTGTACGTACATTGTTCAATTATTGAAAATTCGTATTGAACTAACGCTTACTGTAGTACTTCTCCATCGCTCTATCTTCAATTAATAGGGACAGCAGCGGTCCATGATCAATGTACTACCGTTGGCCCCAAACTAACCAGTCCAATCATCACTCTTCCACCCGGCGGGCTGTCAACGTGGAAGCCACCTGCCAATCAATACCCTTATGATAATTTCACAGTTGGAGATATCTGGCAGGATCCGGCTAGCTATCTTGAGGTCCCTATCGCAGAAGGTATAGCACAGCTGGATGTCAAGGATCTGGCTTGTCCGACATGGGGCTTAGGAACCACATCTGCCAATGGCACCGTAATCACTACTATTGGTTCGCCCTGGCTTCCACTAATCATAGCCCCAACAGAGATGTTCTCCCTCGACCCAACGTGGGCGACTATATGTACCGCAATGTTTCGAATGCAGTTTTGGTCATCGACTGTTGGCCTCTTTGATCCGCCAATCGCGTTGACCCCTGTGTCGTTGCTTGCGCCAACCCCACCCACGCGTCCTACGTCTACGCCTGCACCCACGCCAGCAGATCCAACAACATTACCAGAGCGAGCTACATCCTACGCTGAGGCAGCCAAACCAGCATCTCTGCCTAATGATCCACTGGCCCCTCCAGCAAGAACGGGAGACCCTAGCAAGGCTAGTTCAATACAGTCGCCGGCGAGTGATTCAGCCAACCCTGCTCCTCTACCTCAACAATCTGCAATCTCTCCAAAACAGAATGGTCATCCATCGTTAGATCCATCGTCAAAGACCAAAGCACTTTCAGTTTCTGTTCTTGCCGCAGATCCACCAGTAGACCCACCAGCAGATCCACCAGCAGAGTCCAAAGTACCTTCAGTTTCTCCAGTTGCTGAAGATCCACCAGCAAAATCCATTACGCCTTCCTCTACTACCGCTAATACGCCACTAGATAATTCACAAAAACCAACAGATCCCAAAGTACCTATTATTCCAGTGTCAACACCAGGAGAGGGCTCACAAGCGCAGACTCAAGGCCTAGGAGCGATCATCTACAACGCATTTGAGCGATCTGAATCTAAAAAATGACGTATATTCTACCAAGGCGCTACTTCCTCAATCGATATTCACCATCGACGCTGAAGTCTTTACGGTTAAGTCAACGGGTTTCAAAGTCAACAATGTTGCCATTTCTCCTGGTAGCAGAGTTCACACCATCGATAACACGGCAATCGGTCTTGATCGGTCCGGAGTCTTGGTCATAGGTAGCAGTACTATCGTCCTCGCAAATCAAAACCCCACAACTGTTTTGACAGTAGCGGGTCAGACTTTCACACCAAATCCATCAGCTTTCACTGTAGCTGGTAAAGTCGTCTCGGAAGATGGTTCTGCTATCACAGTCGATGGAAAGATCATCAGCCTCGATCCATCAGGGGCACTGGTCATAGGAAGTACAACTATTCCCCTCATAAGTGCATCACCAACGCTATTCGCTACAAAGCCATTCACCGTGGAGCATTGGAAATCGGCAGCAGTACCATATTTCTACCACCTTTTTCAGAAATCCCCTCAACCCCAGACAAAGTCTACACAGTCGCAGGCCAGACATTCACGCCAAGCCCCTCCGCTTTTGCCATAGCCGACACCACCGTCTCAGCGGGCGGTGCTGCCGCCACCATAAACGGAACCATTATCACTCTCCAATCTTCCGGTACTCTACTGATAGGATCAAGTACGATCCCGCTCTTATCGGTCCAGCGTCCATCTGATATCAATTCGGAGGCCGGAGGAGCGGCTCTGAATGTGGGCACTGGGCGATTTACGCTACCGACGACGACGACGGGGATGGGGAATGGCTCATTTGGTATACAGGCCTTTACGGGTGGGCAGGGTAAGGGGTTGGAGTTGTCTTTAGCCTTGATGTATGGCATTTGCGGGACAGTTATGCTTTTTATGTAGTAGTGATGATTGTCTCGTGAGAGCGTATTTTGTATATACAGACCATTTGTTGCTCGAAAGCGAATGAGGCATTAGGCATAGCGGTTGGCATAGAAGAGCAAGGTAAAATTGAAGGATGCCGCAAGAGCTCTTCGGTCGAATCTAGGATACCTGCTAAAAAGTCCATAATCGACATATCCAAACGCATCGCAAGCTTGGGCTGCATGGGTTGACAGCTACTTATCTACAGCGATGTTACCAAAACCGTAAGTACTTGAGACTTGATGACTCGGAGCTGCCCTTACCAATACAGCTCCTGAGCCCGGATATTCCAACGGACCGAGCGAAAAAGGAACACAAAAGACCTTTTGAGGCGAACCTCTTCCTTATCGAACACGCAGTCCGCTCATATCGAGATCTCCGCGCCCTTGGTGACGGTGTCCTCAAAACTTACGGCGTAGAAAGCGAGACGCTCATATGAAGACGGCCACTATTTATCACCCCTTTAAGTCTCTTCGTGTAGTTTCGGCCATGCAAGCGGAGTATATCAAGCGTGCAGTATCATTTACTCTACCCAACATCGCTAGAGTATCACCAGTGTCTTCTGAGAGAGAAGGTTTCAAAAATGTCCCTCACAGTGCGACACGCGTCCCTCTACTAGTAATATCGTGTTGCCTTCAGATGGTTCATAACGCGTTGCAAGCATCATATCGTCGCTATGAAAGTCGGCAAAGGACTTTTGTCACCAAGCCTCGAGCGCACATGTGGGGCGCGGGCCCCCACCAATTTAAGGTGAAGGCTACTGTTGTAAAGCACATCGCGCGCTCTAAGCGCCCGAAGCTAGCTACCTAGAGTTAAAGGGATTGCGGGAGGATGTCTCAAGTCACGTGGTCTAAGATGGCCCTCTGGGCTCGCTCTGTTGACCTTTTTTTGTCTCGTCGTGAATACCTTCGGCTCGTGCTTGGTCAAAGCTGAAATCTTTTGCATCACAATATATAGGCCTAATGGCCAGGTTTAATGTTAGAAAAATTTGCCGTTGTCTCCATTTCGAGTTTCATGCGACCTAATCGAAAGCTCGAAAGCTGTAGAAGATGTCAACCACAATCTTTACTTCCCCTATCATTTTCACGTCTGCCGTGCTTCTCCGAGTCATCCTACTGTTCTACGGACTCTTACAAGACAAATACTCCCCCCTCCCCTACACCGACATCGACTACTTCGTCTTCACCGACGCCGCCCGCTACGTCTCCCGCGGCCTCTCCCCCTACGAGCGGGAAACATACCGCTACACGCCCCTGCTCGCCTGGATCCTCCTCCCCACCGCACGGCCCGGCGCGGCATGGTTCTCCTTCGGCAAAGTCCTTTTCGCCACCGCGGACATCCTCGCAGGCTGGCTGATCGTGCTCGTGCTCCGCTCGCCGGCGGCAGCGGGAGCGGGGGGCATGGGGACCGATCGGGCGCTGAAGTTTGCGAGTCTCTGGCTGCTGAATCCTATGGTGGCGACGATCAGCACGCGGGGGAGTTCGGAGGGCCTGTTGGGGGTTATGGTCGTTGCGTTGCTGTGGGCTGTGCTGAGCGGGCGGATCGCGCTGGCGGGCGGCTTGCTGGGTCTGGCGGTGCATTTCAAGATCTATCCGTTTATCTACGGGGTGTCTATTCTTTGGTATCTGGAGCCTCGAGCGACGGAGGTCGACGAGATGAGTTCCGGGACTTCTGAGAAGAAGGCCTCACCTGCCTCGGTCTTGCGAGTTCTATGGGCGTTCGTCACGCCGGCTCGCGTGATCCTCGTGGTATCTTCGCTGGCCACGTTCATGGTGCTTAACGCTTTCATGTACGCTATCTATTCGACGCCCTTCCTGACCCACACCTACCTGCACCATCTCACGCGCATCGACCATCGCCACAACTTCTCTCCGTACAACACGCTCCTGCACCTCTCGTCAGCCATGCCTTCTTCAACCAGCTCCATCAAATTCGAATCGCTGGCATTCGTCCCTCAGCTCGCCCTCAGCGCTGTATTGATTCCTCTCGCGTTAGCGAAGAGGGATCTTGCGGGGACGATGCTGGCGCAGACATTTGCCTTTGTAGCCTTCAATAAGGTGTGCACAAGTCAGGTATGTGAGTTTATTAAATCGTCTAGTGATACAGCATTGCGTTATCCAGTTCTGCGCTCATCCACTGTCCTCTGCCTACTTCCTTTTTTCCCACTCTTTTTTTGCCCTTTTATCTGAATGCGAGCGTAATCTTTCCCGCCAATATATTCCACATTAGAACCATTTCTTTCACATACGGTCACAGACTGTTGAAAACTCGGCTTCCCGTCCGCTCAGCCAAAGATAAGCCTCAGATCGGCTAATTAGTAGTTGGGTCGGTGACGACCAGCGAATTCTAGCTGCTGTATGTTTTTTTGATTTTTTTGCCTTTTTTAAACCCTTTTTGCGAGGTCGGGGACGAGGCCTGCCTGCTTCCATCCATCTCAGAGTCCTACTATTGCAAGATTCGAAGTCTGTCTGTTGCTCTAATTAATCATCCCCCCTCCTCACTAACACCCTCTCCTCCCATTCTAGTATTTCCTCTGGTACCTAATCCTCCTCCCCTTCTACCTCCCCAACTCCAGCCTCCTCGCCTCCCCGCGCCTCGGTCTCACAGCCGCAGCCCTCTGGGTCGCGACGCAGGTACGTTCGTTCCCCCCCTCCCTTATAATATATATCCCACCACCATCCCAACAACCCCCCAACCATCTACCCCCTCACCAAAAACCAGAAAAGCGGAAAAAGTCTCCGCAATCGCTGACGTCAAAACGCTTACTTTTTTACGCGCCAAAACAGGCGCTCTGGCTGCACCAAGCCTACCGGCTCGAGTTCCTCGGCGAGAGCACCTTCGTGTCCGGGCTTTTCGTGGCGGGGCTGGCGTTCTTCGCGGTCAACTGTTGGGTTTTGGGCATCATGGTTGGGGATATTGGGGGCGGGGATTGTGAGGGGGAGGAGCAGGAGGAGGAGGAGGGCGGGAGGAAAGTGCTGGCGGGAGAAGGGGTTACGCAAAGGAGAAAAGTGGAGTAGATGAGCAGACTTCGTTCTTGTATTATAGCGTTCTGAGCACTAGTCAGCCAGTGTGGTGCTGGTATTCGTTCCATATTTTGCGCAATACATCCTCATTATCCCGATTATGAGCCATTCAGTCAGCCAGCGATTATAGCGTTATCATAGCATTATCCCCGAAACACCTGGGTATATCCCGCCCCCTGCCTCCCCTTTTTTAACATCATGTGAGATCATCAGAATCCCCCCGAATGCGCCATAGCCTTATAGTATTCCACCCCGATACTCCTCCTCAAGCCCGTGGCATCCCTCTCCGTCACCTCCTCCCCTCCATCGATCAATTTCCCTGGCCATCCGAGAAACCTCACTCCCGGCCGCGCTTCCCTTAGCAGCGATAGGATTTCCTCGCTCCATAGACCCCACGCTTGATTACCCTCAAGATGGAACATGGGATTCAGCTGCGGTGCTGGACTGTCCAGGTCGATGAAGCGGATGCGCATATTCTTGACGGATGTGTATGTTTGCAGCGCGCGGACACCTTGGACGATGAGTGCCTCGAAAGCTTTGATGAATGCGAAATTGTGCATTCCGGTCCCATCAGTGTTACTACTTAGGTCACGACACACATTGTTGACGACGATATCGATGGATTTGAGACGTGTACAACTACCGTGAGTCTGCGCGGCCGCTTTGACGGCAGTAGAGAAGATGGCACCGCAGACCCTTCCGGTGTATGTGAGGCTCTCGAGCTGGGGTGCAACCATGCCAAGGTTGCGGCAGATGTGGTGGGAAGGGTATAGCTTTCGCCACTTTTTGAGAGAGGACGTGTTCTTCGTGTAGAGGCCCTCGAGGCAAAGATTGAGGCTAGTGATGGTGGGCGGGAAGTTGTAGGTGAGAGAATCACAGATTGCTCTGTAAGCGCCTGTTTTGGGTTTGTAGTAGGTGCAGTGAAACTCGCGTAAAGAAGGCAGAGCAGTTGCAAAGGTGGCAAAGTCAGCGGAGGAGCGGATTATGTTCCAGGCCCCCTTAAGTATTAGAGTCTTAACAGTTGGGAGTTGCGGTAGCTGAGGTTCAATGAATTTCTGCGATGCGGGCGGAACGAGTGGTTGGGTTTGATGAAGTATGGGTAGATTGAGTTGAATATTATCCTCTTGCAGAGATGCCAGTATTAACGGAGTGATAATCTTTGCGCCCACCGTGTCGATGCCCGAGGATATGGCGACTTGCGATTTCAAGTTCTCAGGTGCGTTGATGATGTTTAAGTCGCGATAGTACCGAACCTTCGGCGGCCGCTTGCAGTGGCCTCCTTCGATTGTGAGAGCACAGAGGTAGGGAAAGAGAACATGTGCATATCCAAAGATCTCATCCATTGTTGCGTTCTTTGATGCCAATTGGAATGCTGTTGGAGCCGTTTGGCCGTCTTCGGTCCGATTAGTGTTGATTGCGAGCCCTTGAAAGGCCTGGAACAGATTGAGCTGTCCGTTTGCTTGTTGATCCATCATGAGGCGCTGTTGGGGCTGTCCAGGTCTCATCTCCCATATCGGGACTAGAGTTTCAAAGTGGCGCACGTATTCTTGGAGGTGAGAATTCTTCAAGAACCAGTCCCCGCACTCTTCAAGAGCCGTCCTTGTGCCCTGTATCTTGACTTCAGCGGCGTCAGTGACTTCTAGTGTGGACGGATAGAATGAAGCTGTCTCACTGTGTCGGTACACTCTCTCTTGAATGAGTCTTCTCCATGTTTCTGATACCAAAGCCAAATCTGCCACCTTCTTCCTCCGGGGATGGCGCATTATTGCGTTCCAGTTCCGCACATTTTGTTGAGAACCGGACGGGTGCGATGATGTAGAGCCAAGGTGACCGACAACATGTCCAAATATCCCTTCCAATATCTCAGGCGGTAGCTCTGATATATGCGACTTGGGAGGTTCTGAGTCTTTCCAGGGCTTTGACGCTGGGATGAGGAAAGGATCATCGACAGTATCGATGCTTTGATCGCCGGCTTGAGAGAGGCTCTGGACGGATATGTCATCTTCTGTCTGGTTCCTGAACCTGGGTTTTGGAACCGGAGGAGGCTTGACAGTCAGAGCGCGTGGGGTAGATCTGCACTGGCACCTGTCAATGAGGGGTGTTGTCGGAATGTTGAGTGAGCGTTCATCTAGCATGGTTGCGGAAAGAGCGTGTCAGAAGAAAGAAAGAGGTCCAGCTGTGTCCTGTGATGGTAGAGAATGACTACCAGACTATTGAGGGTAAGCGGTACGTGAATGGGTGGAAGACATGACGTGTTGGCGGCTAGCAGTGGACCAGAAGGATAGTATATCTGTAGGACAAGAAACTCGGAGACAATGTCTAGGAGTTCTGGCAATGACTGTGCTGCTGAATTGGAGAGTTGAAGAAAAAGGATTAAGTGTGAAGATTTCATAAAATGTAGGAAGTGGTGGTGGTGTGCAATATTGCTCAATCTGTCGTCAAATTTAATGGCGGAGCCAAAGCTTTTGCATTAGCTCCGGGTACTAGTCTACTAGAGTAAGGTAGGCGCCTCCCACGCCAACGGAAGGTCTCGGATAGGTACCGCCCTGCTTGAAATGTTCTAATGCCTAAGGTAGGAAATACGTTCAGCGGTATTTGAAGAGCTAAGGTATCAGTAATATAGCGTGGTGAAATTTTGATGTATTCCAACCATGTAACAATTATTGAATTTGATCTCTTGTTAGTAAAGTCATATTTCATTCCAATACCATTATTAATCTTCTTTCTTTTTCATCCAGTCTATCTAGCCCGTCCGAGCTGGAGAAGAATGATTGATCGTAATCAGTGTGGTGCGTTGACATGCCATGTTCGGAGACGCTCCCGGGTGGCAGCTATCACTCGCTGCTGGGAATGGGAGATTTGTTGCGCCAGCATTCTGCAAACCCGAAGTCGAACGGGTTTCTAATCCTTGTCTTCCGATGTTGCGATGCAGGGTCACGTACTTTAGTCTTGCATCTTGGCATCCTTCAGCCTCAGCTGAGGTCCAGCGTTTCAAGTGGAAGCGAGTCAATCAGTCTGTGTAGGGAATCTATATTGGGGCTCAAGACGCCAGCGGTTCAAAAGATAGGATAATAGGATATCTTTTGAACGGGAAGCAGTGGGCCATTGTCCGCTTGTGCTTAACTGCTGCCTTCAAGAAGCATGAATTTCATGGTGTGATATTTCAAGGACTGGAGATGGTGTCTTCGATTGTCAGCCATTACATCGTAATTGAGCGTGTCTTCGTGGGTGCAGAGTCTGACCATGCTCGAGCGGTCAGAAACTCTCTTCTGGCACTGTACGGTGCTGTGCTGCAATTCTTGCGCGCGGCGCTTCAATCCTTTCCTCCTCCTAAGAAAGCAGACGAGGAGAAGGGCTTTAAGTGGAAGATCTCCACATCTGGAGTGGACAAGGTCCGAAGGACATTCAAAAGTCTAGATGTTACATACCAAGATTCAGTAAAGGATATCCTGAACCAAGTTTCCCAGGAAAAAGACAACGTTAATAGTGACGCTAACTATGCTTACGCGGAGATGAACTTTGACGCTTTCGACAAGATTGGTAAGCAGCTTGATGCAATGGGATATGCGGAGTCCGAGCGCAATCGACGGCTAGACGTAATCTGAGAGGAATTTGACCGGCAACTGGAATCCATCGACTGCAAGGTCTCAGAGATGTACGACAGCATGAAAGAGAGCAATGTCCGTCAAGTCCTCAATTGGCTATCACCGGCTGTCCAGGATGAAAGACGTAAGGCTTTCCACCAAGGTCCGAAAAGTCGTCGGTTACCGTCTTCCGGGTTGTGACTTCAAGAAATCTTGCAATGGTAAGACCCCAAGAAGTCATCCGTCGCTTGGCTCAGAGGAACGTCAGGGACTGGGAAGACGATGCTTCTGTCTAAGGTTGTGGACTATGTGGAGAGTAGATTCATGGAAGAAGGGCGGTCTGACCGATTAGCATAGTTCTATGTCTCATCTGAACAAGAAACCAGTGCTGGATCAGACCCAGATGAGGTCATTCGCAATATCCTCAGGCAAAATCTACATTCGCAAACAAGCCGTGAATTGGAACCGGCAATTGCCCAAGTATACAGAGAGTCTACCTTATCGACGGACCAAGCCCCAAGACCAATGAGATCCGAATGCGCAGATATGATCATTAGTCTGACTCACGATTTCCCACTTTATATCATTGTCGATGGACTGGACGCCTTGAAAGGAGGAGAACCAAGGGATCAGATGCAAAGCTCCCGCAACGATTTCATCGAAAGTCTGCAAAACATTGTTGATCAAAGCGAATGCCTAGTGAGACGAAGTACACCGTTTTCCTTTGCGGAGTCTCATTAACAAAGCTTTTTTGGTCTTGAATGGGACGTCTAGTGGATTGAGATTGTGAAGATACAGAAAGTAGCGAGTGTCAGCCCACGGGATGAGTCTGATGATGCAACCATGCTAGCAGGCAGAGAGTCTGGCGCATGATGCAAACCCTGACTGATTTCAAAAACGATTGTCTACACGGGGTCGGTGCAACAGTGCTACTTATCAGACTGATTTGACTCGTGCGACAACAGATTCTCCCTTCTTCAGTCCTGTCCGACACTGACAGCTGATTTGTACGTGGCACCCGGATCTCTCGGATATTGCACCCATTGCGCGGAGAATCGAGGCCTAAATTGAAGCCGCGTTGGTCGAGTGGTTTCACGCAAAAGCACACCTAATGGTCTTCTCTCCGCTACCGCAAGATGTGGGTAAAGACGCTCAAGATGTTCAGTTTCTTCCGCCTCTGTCGCGAGATGACGTTCAACAATACAGTGGGTTACTTTCGGATAATGTTTGCTCACGAGAGTCATTATCTCAATCGCGATCGAGGTTTGGAAGCAGTGAGATGAATTCAACGTAGTCTAAAGGTGAAAATGCTCTTCGCGTGCTAATAATGTCGCGACTTTGTCGCGTTCTACCGTTACAGAGTTCGAACGGCTGATGAGAAACACTGGGCATGTTAATCGCTCAGATGCGTCGAGGACCACGCCCGTCAGCGACATACCTTATTTCGGTGTACGAATACTTTTCGAGGAAGCCAATTGGACCAGACGACACCGCGGCTATCTTATTCATCCGATCCAATCTGTGCCATAGTAGTCTGCATTGTCATTCACGGTTTCCATGTTCAAATCCGTGTTCAGATAATAATAACCTTGCCTGTTCCATCGGTGAACCGACAGACTCGGGCGTCCACGGCCACGTCGACTGATCAATTCGTTGTAGTAGAGACGTGAACCTTCATGTCTCACGGTCAGCAAGCCGCTGTGCTAGCTATGCGAACTCCTTCTGAACACGGCCGGCTGGGGCTTACGTACCCGTGATAAAGAGCGAATAGGAATCGACATTCATGAGTCCTCCGAACATGCCCATGGCTGATGCCCTATCAAAATTTTCGTAACCCCTCATGATGCTAACTGCTTTCGGTGTTAGCGATAATACAACTCGCGTTTACGATTGTAGGTAAAGGCAGCCTTACTGCTGGTCCCTGCGTCACTTGCTATCCGGCTAGCGTATTTCTGTGCCTGAATGTGCAGAATATATCTGCCGATATAGACACTGAGGGTTCTCTCTCGTAGCTGATCGATGTGCATGCCCGCCCAGGACTGGAGATTCATCGATACCTCCGCGGTAATTGGCGTAATTGGGAGAATGTAAGAGTCCGGCCTACTATTCGCCAGCGACAGTCCGTCCAGAGTTCCATACATCTTTGGTTGTCCATCGGTCTGCGTCAGGACAGGAGGG
The DNA here is from genome assembly GCA_003184365.1 of Evernia prunastri. Taxonomy (NCBI): domain Eukaryota; kingdom Fungi; phylum Ascomycota; class Lecanoromycetes; order Lecanorales; family Parmeliaceae; genus Evernia; species Evernia prunastri. The sequence continues at coordinate 281,087 of NKYR01000020.1, read as the reverse complement.
CATAGAATTATCACATAATACATCGGCGGTCCAGGGTGAAGGGCAAGCCTAGTCTTGAGTCCTGCAGGACAAATCTCCGGCTCGGAGGTGATGATGAAAACTTCTCGGGAGTCGGGATCATACCATTGCGAATTCAAGGTTGAGGTGTCGACTTTCATAAACCTTGCGGAATCGCAGATGAAGAGCGTCGCACTGTCTAGATTCTGCAACTCTTGCGGTAGAGAAAGGTCCATCATTGGGGTGTGGCCAGGATTCAAAGCGTCGGCAATAGTATCATAGTCCTCGGTGTCGAACTGCCATGCGTATTGCAGCATATCTACCTCATCGTACCATCCAGTCAGCGCACAGCTTTGAACACTGACCGGTTGAGGACATGTCGAGGAGAGGGTAGCGCCTGGAAAGGGAGAAAAAGCAGGACAGAGAAGACGAACCTCGTAACACATCATATCCTGCCTCATTACCCGGGCCTCGATATGGTGAGCCTCGATATTGTGAACCTTGGGGTGTACTGATTCCTGGATAAAGCGTATCGAGCAGCCCCGTCCAATCAATCACTTGCCCCCCAAACTGGTGAACAATCGAAGTCCCCGACTCGGCAGAGCCCACAAATTCTTGCACGGCATTGTAGATGTCCCTCGCGTACGGATCGCACCCGGAAAGCACGTAGCCATGATTTCGGGAAATGTGGTTGATGGCTGTGAGAATTAGAACGAGCCAGATTCGGGGATTCGACCTCATCGGCGCGAAGGGTCCGTGGCGACCTTCTTCCCTCCAGCTACAAGTTGGGTCGAGGAATTTTTTCAATGAAGAACGGCCGTCAATGATGCCAGGTGGCCGGCCACAGGTGGGTTGGATGTGTGGATGGTGAGGTCGTGGCGAAGATTGGACATCAGGCGAGGCAATAAAAATCAAAGGACGTTGGCAGGAGAGCTTCTTTTGGCTGACAAAAGAAACAATCGAGCCGTCGCGTGATATATAGCTCTGAGGGGTTGCCGAATGGCCGCGATGAGGTGATTGTTTCATGTATATATGATGTGTTGTATAACATTGCCGAAAAGCGTTGGATCAAATCTCCACAGCCACAATCGAATAATTAATGTCAAAACTCTTTCGCGCAATCACTTAGGATGAAATTTGGCTATTACTTATGAATAAATTAATGATAACCCGATACCCTGGTCGATGGGTCATGAATGTTTCGAGTAGATAATCATCTGTGCATCCGGTCGAAAAAAATATCCAAGCACATCTATGGTTCTTTATTATCATTGTTATTGCGACCAAGGACTACAGGGCTGCTGCCATGCTCAGTAGCGAAAATACCAAGATTGCTACCGCACCGCTTCCTCTACACAGGCAAGCTTACAAGACACCAACGCCCATACGATAAGATGTCGTGTTTGCTACTTTTTTTTTTCAAGAAATCGTGTTGTATAAATGAGTCGGTTGTCTACGTGGCTTGACCAATACCTATCTCTGCTTCGGTCGTAGGTCCCCCTCCCTCGGGTCCCGGGGTTGCCTTCTTTCGCACTTATGTTGTATCATTGTCACGAACCCCGCGCTTTAGTACAGCATAATCGGCGACTTTTCGTCTATAAATGGAATAGAACGCTACTGTCGCTATGATTAGAGGAGGAGAAGGTGGTCGGAGTGAGAAGGGGGGAGGAGTTTGAGTGGAAATCTCTGCGTCCCCAAAGTCGTGCTGGGCCATTGCTGTTGAAAGAGATCAGGTATAGGTGGAAAGGGAAAGACGCGATAGTTGAACGAGGACTCGGAGCACGGCGAATGCCGTTATGACAATGGGTTGGTTCCGCTGGGCTTGAATGACGGCTAGGGTACCGTGGAAGGTCAACCGCATGCACCATCGGAGCCTCCCCTCCACCAAACGCTGGTACACGAACAACCGTCGATGCGAAAAAGGAAAAACAAATCTGTTGACTGATCCTCGCTCGAGGACCAGCGAACCGTGTCTCGATGTGAGTTATATGCGTAGCGGGCTTGGAGGGGGTATGAGCTGCTACTTTACTCGTTTGGTGTTCTGAGGCAAGCAAGCAAGCAAGCAAGCAAGCAAGCAAGCAAGCAAAGGAAAACACCAAGCAGTCGTACGTAGAGGCCCAATTCATTTCAGTTCTTCACTAGAGTATTTGCCTATAAGAATGTCAAATTGAATACCCTGCACTTTACTCCTCACGAAAATTGCTCCCGTTTCACCTCGCTATCCGTCTCCGTGCTTCCTGTAAAGCTTGCTTACCTCCATCTTCCCGTCATCGTTCTCTCTATTATGGAAATACATCTCAGCGAATCCCTTCGTTTCCTGGGAGACTATCAACCGGCATCCCGTATGGCCTCTTCCGCTGGAAATACTCTCCAACAACCCCGGCCCCGCGTACCAAGAGAGCTCCAGGCTGAGAGAAGACCAATTGATATCGAGAACGATGATGCGTATAAGACGGAGAGCATGGAGTACCATCGTCAGGTGTTGCGGAGTCGGTTGGAGGAGGAGGAGGAGGAGGAGGAGGGTGGAGTCTGGTTAGTATTTCAAATTCAGGGACATAAGGAGGTGAGGCAAGTGCTCTAGGGAGGTCCGAGGAGAGTCGGTTTTCCGCCTCTGCGCTATCACTCGCATCTGTGACCTGATTGTGTGCTGAAGTGAACTTTTTTTGACAGGTGGATGGTAAGGTGGACGGCAGGAGTTCTGTCGGAATTATATTGATTGTTGGGTGCTCTGTTACATATGACGGTGGTGGTGTGGTAACGTCTTTTGGGGAATGGTAGGAATTCGTACGACGAGGAAGAGGGGATCAGTGTTTCGAAAGAGCGGAGATGAGCGTGCCGGTTCGTGGACTTGTTAGACCTTCATTATAAGCTTGATCCGTAAGGGACACTGTTATCTTCGGTTCGCCGGTTCGTTTGAAAATGTCCCGTCGGTGGGGTAGATGTGGGAGGGTCCCTCTCGATGAACCGGTCCCGAGCCCAGAAGAACAAAGCCAGCGCGAGTGCCACCTTTGCCACTTTCCACAAGCTGCCTAATTTCCGTATAAACCTTGTTAAGCTTATAAGCATTGGCTTGATCGTCTCACGCTCGTGCTGAGTGAGACGAGGGCGAGGGCTCGCGGCATCAGCATCAAGCCTCTTCTCGACCGATCGCAACGCTTCCAGATGCTGACTCGGAGACGGGATTCCGTCGTTAAAGTGAAGCCTGATACACTCTTTGGCACCGATTTCGTATAAAATCCCTGCACACGTCTGTCTCCAATCGGCAAACTGTCTTGCAGCAGCCAATTTGCGGAACTGGTCGAATAACTCAGCGTCGTCATCGTGCTTTGATGTGAAGGCGCGGCAAATGAAACCTTTGGGCAGGAGAGTCGGGGTTCGCGCCGAAAAGTATGGTGTTGGCGAGAAAGCGATGTTTGCAAGTCGCCTCGACATGCTGGCCCGCCATGGCATTCTGATCCGGGCTGCCATTGCTGTCATTGTTTTCAGGAAGTTGCTGTTCGTGCGATTAAGCTGGCGCACTCGAAGTGTGTAAGTAAGGGCGGGGTGCTAGACAGTGGGGTTGACCCGAGGCTCTGGGTCAGCCCCCTTGATGTGGTGCATCGGCTTTAGATGTCTCACACAAGTCCTGGAAATCGGGTAAACATCTGATTCTACGGTGATTCTTTTCCACCGGCTGGGGCAGCTTGTAGATGCAGCTAGGTGTCTCTGACTGTATATGTCTGGGTCTACATAGAATATTGCCCATAAGATGTAGGTGTCTGTGTCTGTGTAATAATAGTATGCAGATGAGAAATGTCTAGCAGAGATTATCAGTTCTGATGATTCTGTCAAAATTCTGTAGAGTTACCAAAACAGCTGGAATCGTGTGAATGTTGTCGCAGGATCTCAACACCGGGGCTATACCTGAGGGGCCCCCCTCCCCCCAATGCAAAGAAACACCTCGAGAATGGTTAGCACTAGCACTAATTGGACCGGAAAATGCGGGTGCAGGCGTGTGATTTCGTCCTCGTTGGGACTGATACGGGCTAATTTGATTGCCTGGATGGAGAGCCTAGCCGAATGCAATTCGTGACTATCCCTCTGTGGACGCCTTACCAGACGTGGTCTAAAACAATTATCGGCCATGCGAGCTAATAATGGGCGGTTTTTGGAGCCCAAAACGGTCTTTCTTCCCTCGGGTGGAGCTTTATCAGCGTCCTTGATAGCATCACGAGGGAAGACAGCCCCTTTCTTAACCGACAAGAATCCTTGATTGCATATGAGGTCTCGCACGACGGGTCTTCTTTGAAGGGCTTCGGCGAATTTGAGAGTGCGGGGGACGACCTCAGAAGTTGCGCGTGATGATTATGCTGGCGATAGGAGGTTGTTTCGGGGTGGTGAGGTGTTGTACTCTAAAGGCTAGTGGAGGAGTGTGTGCGGTGTAGTAGATCTTGACCGAAGCAGTGGAAGGGATCGGAATGCGATGGGACGGAAGAATGCTATTCGTCTGAAAAAGATGGAATCGAATGAAGAGCCTAATACTGGTGGGAAGCCTGTATTAAATAAAGCTCCCATCAAGACACGAATCTCCCAGTCAGCGCGTCCCTGCACACGAGTTCATCTCCCAATACGCGGTATTACCATGCTGTGCGATATCACAGGAGGTTGGCTATGCCAAAGCGCGAAAACGCTCCGCCATGCGACCGGCCCACTGTGGCGGATAGTGACGATGAGGATGATGCTGAAGAGCGCGCGTTAGCCTCGATTTTGTCTTGCTTCATTCGGGATTTGATGATTTTGTCTCTTTCTTTTGTTTCTGGGTGATTTCTCTGAGCTGTTTCTGAGCTACTGCTATTGGGGGACTGTGGAGCTTTTTTCGCATTGGGCTCTACTGTCGCTTTGGCGATTGCTGTTCTTTGGAGGGGAGTGGTGAGAAGGGAGTAACACCTCAGCAGGTGGACAGATTACCGGATTATATCTCGAGGGGCATGATTCAGATATTTACCCCCCTGGAAACCCAAGTACACAACTATCTCAAGTACCCTATTCCAGCAGCTGAGTGGTGAAAACGCCCTCAGGATCCCACGCTTTCTTCAACTCCTTCAACCGCGCAAGTCTCTCCGTGCCTCTGAATCGATGATGAAGAGGCCCCGCCCTCGTGCTGTTCTGGTAATCCACCCAGTCCGCCTCATCCTGCCGAGTGCGCATGACGGCGATGGTTCTGTTGTTGTATTCGTCCACCTTGGCCCGACTCGCAGCATCGGTATGCCATATGAGGTTATTCCTAACGCGTTATCTCATGTCAGCTCAGGGGGGGAAACGTCATCCAAAATTGGTTTGGAGTTTTGTAAATGGAGGACGTACTGCCAGAAGCGGACGTGGTGATGTCCCATTGCGGAGTCGAATTCAGGGGACCTCACAGCCCTCGAGTCCCACTGGAAGTTGAACGCGGTGTTGGTTGCATCGGGGCATTCGGCTACCATTTCCTTATACAGCTCAATGGTTTTCAGAAAGGAGGCCACTTCGAAGCCTGGGAGACCCGCAATGCCAAATTGCTTGAAGTCGCCCTTGGCACCAATTGCCGCCCGAGCGTCGCTGGTGTTCTGTAATGGTACCTCGCCCCCGTTGGCAACAATCGGCTTGAGGTCGTACAGACTTTTATACGCCTTGTCTGCATCTTTTGGATCACCGGTAAGTCTGGCTGATATGATGAGAGTCGGCTTCCGTGTTGGTGGCGGAGCCGTGACCATCATCAGGCCGGAAGTCCCATAGCGCTCGTCGTCCATCACTACCTTCATGGCCGAGCATACCTCCTTGGCACGGTCGGTAGGAAATACAAATGAGCCCATCCAAATGAGGCCTTTGTCGTTCCCCAGGAGTGATAATGGATACGTTTTCACGACGAGCTGTGTGATGAGGCCGAAGAACTGACCTGCGCCACGAATGGCCCATAAAAGATCCGGGTGCGTCTCCTCTGTCACTTCGATGAGGTCTCCTTTCGCCGTTATCAGACGTGCTGAGACGATCTGATCGGATCCAAAGCCAGTGATGGATACTGAGACCGGGACTCCGCCATTGAGGAAATAGGGAATGGCACCGACAGTGTTGCCATTTCCCAGAGCTGTTGCGAGCAAGTCAGTATTTTCGAACTGAACATTGGCCCTCGATGACAAGGTTTGTTTATTGCTTAGAGACATAAGGATGCAGAGAGTCTAGCGACGTACCTGTAAATACTCCTGCCTCAGCAAGATGGACGGCTACTTCTTTTTGTAAGACGCTGCCCCTTAGTGCTGCTGTGTGAGACGCGGCGTCCACGCTAATCGCGGAGTATCGACTGAGATCGATGATGATACCGTGACTATCAATAGTGGACCATTCGCTATGCCCACCACTCTTCGTCACGAACGGCGTTGAGGTATGGACAGCCCATTGCACCTGAATCGGGAGTCAGATCATCAAGGACTAAACATTTCTCAACACTACGGGGGGAAAGCATTACGATTTTCTGGATTTCTTCTTCGGAGGTGGGAAGGACGATGGCGGCGGGGGTTTGCTTGCCGATATCAGACCAGCGCTGCAGACTTTCTTGGAACGCGGCGTCTGAGGGATCGATTAGCATCTCAACATTGGGCGACAGGTTTTGTTTGAGCGAAGCTAGCGGCGGGAGACCAGACATGTTGGCGACTTAACGGGGATTGGGTAGGGTGTCTCGTAATACAGAGACCCAGGAGGATAACCTAGATGGAAGAATTGGTAGTGAAGGGCTGGTCGGACCTTGGACTACAGCGAGTAAGTTGGGAAATAATGATGTTCTCAAGGTCTTAGTCGTGCATGCTATGTAATAAGTAAGAAGAATTGTGTGTAATGTAGGAAAGAGAGTAAAGGCTGCTTTTACGCAGTGAAGCCCCATGCTGGAGACTGCACTAGTGTGATATTCGCTACTGCAGCAGTCAAAAAAACACAGGGCAGTCCAGTTGACACATGGTAATGCAGGCCATTGATTGGCTGGTTCCATCAGCAAGAATGAGGCACAATTGCATGCAGCCTGGCAGGCAGCAGAGCCTTGGCGGGCCTCGGCCAGAAAGTTTCATATACGTCCATGCGTCCACGCATCCACCATCCCCGATCTACCCTGCCTTTCAAAGTTCCCTCTAAACCTCAGTGCTCGGCATCGCAAAATATACTCCACCGTCGCGCCGGCATGGCCGCATCCGCATAAATAATCTGTCGTGCCCCGAAAGTGAGGTAACGCATGTTATATATACTCCCCGAACGGCGCCCCTCCTACGGTCTACCTACTCCGTTCTCCCAAATCGCCAATAATAGAAGAGACAGACGGTCCCTATGTAAAGTAATCCCACAATGTTTCCCCATCAGCCTTTCATATCATCTGCATCTGTGGAGTAGGCAGTACCTAGTCTCGTTTTCTAGCATTCCTTTCCTTCCCACACCAGCCTCGGAGCTGAGGTCGGAAACTTTCTTTCAAGTACTACTAGTACAACCGCACGCTGGTCTGATTCGGGCGGGTGTGGGTTAGGGCTGACGCTGAGGCTTGGCTTCGGCATCCTTCCTTCCTTCGATCGGCCCGGGCGCTGTTTTCCGTTTTCGTTTTAGCGCGGTGGGGATGGTGTTTGTTTCTTTGTCGGATTTTCCAATGGGAGCGAGGAGGAGCTAAGGAGTTGAAGGTGCGGAAATCTTTATAAGCGGCTGTTGGGTGTTGCGAATGTACGGTAGGCGAACAGAAGCGCCTTGCTGTTCTGCGCACAGGACAATAGGGTTATCGTTTAGGGACAACACGGAAGGGCTTTCTTCTTAGAGACTGCGGCCGGAATGGAAGCATAACCATCTAAATTTTAGCTACTGGACTCTGTGCCTCTTGTCCTTTGACTTCCTTTCGACTCCCTCAATATCAAACCGCTTTAGATCCTAAGGGAGCCAGAGTGATTTACACCTCGACTTCCCCTTCAATCCTCGTATACTTCCCCTCTCAAGGGAAAACTTCCCCCGGAAACGTGCCCGCGTGTTGAGACGCCCTGCTGCTGCCCTGGCTTTCCAGCAAAACAAACTCGTCGCCCTCGGCGTGCGGCTTGGACGGCAGCACATGTTGATTCGAGAAGTGACTGCGTGCGCCATAGTGGATGGCGTGCACCTCGTATTTGTTCCGGTTCGTCTGGCCCTCATTGCAGTCGCTTTCGTCGGTCCAACTTCGCTTGCTTCTGGTGGAACTTCCTCCCCCTCGGCGGCTGGTGGCCTTGCTGGCGATGTCGCTGAAGCGCGAGGGTAGTGAGAGAAAGCCTTCGTGCATGAGGCGTAGGACGGGCCGGGTTAGGGGTACGGATGCTGCCATGATGAGAGTACTGCCTTCGACGCTAAGGGGGATATCTCTGTTATTGCTGGTTCATTCAATGTAGATGCGTGGGGTAGTAGGAGCTCAGGAGACGGTGAATACGCACGCATTCCAAACCTCGAGTGGCGTCGTTGACCCTATCATTCTACGTTATTGACGTTCTTATGAATAAGCTGTGTGGATATGGCTTACAAGTTGGGTCCTGATTATCTGCGATCTCCTTGATCAGAGTCATCTTGTATATTGTGGTGGCACCCGCACTGCGGAGGGAAGAGATGTAGTCAGCGTTTGTCGGCTTGGTCACAAAAGGCAGAGCGGTAGAGACCTACATTACGCCGAGACTCAAGGACAGGGAGACGACGACCTTTCTTTCGAACGACATCTGCAGCTTCGATACACAGAAGATGGGGTAAAGAGCGTAAGCAAAATCGAGGACGATCGAGTAACCTAACATTGAAGTAAGCAGCAGTTCAATGCTCAGGAGACGGAACTCTTCCTCACATGCCAGATAACCGATGTTCACAAAGAGGTTAGGATCCCAGCAATGAGCACCCACCACCGTTTCCAGTAGTGCAGGGTTCCAGTTGGCCGCGATCGGATGGCATTGTTGGAATGTTAAGATGGTAAGAATGAAAGAGATGACAAGCAAAAGACCGGTCGATGAGTAGAGAATGATGGTGGTGCGCCTGGATGTAGCGAAGAGCTGTACAAGCAAAGCCACCACGGCGAGTTTTGGCAAAGCAAAGGTCCAAACGCCGATGGCTTGTACAATCTTGGCCAGGCGACCGATGCGGACAGCTTGACCGTATGTGAAAGTCTCGATATGTTTTCCATATCCGTACGATACATTGATGGAGATAAGTATAGCTCTAATAATGTTGACGAGCTTCAAAACCGTCACGCAGTCAGTGCTGAAATACCATCATCAAGTTTTGAGCGGAGGCGTCTTACCATGGCGAGTGTGATGAATCCATCATCTATGTTCTTAGATCTTGCGATTATGACGTGTGAAACAAGTCTAAGAATCACAGTGACTGTTGAAATGATTAGCAAATTTGAGGGAAGCGATATCGCATCGATACGAATATTTGGTCGATGTCGGAAGTACAAAGCATACCGAGTGCCACCGAGTTGAAAACCCAGTCAATCACATTTAGCAGCGGTCCACGGTTGTCGCCTCCATAAGACATTGTTGTAGAGGTGGGAGGTGCTCGAGGTTGAAGAAGCACACGTCAAACGACTGGGAACAGATGAGGAAGACATAGGTAGCTATAGATGTGAGATCTAAATCCTTCGCAAACATGCTGTGCCACCTGTAACAAAGATTCAAAGTAATGGGCGAGGGTTCAAGCATGGCACTTGGCTGGCTTATGCAGCGTCATGGGGTTGCATTGGATAAGTAAGATCTCACGCGCTAATGCAAGGTCTTAGGGAGATAATGGACGCTCCGCGAACAAGCGAATCTCGATGCTTTAGCCGTTATTCATTCCGATGCATCTCCTGCCTATTAAAAGGGAGAACATGGATCCACAATTGAGACTGATTTAAGGTGTTGGATAAAGGTGCAGAATCCTTTGATCTTACTCTGGGAGGGAGGGTCAGCTTGTACGGCTGAGTGTGCATGGTGCGGGTGTGGTAGAGGTGGAGAGCACCGACTGGATGGGAAATGTGGAGAGCTAGGTAGGTATAAGTCATTTTGGAGACTCGGCGTGTTTTGAACTATCCATGCATGAATCCTGAATCCTGCATCCTACGTGCTGACTGCTGACGCCTCAATTAGCCTTATCATGAGAATGTGGTGTTCAGCTATACCTTTATCCGCCATTGATGATTGGTTCTAACGACGATAAGGATAATAATACGGTTGATGACAAGTAAGAGTTTGGTAGGTATGTGTACTATGGGATATAATGAAAGATGGAAGATGAAAGATGAAAGATGAAAGATGAAAGATGGCAGATGGCAGATGGCAACACGTGACAAAGTTATTCTAAGCGAAGGCAAGGTAAACTAGGTAAGGTCCTTAAACTTTAGATGAAACCTTAAGGTAACTGCCTACCTTAGGTACTTGCCAAGGTAAAGTAAACTAATTTCTAAGTACACTCCGGTAGCGGCGGGGACTATCGGACGTCAAAATTCAGCTTGTCAGCTTCTTCGCTCCTTCAGGACTCTGCTCATCCAGCACCGATGAATACTAAATAACAAGTAACCTAGCTCAAGGCATCAAACAGGCGTATGCTGATTGCTAGACCCCTGGATCCTAGCTCACACACTCAAACGTTGCTCAACTGGTGTCCAAACACCAATTACGAAAGCAGTGCCGACAGCATCCGCCTATGATACCCAAAAAGAATACATACCCAGACCGTCTTAGGGTCACCGTTGCCAATCTTCCAATGAGAGGAAGCCACTGCCATCTGACTTAACCTCGATGACTCCTGGTCAGGGTTTGGCTTTCAGTGCTTGTCTCGCTGCGGCTCCTGAGATGACATCCCCTATCGATGGCATACCTCATTTGCGCCTCGAGTGTGCTGCGCTCGAGGGGCAGTGCCGTGTTGCCTGGACATGTCTATTCAGAGCATGGCAATTTTAAGAAACAATTGCGGCCGGGTGGAAACATGTTAAACGAACCATCAGCCACTCCTGGATGAGTGCCGCTTCTAGAGTATCCATCTCCAGGCACCATTCGTATGGAATGTTCTTCGCCATTTAACGGCCAGACATCCCGTTGTAGTATTTTCGACATTCCGTCAAAGATCTTTTATCGCATCCCGTTCCGTTGGACGCTAAGATGTCTCGCATATTGTTCCTCTACGCCTTACTCCTCGCGCTGCCCTCCATCATTGTCGCCATCGCTGGCGGCAGGCCACAAGCGACCTTGGGCGGTGACCTCAACCTCTTGGGCTCCTCGTTCGGTGTACCTGGGCGGAACGCGACCTTTACCCACGTGATTGTCGGTGCAGGTACTGCGGGTCTTGTTGTGGCCACGCGGCTCGCCCAGAATGCCTCCAACTCCGTGGCGGTGATTGAAGCCGGGGGCTTCTATGAGGTTGACAATGGAAACCTCAGTGTAATACCTGCGTTCGCCACCTTTGACTCAGGCGCTAGCCCGACCGATTCCAATCCCTTGATCGATTGGGGTTTTGTGACTACCCCCCAAGCTGTGAGTTATATCTAGACTTGCGCAAGAAGCAGGGAAGCTGCTAATCAATGTCTAGGGCTTGGATGGTCGGAAGTTGCACTACGCGAGAGGGAAATGTCTCGGCGGAAGGCAAGTGTCAACCCAATTTTCCTTGATTCTTCTTTCCCGGAAATTGTGCTAACTCAAGAGGAATCACAGCTCCGCACGCAATTACATGACCTACCAGAGAGGAACCAATGATTCATATGCAAGGTGGGCTTCACAAGTTGGAGACGACACATACCAATTCAATGATTTCCTTCCATATTTCAAGAAAAGCGTTCATTTCACGCCTCCGGATAACGAAATTCGAGCGTTGAATGCTTCCGTTAGCTTTAGTCCAGACGCATTCAGCTCTGACGGGTCTCCTCTACAAGTTTCCATCCCAGTTTGGGCGAACCCATTCTCCTCGCTTGCAAAGGCTGGCCTTAACAAGCTCGGAGTCGGGGATGTCGTAGACTTTGTGAGTGGCGCCCTGCTCGGCGTGCAGTATACCATGAATACAATAGATCCCCGGGATCAGACTCGAAGCTCTTCAGAGTCATCCTTCCTGCGCGTAGCTCTGGACAACACCACGCTCCAAGTGTACAAGAGCACTCTGGCGAAGAGGATAATCTTCGATGGAAAAAGAGCATCCGGTGTACAGGTCAATACTGCGGGCTTAGAGTACACGCTGTCTGCAACGCAAGAGGTCATAATGTCCGCTGGAGTAGTAAGTGACACAAGAGCCTCGGAAAAAATCCTCACTAACGGCTATCATGCATGTAGTTCCAATCGCCTCAGATATTGATGGTGTCTGGCGTTGGACCGGCCAATACACTGCAACAATACAACATACCCGTTGTTTCAGCATTGGAGGGAGTAGGCCAGAACATGTGGGATCACGTCCTATTCGGCCCTACCTATCAAGTCGACGTGACCACACACTCCGCCCTCGGCAACGCTGCCTTCCGCGCCATCGCCACAGAGCAATACCTCGCTAACGGCACAGGCATGCTCGGCAACGGGGGCGGCGACTTGTTAGGCTGGGAGAAGTACCCATCCCCCCAGCGCAACGCCCTCACCAACGCGACTCGCGCCGCGCTCGCAACCTTCCCTCCAGACTGGCCAGAGCTCGAGTATCTGTTCTTGGACGGTTATGGCGGCGACCACGAAAACTACGCCACTGGCGCCCCGAACACGCCATTCATGTACGCCTCCTCGACGGTCGGACTCATCTCGCCGCTGAGCCGGGGAAACGTCACGATTTCCAGTGCCGATGCGGCGGACCCGCCCGTCATCAACCCCAATTGGCTCACGCACCCTGCAGATCAGGAGCTCGCGCTGGCAGCTTTCAAACGTGTACGCGCGCTCATGGGCACGGATGTGTTATCCGCAATCGTTACTAGTGAAGTGTATCCGGGCCTCAATGTCTCGAGTGATGCTCAGATACTCGAGTCAATCAGACAGTCTGCCACTACGATTTTCCATGCCGCCGCGACCTGTGAGTGGTATCTTTCTCCTTGTTCGATCGTAGTCTCCGAAATTGTCCACCAGCAACGCTGACACATCGTATAAATAGGCAAGATGGGTACCGCAAACGATACAATGGCCGTGTTGGACTCCCGCGCCCGGGTCTTCGGCACCGAAGGCCTCCGCGTCGTGGACATTTCGGCCTTCCCGCTCCTTCCTCCCGGTCATCCGCAAGCTACTGTTTGTAAGTTCATTCTGCGTTCATATGTGAAGGAAATACATCTGTGTAGTCCAGGCTAACTATGAAAATAGATGCACTCGCAGAGAAGATTGCGGACGATATCATGACGGGGAGATGATAGCGTTGACCATGGGGGGTTTTTTTAGGTGGATTCGGAATGGTGGTTGTAAAGTACAAACGGTGAGTATGGTCGGTGTTGGTGTAAAAACAAAGGGCACCTTTCTTCATTTGGTACTGTTTGAATCCGAGATTTATCGTCAGGACGATATCCATTCTAGGATTAGATAGGCAGAGAGATAGAGCCAGTAATCAGCTTTCCAAGACACGAGTAATCGTACTCGCCCCCCTGGGACAACGTACTCTAGCGGGATGTTCTGAAGCGTACCTAGCCCTATCATCCCATGGCGCCGGCTAGCTCTATAACGGTTTTGTGCCACTGGCACTTACTTAGCTGCAGCCTTGCTCACCATGCAATGCACGAATGACCGTCAGCAGCTGTCACCACATGTTGCCTACTCTAAGCTAAGGGTAGTTAAGGGATCGCAGTAGCCCGAGCCGAAGGAATCTGTGCGTCACTAGCTGGCGCTGGCGTGAAAGCATCGGAAAAAGCGAACCTCTCTCTCCTGCAGGCCCGTTTATCGCTCTTTGGCCATTGGGTCTGCGCCTTGTTGGCTTTTGTCAGCCCTAGGCAGCTAGGTAGTTGGGTGTCTACATGCGCTCGGGATGCAGCTGGGGGGTTTTGTGTGTGTGTGCCTGTCCATATTGTTCTTTGGATATCATCGGTTCGCTTGCTTACCACCTTACTTCATTTCACTTCGGTCCGTGTGTGTATTTCTAATATCTACATCAAGATAACATCGTTGCAGAAGAGTAGGTTCAAAATGTCTTTGGAGAACGACGACGACATGAACGTCCACCTGCCCGTCATCGACATCTCAAACGTCGACGCCCAAACGGCGGACAAATTACTGCAGGCGGCGACGAAATGGGGCTTTGTGTACCTCAGTATCCAGGGGCTGGGGATCTCGCCGGAGGAAATAGAGCAGGCTTTCGATCTAGTATGAGCGATTGGCATTCCCATTCTATCTCATCTATCTCGATTGCGACATCGCGGTTGAGATCGGAGGCTGACTGACTCTGCCCCCAGTCGCGACAGTTCTACGCCTGTCCGGAACATGAGAAGGCGGCGTGTGCGCTGAGAGCTGATGTGGGTCGTTGCATCAAAGTCCTCTTGTGTGGCTACTTTGCTGAGATCCATGTGCAGATTGGTGGGCTGGGATGGTCCGGACCTTTTGGCGAGGCGCTAGATCCTGGCGTCCAGAAGGTGGGTAGGCTGCGCTCTTTGTCTTTGGGAGGACGATGACTGGCGTACTCGGCTTACCACCATTCCTAGGCTCGCGATTTCAAAGAGTTGGGCAGTTCAGGAAAGACACGTGCATGCGCTAACGAGACGTAGGACCATGAACATTGGCGAATTTCCGAACGGTCAAGCGAGGCAGCCGTTGCCGCCATCGTTGGTTCTGCGACAGAAGGAGATACAACATTTCCAGAACCTGTGTCATCAAGTCTGCGATAGGATTCTGAAACTCTTTGCGATTGCTCTCAAAGTTAGCCTTCCCTGAAGAAAGCAGCTCTGTGCAGAGCCAGTCTCACCTGGCTTCTTAGATCGACGACCAAATCGATGGCCAGGATTGGCTGAACACCCGTCACGATCCTGCCAGAGGCTTGACCAACAGGATACTCCGCCTTTGCTATGTGAGTGGCTTTAGCCCCAGGTCTTAACATTCAACATTGACCCGGTCCAGTACGCGGCACTTCCCGCGGACCTGCCAGCAAAAGACCGTTCCCAGATCCGGGCGGGCAAACACACGGACTGGGGCAGCATGACTCTGCTCTTCCAGAACGCGGGGCAATCCGGCCTCGAGATCGAGACCCCGAACGGCTCCTGGGCGCCCGTGGCCGTCTTCCCCCCGGGCACGGAGCAAGATCCGTGTCCACCGGTCGTTCTGAACGTGGGGGACATGCTGAGCTATTGGTCCAACGGTCTTTTGAAAAGCACCGTGCACAGAGTCAAGATTCCTGAAACCTGCACGGAGGATCGGTACAGCATTGTGTATTTTTGTTTCCCGGGGGCGGCAACGGAGCTCAGGCCGATCCCTAGCACTGTGGTTGGGAACCCGGATCACAAGCCTTGGGTTTCTGAAGAAAATCCTGATAGGGTCATCACTGCGCAGGAATATATCCTCTATAAGCTGAGCGGCGGGGTAGTCCTTGACGTGAAGGGCTAGGTACAAGGGGAAATGATAGGCAGCATGAGAAGGAGACAACCTCCCTTAGAGAGTGCTTGGTGCAACAGAAACTCCTAGGTGCACGAGAGAATGTACTAGAAATAATGTTACTTTCCTTGACGGGTGGGCTTACAGACTTCTGTGTTTTCGTATCCAGGAATCTGCTTTCTACATGGAAGATCGGGTGGTGCCCTCGGAGGTAGATATTTAAAGGAATGCTGGGAAATCTGCTTTTCGGAAGGCCAAATAGCTTTAGTGACTAAAGGGTCCAGATTCGATAAATATTCTCATTCTGATGAGTTGATGACTTTCTTCGTTTGTGGTACGACTCCGAAGCAGAAAACGGTGTCAGTACGGTAGTTCTCAATCAAACTACTCTGCAGCCTTACAGCCTCACATTAGCTTCCGGCACTAGCCGCCATAGGGAGATAAGGTATCGACTCGTCCGGAAGTCGAGGTACTTACTAAGTCCATTATTGTATGTGATGTCTGTTGACGTGGAATTTATGCTGGGCCTCTTTAATTCAGACTTTATACCCTGTTTCAAGGATACCAAACCAACAGAGAAGAGGAACGCGGACGGATTATGCACGCTGCATTAGAGCGTGTGTAGGTAAGCTTGAGACTTGAGACTACGATTGGCTACCTTACCTCGTGTTACTAGATCCTTGCTGTCAATCATAAAAGACGTGTGAAATGAGAGTGCCTGCCGGCAACTTGCCAGCAGGTCATCTCAAACCCGCTTTCCAGGACCACACGGCAACATGGTTGACCGGCAATGCCTTCCTACACGCCAGCCTCCCTCATGCCACAGAGTGAACAATGCTTTCCCGCATTGATGTACTTCGCAGTCTGTCGTCTCTCCTTATAGCATCCACCCTATCCCGCCAACCCATTTCTTTCGTGGCGATGTCCTACATTGCAGACATTCTCTACCCTCGCCGACTTCCACAACAGCGCAAGTCCCACACACCTTTCTGCTGCACGAGCGACACGCATAGTCTGCTCCATCCATCTCCCCGCCGTCCATGCCACCCATGCAAACGTCGGAGTCCTGAGCCGGTAGCGGAGCTTCGCAATCTTCGCATGCGATTACGGGAGAAGGTTCGATCATCGTTGGCTCAGAGACAGTAGGGGTTGATGAAGAGATAGGCCAAAAGCTGTGAAGAGACGACTGTCGCTGTGGTGGCGATGGGGGGAATTGGACAATTCGAGATGGCTCAGGATGTCCAGTGCGAGGAGGAGATCGTGAGGCTGAGTAGAGCCTTTGATATGTCGTTTCTAACACAGCGCCTGTCAGCAAAAGAGTATGAGAAGGGAGCAGAGGTGTCTTCAATCCAATGCAAGATATCTATACCATGAATCTTGGATTCGTCGGGTCTATTGTCACGGAACCTTTTCCTTGTGCGCGAATTGAGATGAGGAGGAGGAATCTCGGGACGGTGGATAGGTTGCGCGGAGCAAGATATACCATCGAGCATAGAGATATCCGGACATGGGCTCGAAGAAGGGTCGCGTGAGGGAAAAGTAGCGGTGCTTGACGAGGATGGGGAGGTGTCAGAGCCGGAACGCTTGCGCTTGAAAGCCATATCGTCAAGTATATAGAGTGATAATGCGACAAAGAAGGATTTGGCAGTGGCTTCAGGGATATGGAAAGCTCTTGGATAGTCGTATATAGGCAAATTTGAAAGTTGATGACGGGCACATTTTCGCTTTCCGAGAACGCGACCTTTGCCAAGCCATCCCACGCGCCAATGACAATGACCAACAGTCCAAACGATGATCGACGCACTTTAATTCATCGAATAGACAAGGCAATCCTAGACGAGCTTCGACTCCATGAGGGGAAACAATACCCGATGGGTTTAAATTACCGTACACTACATTAGTGCGTAAGGTAATTATTACCGCTATCAAATCATCAAACATAGACACTCATCCTTCGTTACAATAACCTCTTGTCCACGTTATATACTTATCGTTATGACAAGGCAGCTATCCTATGTACTCGTAGCTATAGAGTAGTCGCTTTAGCAATTGCCTTTTTTCGTCACTCGGCTACTACTTCATCTCCGTCGTCAGGTACCATCAGAGGTCTTGAAGTCAAGAATGGAGTCTATGTCCGTACGGGAAGCCAGCCATGCTGGCTCATGGTATACCGATAATGGCCCAACGCTAACGAGCCAACTTCAAGGCTGGCTGGACGACGCTGAGAAGGACATGGCTCAGCTAGGAGAAGTTCCAAGACCAGGCGCCAGGGTAATCATTGCTCCGTAAGTCAGAACCGGCCCTTACCCTTATTCTAAAACCGGCTGACGTCCTCCAGACATGCTGGATATGCTTACTCGGGCCCTGCAGCAGCCTGGGCTTACCGGATGCTTGATGTGTCCAAAGCGTACTACGTGCCAGCTCCCCCGCCATGCATGTCAGTCAGCTGATATATTCTAGTAAGCGTGTATTCCTTCTAGGACCCTCACATCATCTCTATCTCCCCGGCTGTGCTTTATCGAAACACACCCACTATGCCACCCCCAATGGTAACCTGCCACTGGATCAGGCTACGATTGAGACTTTGCGCCGCACCGACCAGTTCAAAACCTTGTCCGCCTCATCCGACTCTTCGGAGCATAGTCTTGAAATGCACTTACCTTATATTCATCACCTTTTGAGCACGTCTTTCAAAGGAGAAGAGTTCCCACCTCTGGTTCCCATCCTGGTTGGCAGTACGAACCCTGCTACAGAAGAAGAATTTGGTGCACTATTAGCACCTTATGTTGCAGATCCAGCCAATGTTTTCATCATCAGCAGTGATTTCTGCCATTGGGGTTCCCGCTTCAGCTACACATATTATCTCCCTGCCGGTACCACAGACCCCTCTGAAGGCATGTCTCTTAGACCAAAAGACCGACCGAGGGATCCAAGTATTCATGAAAGCATTGCCAGACTTGACAAACTGGCCATGACAGCGATCGAAAATGGTCAGCATGCTGGGTTTCTCGCCACTTTGCGGGATACCGGTAACACCGTTTGCGGGAGGCATCCAATCGGCGTGATCATGGCGGCTATCGAGATCCTGAAAAATCATGAAACACGCGGCGGTGATCCCGACCAGGGCAAGTTTCACTTCATCAGATATGAACGAAGCGGCGATGTTGTGGACGGAAAAGACAGTAGTGTCAGCTACGCTAGCGCTTTCGCAGTGCTCTGAGATGAGAGCTTGATGAGCTTGGCACTGAAATTTCCCTTGATTCAAGGCCCACTGCTATCACAAGACATTGTTTGCTGTTTGTGCGCAAGATAGTCTTGCTTGCGCCTCTCGCGTCAAACATCCGAAAGCGAACGTCAGGGAGCTTTCACTCACGATTGGCTGGCTATCTTTCTTTCCCCGAGCTTATATAAGGAACAGGCCGAAACACATACTCTAGCCAGCTCTGTTGTTCAAGTTGTTTTGTTCGAGCCATACATACAACATACGGATCCGCATTTTACCCTCGACGGGATGTCTCATTTCACAGTGAGCACGAATGCCGGTATGACAAATTTTGAATGTCTGTTCGCACAAATCGAAGAGCTCGTTGACTTTATTGGCGGTTATCCTAGCGGAGATTTAGTCACTCAGGTGGAGACAGACTTCGCTTCTGCGGATGAGAATCCTTATTGAATTGATAGCCGTTGGGCGCTCGCGCACCCGCTACATGCGAGCATCTCCCCAAATATTGGCTCGCGATGGCTATAAGTTCCTTACCCTTCCACTCACTTTTCGCCAAAACCCAAGTTCTCTAACCAAATCTTTGTACCTGCATCTGTTTCAACTGTCCTGTTCTCCTCGCCTTCTGTATCTGTATTAGCCTGCAATATCCCCTTTCTCCTCAAAGTACCATCCACAGCCAATGTCTCCAACGCTCTCTCTCCTCGTCGGCCTCACGGCTTTCATCTCGCAAGCCTTTTCTCTCACCGTACCCGCACAACCTGCAGTGGGCTTAACAAACGGCATCAGCGTCGACACCCCTGTCAACCCTCTCCCACCGTCACCCGGCGGCTGGTACAAAATACCCGGAACATCCCTAGGTACGTAATTAGCACATCACCACCATGCTCCCTCCCTGCCTCAACCTCACAATACTTACCACCCACCCCATCGCCCATCTCGTCTCCAAAACCAGCCCCCCCCCCTCACACACCACTAATTCCGCTCCTCTCCTCACAGCCATCCGCACCCTCCCCCCCTACGGCGCCCCCATCAACCCCCCAACCGACGCCTCATCCTGCCTCACCGCCGCGCAGGCCGCCATCGCCAACCACATCGCCACCTCGGGCGACGGCCCCATCCCCCAGCCCACCTGGTCCTTCACCGCCCACAACGTCGCCCTCGTCGCCACCGGCCCTTACCCGAACCTCGGCACCTACGGCAAGCTCGCGGCGGCGCTCCAGGGGGTCCTGCACTTCCTCACCGCGGCCGGGGGCCCGGGCGCTAGGGCTTTCGACTGGGCCTTGGGCGACGACTTGCATGGGGTCGTCATTATCGGGTCCATTGGGCCGGCGGCGACGAGGGTTGGAGATATGCTGGCGTCGGCGGCGGCGGGTTTGACGGCGTCGGCGACGCCGAGTATTGTGGGGGTTAAGGAGTTGGTCACGGGCTGAGAATGGGCGGAGGGGAGAGATGGTGGTGGTGGGTGATCTGTACATTAAAGAGGTTCTGAGGTTTGTTTTCCAGATAGACTGTGGATATACGGACCATTTGAAGTGCATGTACATGTATAGATGAGCATTCACATGTCTCAGAGGCACTGCTGCGCAATCTGAACCTGCATCGCGGATAAGTTAGAGAAGCCAGTAAGCAGCATATCTATCAACAATTTTGACCAGAGGAGCACATATATCAGAGGATATGTCTAGAGCCAGAGCCATGCAGAGAGAGCGTAACCATTACATTTCCAAGCGCGTTCCCGCGGAGAAAAGCCACACCTATCTAGGAACTTTTTCCCTCGAATTTGTCTCCTCTAAACCAAGCCGGTTCTGATTTCCGATCGATAACCTCTTCACACATACGCAGGCAAGGAAATGAATCAGGGGACCTTTCCGGTGAGGTCTCACAGAAGAATGCGATTTCGACGAAAGATGGCAAATATTGTAGACATTGTTCCTCCATCTAGAGAACAGATTGACTTGCTGATTGAAAGCAGCCGATATCTCCTGGTCGACTTCCAGAAGATAGACGCAAAAGGAAAGGAACTTCATTTCATTGTTGCATTCGAAGTGTTCATATCTCTCTCTAAGCGCGACGTTTGCTAAGCCTAAATCTACCTCTCTCCCAAAACCCCATTTCAACCCCTGTCCAACACTCGCCATCACAACCCCAACACAACCCCAACACTACCCCATCTCCTCCCAACCCCTCTTCCTCCTAAATCACAACCGCTTCCCCCCCTCTCCTCCCCCTCTCACCCACAGCCTTCAGTCCCCGCGCCCAGGAATCTCAAGCCTCAATTCCTTCCCGCCCCTGCCCTCGCCCGCCCCGATCGCCTGCCGCGCCCCGACAGCCGGATACGGCGGCAGGACTACTCTCCTCCGCATGCCGGTCCGCGGATCCACCATGATGTAGCCTTGCATGTGTGCCGGGTAGGCCGTGTTCGCATCTCCGCTGTCACCGTTGACTGCTTCTTCCCGGGACGACCGGAAGGGTCCGCCGGCTGCCCGGTATGGCTGGTGCTGAGGCTGGGTGATGGAGTATGTGTTCAACGCTGGAGGGAACGAGGGAGTAGGTTTCGGTGCGGGTTGGGGTCGGGAGGGTGGACGTGTGCTGGATGTGATGTGTCGTTGTTGTCCCAAGATCTGTTGTTGTTGTTTTAAGAGCTGTTGTTGTTTTAAGAGCTGTCGTTGTTGTTTTAAGAGCTGTTGTTGTTTTAAGACCTGTCGTTCTTTCAAGATCTCTGCATCGGGGTTGGATTCCGGGGCTTTGAGATTCTCCTCATAGTCACAATAGTTGGATTTGGGGCCTATGACGACCGAGAGGGATCTGGCGTCGGATGGTGGAAAGGTTCTTGAAGATTTTACGTGAGAGCCTTGTGGCTTGGACGTTTCTGAATTGCGGCTTTTACGGCCGCGTTGTTTCCGTTCCACACCAGTCTTTTCGATATCAGCATCATTGATATTCACAGTGGGACTCGTAGGTGTTATCGGAACCCGGGTTGAAGACCGTTGTGCGGTTGGTATCGTTTCAGCGTGGGCAGAGGAACAAGAATCGCAAGGCGAGTGCGATTCCCCAATATCGAGGGCTTCAACCTCTGTTTTGGCATCTTGGTCTTGAGGACTGAGACGGGGTGAGGCATAATAGAGATCATACGAATCGTCGTCTTCGCCACACTCTCCGACGTACGTCCTCCGGTCAATTGGATGTACTATTGGATTTAAGGTGTTGTGATTTCCCTTTTGCGGTCCTTTCGAAGCTCACGAAGCTCAATGCCCTGGCGGCCACATTGATCGTCCTCGACGCATTCGATCTCGTCGGGTCTTCTAGTTCGTTGAAAAGGTCGTCAGTAGGAGGAGTGTCATTCGACTCTTGACCGCTCCTGGGCGAATTCTCATCTTGTAGAAGTGGGCTTGTGAAGCGCACGTTGACGACGGTGTAAGGAGTTTCAGCTCCAACATCTAAAGGATCTGCCGAGGAAGCACAATGCCGAGCTTCCAGATCATCAACGGTGTGATGTCTCCTCGTGTCGAACCTCGCAATCATCAAAAGATCAATGAACACTTGGCGATTTTGGAAAAGCTCCAAGAATGTTTCCACCCCCAGGAAGGTTCCACAGACGACTAGGAAGACGAGATATAGGTGCAGCAAATAATTGAATGGTCTGTTGACCGGTTCATTCTGAAGCCAGGCTCCGATGAACTGCCAAAGCGAAAGCAAGTTGCGAAAGTAAAGAGCAGCAGCAGCCGCCCATATCATTGGGATCAGAAAAGCGCAACAGAGCAGTGAGGCATGGCCTTCTGGTGGTTGACGGGCTCGGCACGAGTCCCTTACCCTCTCGAATAAAGGCTGGACGCGGCATACTAGCCAGACGATGATGGTGACTGTACTGAGGAAGCCGATCGAATCCAGCACTGCACTGACAAGACTATATGGAGCGATGGTAAATGTCCAGAGTGTGGGATGTTGATGATCGTAATTGTTAAGGACAGGTGGCATTTGTGCAACCGCCATTTTAGAGCTGTGCCTCAAGAGCGACAATATCATACGGCAATTGAATTCAAAGGGGGAAGAACGTCCTTGGGAATGCTGCCAGATATATCTGCAAACTCGAAGTCGAAAACATGAAGAATTATCGTGATTACTATAGGTCGTGGTCAAAACTTCAAATACAAAAGGCATTTGAGTGTATTGGAAAGACCATTAGGGCGGTACCGGCGCAGGCCCGCAATGAGCGGATCTCCTCATAATCGAAGAGCAGTGAGCAAGTTTCGCAGGAAAAAGCGCGGTGGCGGAACAAATATACAAAAGAGCAAGCCTAAGTTGAAAAAAGCACCAAATGTGGATGTTCATCTATGGTTGAGCTAATTTGTGGGTACGAAAGGCTCAAATGGAGAGAAGAGCGTGTGAACGAGCGGGTTTGAGAGCGGAGTCTGCGAGTAGCTGCACTTGATTTGAGAGCGTAAATTGAATGCTCCTAATTTCTCCCCGGTTTGGACACACGACGAGGGCACAAAGCGTCACTACATAGGACTGAGAGCGAAAGCGAACCTTTGAACTCGTCTCAAGAGTAGCGTTCATGCTGTCAAGTTCATCGCTAGCGCCTTAAACCACACATTTTTAGCCAGCGAAGCAGAACTTCGGATAGATCCATTCAAAGCAACGGACACATGGAGCCTTATTGCTGAGCGCAGTGCCGCATTGTTTCTTTTGGTATTTCTTGTAAGTTCGAGTCCTATGGGAGCAGCTCGTATTTGTGCGAGATAATTGTTAGTAAAGTCCTTCTACGGAGAATTTAAGGTAGGTAAGCCTAAGCTGCCAGCGGCATGATAGAGTTTGGTGGTGAGTAGGTGGGTCGGACTACCTGCGGATCTGGTTGTGGAGCTGATTCTGGCTTTTGTGGCCCCTCGGCGTCCGGGGCACGGGGTAGCCTTGTTGCAAGAAAAACTGTCTCCGCGGGACTCATCTTGTCGAAGACGCTATCCATGTATCTTCTCACCTCTTCTGGAGATGCAACAATCTTAGCCAGCGGCTCTAAAATTCGTGGGTGAGACGTTGACAAGCGCATGGTGACCGGCTGGTAGTAACTTTTGGTGTCCTTGTATTTCCCTGGCTTTGCTGTACTGCCTCTTTTGATTACCAAAAATGACACAATGACCTGGGTTCCTCCGTAAAGATATTCGAGGATACTGAATCTCGGAAAAGTATATCTGTCACCCGTACCTCCAAAGTCAAAGACGATAGAGTTAATCTCGGGCTTGTGCACAGTGTACGCAGATTTTGAATTTGCTGACGGAGCAGGAAATGGTTGGGTCTTAGAAGAGGGCTCGGTCTTGATAAGTGGAACTGGCGCGTGAAGGTGTGAGTAGGGCGCCACCGAGGGAGTTTGTGTCCAAGAACTATCTGGCTTTGAGGTAGGGACAACGATCCGGGACACATATTCTTGCCTGCCACGTGGAGGGGGCTGAGGCGGCTGAGGGCGTTTGGCGTCCTGCAAAGCCCCAGTCGGACTTGGCTGACTTTTCAAGATGGTGTTAAGCTCGTCAATATGATTTTGAAAATCTTTAAGCTGGGTTTCGGACGCTTGACCGGACGCTACAACTTTCATGAGAAGTTTGAGACCGTGATCAGATGCGGCCCGAGTCGCTAACATTTGAATGACTGGATCTTGCTTGGGCTCACCAGTCTGATTCTGAGATCTGTCCTGTTGGCTAGAACATCTTTCCTTCGGTAGGCTTGGGGGTTTGGGAGCACCTATAGGTGCTGGAGCGGGTATTGGTGCGTGATTCATCGTGTGAGATTCTTGAGGGCCGAATTGAGCAAAGCCTTCACGGAATGGAGGAAGGGTAGTCTGTGAAGAAAGACCACGAATTTGACCCTGAGGTTTCGGAGGGGCAGCGTTTTTGTTGTAGTTGTGCGGAGGATACGTTGCAGTAGTCGCGAACGGGTTGTATTGTGGGCTCGAAAGAGGAGGAGGTTGCGGGGGTGCGTATGCCATAGGATTATCCTTCACAGTGTAGAGCGTAATGTCGAAAACGTGGGGCTCAATGATCAATGAGCAGACGCCGAGCTTTGACATGGTCTCTTTCGGCGGGTTGGGCGCTTCGAACACGGGCTTTTTCTTTGTGGGCTTCTCCCAATAGCGCTCGAAAACACCGCCTTCTTTGAGCCATTTTTGCCGCGATTGGTCTATGGACGCTGCCAACACACCACTATAACTGGTCAGCGTCAGAGACCGAGATGCATGGGAAGTGCTGACCTCTCGGAGATTGTCTGGTATTCTTGGTTTGACAAGTTCGCATCCTGTGGTTCAGGCAGGGTTGGTAGTAGGCGTGGATCTTTGAGTCTGAAAGGCAGGCCTTCCTCCATAGGCTCGGTTGGTTGCGGTGGAGCGGTGGGTGGAGGAGGTGCTCGGTGGGGAGCCGGGGGGGTCAAGGCCCTTTTCTTCATTGGAGGCTCCCCACGATTTCTTGTAGACAGCCTTCTCTTGTCCATGATGTCGAAAGTGTCGGGTAGGAAACAGTCTGAACAGATGTATGAGTGCGAAGAATATCGAAATGGTTTGGCACTATATTTGAGGTGCGAAATTGGGAGCACAAGGAAAGCGCGTCATGGCGTCTCTTGGCGCCTAAGGCTGCCGCTTTTAGGGTGATTGAACTACCCGAAGATTTGCTGTAGGTTTAACTCTGTAAAGCCTCCTAAACTCATTACCAAATGAAGCAAGAGTACGTCCTTTAATACACCGGATGCTAGGTGAAGGTTAAACATACATATATCAGGTCGTATCTCTGATAACGATTTATGTAAGTATCGATATTGATGTAGCTAGACCTTGCACGCGCTTGTATTTTCATAGATTGAGTGTATGCTCGTGGCTGAGCAGTGAGCAGACATTCGCCATGATTCCATGCAGATAGTTCTGAGATATTTAAAATCTAACGGTGCTACCGTGAGGCCTATCAGATTTCTAGGAAGAGCGTGCAGGTCTGATAGTGATGTGACACTACAAGCTTCGCAGTCCGAACCGCACCATGGTTGGACGGAACAGTACCATTCTAGCGAAGCTTTTTACTTTCAACTGCGATTCCCAATGCTGGTTCCAGATATGCTAGACCAGCGAGATTGGCTCTTGTTTTGCAGAGACACCCTCTACTGGGATTTCGCCTTAGTCATTTTAGCCCGAGTATCAGATATGTACTTATGGCGCGCGGCTTACCTTGGCAGCTTCTGATGGCGAATCTTGTGCCGCAGCGAGAGCTTATTTCTATGGATAAGTTATGGTAATACCGCCGCTTCACCTACCCATTTCAAATCGGCTCAATCCAAGTACTGCGAACAAGTCAGCACCTCCTACGGAATCTCTTTCCTAATTGCATTTTCTCTAAGCATCCCAGATCTGAGGCTTCTATCTTAGCTCGTGACAAAGTCAAGACCTTGAGTGCGCATTAATCGAAGCTAGCAAGGTACAGGAGATGACTCTCAGCAACGCAGCGACCAGATACCTGAGAACTTGCATAGGTAGCAAGACAGCAGTGTTGTCAAACGACGGCGCCGCTTTCTTAAGCCATGCTCTCAACACCTAAGGTGATGGTGCAACCAGCGATCCGCATCAGCAAAAAAGGGGAAATAACACTCCGAGGCTCCATACTAAGAGTATGATGTACTGCCGCGGTAGTTCAAAGACAAGGAGTAAGTATGCGCCAGAACAGCACCATCGTCCGCAACGGTGTAATAGACGATGTACTGAACCTACCATCACTCCCCCGTGTATGGTGGTCCATGGCTCATACTGGGGCACAGTGCAGGATATTCTTTACTCAACTCAAGAGATATTGCAGAGCCTGGGTAGCACAAGATTGGGTCGCCAAGGGCGAACGTAAGTACGGGATATTGGCAGGCAAACTGTATGTCTGATCTAAGTAAGGTTGGGTTTGTGACAGACCAATGTTCTTTTTTCAAAGGAGAGCTCTTGTTGTTTGGCAACCTGACGCGGTTATCTGTACGATAGTCCTTAATGACTCCCGGTCAATGGTGTGGGTCGAGGCTAGAGATGCAATGAACTGCGAAGCCAAATTTCCTTTTGTCAATGTTCTCTCTGTCTCTCTTGAGATCTAAATTTCTCGTACATCCAATTTCAGTCATCAAAGGGCAGTTAAGTGACCACTGAATAGCGACACACTTCTCAAACCCAACACATCTCGGTGGATGTGCAGTACTGAGCAGAAAGGCAGAGACGTGTGAAAAGCCGAAGACGGGAAAGATCGTTTCAGTAATTGAGCGTGTGTTGTCACTAACACATTAGTCCTCATTAACATCACTTTTGGCGAACAGCGGCTGCGCAAACAACCACGAGGGCATCACAAATATTGCAGAGCTAAGCACCAGACCAGATGCAGAAGAACTATTTTACGACACGCAGCCGCTCATTTTTTCCAATTGTGATTCATTGAACCATTTTTCCTTCCAACCCATACCTCGCAGCAGCCCTTGCTATCATCCCTACCGTCTCCACCTCTGGCATGCTCCTCGGCGCAAATAACATAACATAAATCAACGGAGGACCCAACGCCTTACCCGCGAGTGCGTGCCGTTCTCCCCAGCCGCTGTCAAGCACCCTCTTGGCATCAGCAGCTGAAAGGATAGCGTGCGAGCTACCCTCTGCCGAACAGTGAGAGTGGAACACCTCGCGGGGCGAAATGGAGTAGCTGGCATGATTGGGGCTGTAATGCTTGGGGGAAATAAACAAAGCCGGAGCCCCGCCTTCAATTTTAGACGGTCCCAGTTCAAGATGTTGAGGATTGGAGTCAACGATATGGGATAGGTTTGCCTCTAAAGCCTGGAAGATGCGAGGTTTCAATTAAAGTAAGGATGTCTGGCTGTGGTGTTATGACTTTGTCGGGAACGAGTAGACGTACCTTTAATATTTTCGCGCTCGCGACCTGCTCCAGTTGTCTATGCGGCGCTACCCAGACGGCAGTCCTCGGGGCCTCTCCCGTCCACGTGGGTAACTGTTTGTCGAGAAAGCTTGTCTTTTCTAATTCATTGCTTCCAATTGCTGCATCGTAGCAGCTGGAGTCTCGGACATTTCGAGACGCACGCAAGCGGAACAAGGACTGCACGAGCCAGCCGAACACGTTGTGGGGGAGACCGCCAGCGCCAAGAGCGTACCAACCTTGGTAGTCGAGGTAAGCGTAGCGGAACAGTGAAAGGAAAAGCACTGTCAGCACGGTGGCAAGGATGGAGACTGAGCTTTGGGAGGAGGTTGTGAAGAATTCCGGCCACATTTTCCGACGAAGGTGAGGACACCCGTAACTTGAAGTATGAATACTGTCACGTCAAGAGTTTTCCCTTTCAAAGTCTCACAGTATATGTGAAAGTAGATATCTGTTCTCCAAGAAAATCCTTGGTAAAGAAGGTGATGACTGCATGCATGCCCCACCTGCATCCAACTACACATTGCTGCAGGGATCATTAACGTGCTTATATAGCATCAGGTGCATGAGAGTTAAACCCTCGTTACTCTAACCCTCCTTTGCTAGCATCTGGCTGCGGAACCGGACGGTGTCTAGGTTCACTACCGTCAGTGAGGCCGCGTCTGAGTAAGGAAGCCGCGTCTGGGTAAGGAAATTGGACAGGACCAGGGAACTGCTGTTGTCGCGGGCCTTTTACCTTCTAGCCTATGCCACCAACCGGTAATTGTACTCTCTACCCCGTCTCTTATTATATTCAGACACCCTCGTACCTCGGCTGCAGCCTTGCGGATGGAAGATGAGCTCCACTACTGTTGTAGGAATTGCTTTGGCGCAACGTCGCGGACAGCATCAACCCGCTCCAAAAAAGCCCGTCAGATGAAAAATAATCGGGAATGACTCAACATGATACATAAATCCTTTCCCGTGCCTTTTACCCTAATTCTAGTACACAGATTTCTGTATTCGACGACAGCCACGAGATGCACGACGATGACTGAGCGCCGTGCCAAGATCCCACCACTATGCAGTGAGAGTGGTTAGTAAGCTTTGTTCCCGCATATGTCCCGTCTATCTCTGGTTGCAGGCTTTTGTCCTGACATGACTTTTGGGCAAATGTCGCCAAGATACCAGCGGAAGGCATAGTGCTCCTCACTCATTTGGAGATGATGGCATAATGATCTTCGGCCTTCATCTCACTAGCCTTGTCTTCGTGGTCTCTGCAGCGGTTAAGATTGTGGGGAAGTTGGAGTCCTCCAGCACGAGCTCAGCAATTTCTCCTTTGCCAGCAGAAACAGGCATCGTGTCAGATCCAGTCTTTGTAGTGTCCCCTGCAGTCGAAATCATGTAACTTAGCGTGACCGTTTGTTTCGCGACGTTACAGCTCTTTGAAAGATGACGACTTGAGTGATGAAGACTCTGATTATAAAACATAATGTCGCTGATATATACGCTTCGATGCTGAGGGCAACCCTGACCCTGAAATTGATTAAGCTTGTATCGGTGGCATATACGAGGTGGTAACATATGGATACCCAGCGTAGCACTCGAGTCTTTCTCATAGCCCTCCGAAATAGTTCCTTCAATCAGAAATCCAAAGCGCAAGACCTAGGCGCAAGCTCAACCAAAGGGGAGTGGTGTTTCCGATCTCTCTCGCTCTCGATTTGTGGTCGCAGAGGATCTAATCTACCATGAGAAGCCACCCTCCACCCTCTGTATCTGTCTATCGAAGACATCGGCAATCTTTTCAAACCTTCAACGATATGAGAGTTGGAGAAGGGTAAAGCCGGTGTCGAGCCGTCGCTCGAGTAGATCGGCGAAACTTCGTACATCGAATTGCTCCCACATTGCCAATTCAATATCTTCGGTACTCGGAATTCTCATATCGCTATCGCTCGTCTGACCTCTCCGCTCCTCCAGGTGCTTATATGAGCGCTTGAATTCGGTTGTTCCTTCTGCCGCGTGCGAGCCGACGCTGCTTGTCCCTCTTGAATTCTGGTCTCTGCCGCCGTTTTCTTGAATTCGCCTCCATGTATGTCCTGGCGACGGGGCCGAGGATGTTCTCGACTTGATTTTTCTTTCCGAGATGAGCTGCACCAAACGAGGCATCATTGGGAAACAAGTGCAAAGGATAACCGTGGCAACTTCTGCCAGCCTAATTTGTAGGTGAGCCTACTGGTGCGAAGAGATAGTAGGGCATTAGTGATCATTACATACGCCCACAGTCCAATTTGAATGACGATGAAGGAAACGTCGGCACTGTGTTCGATGCGCGCGGCGTACACAAGTCTGCATATACTTGAAACAAAAGCGCTAATCGATGGAGTAGATTAGTCTTGGCTATTTGGTCGTTTTTACTGAGCAAGTACGAACGAGATGAATGGGGACATACAGTATGCCCGTAGCAAAGACAGCGGTAATACCAGCTTTCCTTTTCGGCGCCATCTGCAAGTGCCACGTTGCCCAAATGGGGAGTAGGAGGTTCAAAAGATCTGAGAACACATTGACCGCACTAGTGGCGACCAGAGACACATTCCTGTTGATGCAATGGCCTTCGTAGTACAAGTTCCAGACTTCATCTATTGGATGACATTCGAAGATGATTGTGAATAGGATCGAGACATAAAAAACCAGGTTGCCCCAGATCAGGGTGTGGCAGGCCCAATAGACAGGTCCGGATTTCGTTGGTGTGAAGATATGTATAAGCTGGAAGAGCAATGATGATTTGGCAAGCCAAACCGCGGGAATGTAAAGTATCTCGAGAGCCCAAGAAAACTGGATAAGATCAGAATGTGACGGGACACAACTTATGAGAGCCAAGTTTTCGAGTTACCTGTAGTAATTTCGCTGTATTGGGCAACTCGGCCAGTGTGAAGTCCCATATATGATGGCCAAGTCCATCCAGGCCAGCAACAAGGATTAGAATACCGTACGCTAGGCTAGTAATCTGCTTGAAGTCAGCCAGGCTGTGTTTCATGGGAAGCAAATGTCCAAGCCAAGTGATTGTCTACCCATGCCATCATTAAGAAATCTAGTCGAATAAGCACGTCAGAGAGTACAAGTATCGTAGGGTCATTCTTCTGGGGCTCACAGTCTTCAACATCGTACGTTGAGATAATGCGCTTTGTAATCAAGCGCGCAGCAGTGAAAGTTGTTGTCAAGATACTGCAAACTATGACTGCGGCTAACATGGATGGATAGAGAGTATTAGGACTGGAGAAGCCACCCTCAGATCCCAGCGAAGCTATG
This sequence comes from Evernia prunastri, assembly GCA_003184365.1. NCBI lineage: Eukaryota > Fungi > Ascomycota > Lecanoromycetes > Lecanorales > Parmeliaceae > Evernia > Evernia prunastri. Next base: position 250,197 of record NKYR01000020.1, on the reverse strand, counting down.
TTTGGTGGCTCAATAGCCGTTGACATTGCTCGTTCTTGTGCGCTATGTTTTGGTCATGTAAAGGTTGAGTTGAAGAGGTTGAAATACTATCAATGCACTGCCTTCAGAGAGGAAAAGCATCGATTTTAGATGGGTTACAGAGGTTGACGGAACGTGCGCTTCGCCAATGGAATCAGCAGTAAGTGTATTGTATAGCACTCTCCATAAAACCTCATAAGGAGTAAACGAGTCGTCGGGCAGTTGAATATACGGTAGGATAACTCACGATCCTAACAAGCAGATGATTGAAAGAATCTTGAGACTTCCTCTTGCACTAAATGGTTGATTTTAGAAAGAAAGAGAAGGAGCCAGGCGCCTCGTTTGCGCAGACTATTATAACAGTCATAGGGTTGCAGCTGAGTATCGGCCGTAGCGAAGACTGCGCCAGGGGGGCTTGGAGAACGATCCTCCGGAAGTTGAACTGTCAGGCGGAAAATTTTGGTGCTTAAACATGTTCGGTAGGATCAATGAGGCCACAATATGCATGTCCTGCTTTCCCTCAGCCCCCACGCATGATGAATAGTGTCCCATCATCGGAGACGGATCTAGGTGTAAAGTATCGTTCATTTGCCACGCATGAACTTGTTCACCCAAACTTGAACACGAAATACTCCATCTCTTCACAGATGTTTGAAGAAATTGGGATACTATCGATGTACTCGCGCCGGAGAGAAAAGGGGTTGATTTAGATGAATTGCAGAGATTGATAGACGTGCGCTCCGTTGGAATCAGCAGTAACTTCATGATGGCGCTCCCCACAAAACCTCATGGGGGGTAATTAAATCTTGAAGCAGTTGAATGCGTGGCGAGGTACTTATGCCGGAGCGGGCGCTAAGTGAAACGCTGCAGCCTGCATACTTTACTCCCCAAACAAAATTACCGTGCTTACCTATCGACACGAAACCGTGTCCAGACCAAAAGTGAGGCGTCAGCGAGTTCCGACTGAACCAAAATCTACTCATTCATTACGTCATCCGCTCTGTAGACGATTGAGAGAACCCCGAGAGTTCGCCTTGCAGCAACGCGTCTATGTAGAATATATAAATGACAGAAATGCCAGCCTCGTCTGCCTAAAATTCGTCCACTAACACAGTGTTAAATCTGAATATTAGCCATGGTGAGGACTGCGGCTAGAGCGAAGATTGTTCAGTCCAGACTAATCGGCGATTAAAGCAAGAAATTTGCAGGCAAAGCGTAGACGACGAGGAAGCTTTGGTCATTGGAGTGTACGCAGTAAATTAGTTGACAAGGTCAAGAAGCGGACGGCCGCTATCACCGTGGAGACGGCCGTGTCATCGCGCCAGATGACCGCACGCTTTGCCTATCTTCCTCGCCAGAGATTGTTACGAGGACAGAAGACTCGGCCAATGGTACGCAGACTCTCATCATAACACCGTAGGATGTCATAGTCCCATCGCTTATCACGGCTGTGTTGGTGATCGCTTGCCGCTAGTTCCTTTCCGATCCAGACGAATCCTCTAGAGACTCATACATATTGACAGACCCAACCCTCTGGCATAGGCGATGATAGGAACCCTCAGCTTCCGAGTCCCTATCCTGCTGCCGTTCCAGTATATCCTCCACCGCCCATGAGATCCTCTCGGCACCCACTCTCGCGCCTTCGAGATTGCCGCAGTCGGGACCGATCCTCAAACCCGCCAACCTGCCTGCCACGAAAAGCGGCACGTCTTTTGCCCATGCGAGATCTTGGGTCAAGCATGGCATGCCACCAATCACTTCGATTGGCGATTTCTCACGCAGTGGGGAGACGAACGGGAGGTGCTCGATGTTGGGTTGAACGCCGGTGGCGTAGTAGATGTAGTCGATTTCGCGTGGAATGTCGGGAATGGCTGGGTGGGTTTGAATATCCCAGCTTTTACGTTGACTATCCCAAACCTGGTTCATGATGGTGGTATGTGTGAGAATGGACAAGGAACCACGTGCGATATGGGTCTGCAGCTTCTTGAAATAGCGTGGCGTGATGGAGCCGCCGTTGCGTGCTTTGAGTAAAATTTCCAAGCGCTCTACTCCAGACTTAGCATGACGACCGTGTCCGCCCAGGGTTGGCTAAGTCTTACCTCCATCGCTATCGGCGGACCAAAAAGCCGCTTTCTGCACATTCTGGTATTTAGCCATCCAATCAAGATCGATGTCAAACGGTTTTACTAAGGCTCAGTAAGTCAACGGCCAACATGATCATCTGGTCAGTGATCTACATTTTAAAGGGCCTCGCATCACCAGGAAGACCCTTCGCACCCCATTCTCTATGCACTGGTTTGCAATCTGTGCCGACGTTAAACCACCTCCGACGATTACAACGGCCGTCGGAACCCGTGCGAGGATTTTTTGTTTAAGGTTCTTAGGTGGGAACATCTGCTTTGGTAATTGTGTACTATGGCATGCCCCTTCACTTTCGACTGCTGACAATTGTCGAGGCATAGCCGGCTTACCACCAGCTCCGATAGCAAGAACAACAACCTTGGCAAATTTGATGGTCCCACTTGTGGTGGTTACCTTGAAAACTTTGGTTCCAGGGTCCCCGTATTCTTCGAACTCATCGTGATAACCAAAGTCGATTGATGAGACCTGCGTTTGTTCTACCAGATCTCCTAGGGAGTACCTCTGTACCACCTCCTGACAATAATCTTGAAAGATCTCCGCGCTGGGTGTGAAGTAATCTTTACGATCCCGCTCGTCAATTTCCAAAATTGCTTTATTCGATGATCCAATGCTGTACCCCTTGCCTGTTTTCTTCTTTCGTCTGTGTTTGCTCATGGATTTGCCCACACAGTTCGCAATCTCCACGCAATCGTCGCACCGGCCTGACTCACGCGCAAATGCAAGTAATCCATCGCGATCACGGGGACAGGGATGGAAGAACATGGGACTCCGAAGATGTGAGATGCCTAGAGCTGCGAAATTCTTTGTCCAACTGTCCAGCCAGTCACAACCGCTGCTGTCAACGACCTTGATATCGAGCCTCTGGTTGCCGGACGCTACCATACTATCTCTGATTTAAAAATACAATTAGCCATGAGACTCCGAAAGGGAGAAAAAGACGATCCATACCCGTTTGCGTTGCGGCGACATGTAGAGGAGCACTTGGACCTCGCCGTGTCAGGTCCTCGAGGAAGAAGGTTCATCCGTCCGGAGTACTTCTTGACCCATTGATAACGATTATGCTCTGCGTCTGTGAATACTGCGGAGGGAGTAGGTTCGCGGAGGCGGGCAGCGACAGCTAGACCCCCTGGACCCGCGCCCACAATGAGTACATCATGGACTACAGTAGTAGGCATCGTAGTTGAGGTCCTTGCTATATTTGCAATGAGAACAGGGTGATAAACGTAGCTAGTATGCGCAATGGTATAGGTAAGGTACTTACTGTTGAATGTACCTGTGACGCAAGACACAAGGTCCTCACCGAATATTATACAAGGTCCTCACGGAACATTGTCGGAGCGCACCTTCTTTGCACATTCCACAACGCAGGCGCGACCACGGGAAAGCTACTTTAGCTGAAGCAGCTACTGAATGCAATGGTAAAAGATGATGAAACCTACCTTGTGCCTTAGAAAAGGACAAACATGCAGAGAGCAAACAGAGCAAACAAAACCCCTCATCCTCCAGGAAGATCAGCACCTGCTGAACATACGCCGCAGCAAGGCGCTGCAGTATGCGCCTGGAGCAGGACATCGTCGACGCTGCATAATTTGCATTCACCTAGGCCTCCAAAGCCCGCAAGAACATGCGGATTGGGAGGTTAGGTCTATGGAAGGTGACAGCTTCCGTATATAGATACACTAATTCGTAATCATTAAATATAGTCCTGTCGTATCTTTCTGGGATGTTGTCAAGATTGGTTATATTGATTGATTGATTCCATCATACTACCCTAACGTCATGCTAAAGATGATTAATCAAGGCTAGTAAAAACGTATCAACCATTTAGCGTAATTCGAGACTTCATATCGCATTCCGCGTTTATACTGAAATGATAGATGATAAAGAAGCACAGCCTCGTTTGCGCGAATTACTTTTACACGTATTGTTCTGCAGCTAAGTGACTTTGGCCAGGACTACGTCATGTACGCTCTATGGGCAAAGATGCGGCAAAGGAGGCTCAGCGGGAACGCAGGATCCTTCTTGGCGTTGATGAACCAGCGGGAGGAATCATTGATCAGACGTGTGCATTTTCAGCTTTCCCGCGCCCTCAGCCTTGGTAGGAGTCCGCAGGCATGGTGAACAGTGCCCCACCATTGGCGGAACTGGAAGTAAAAATATAGCGTGGTCAATCTGGCAAGACTGAAAATGGTCACTCGGAGCTGATCACGAAATATGCCATTTTGCTGAATGTCTCAAGATGCTGTTACCATCAAAGGTGTAGACCTAAAAAAGCTGTTTTCGTTCGGAAGAGTATGTTGTTAACTACTTTAATTACAAATGTATCGCGAAATGAGTGTGTATCAAACTCGGCTGTGGCCTATAGCAAGAACCGACGTAGTGCTTCATTATTGAAGGTGGCATTGAACGCCAAGTCGAGGTTTCCGGCCGGTCCGGAGATGGCTTCTTCAGTTGCTGTCCGCCTTGCACTTTACCAAAAAGCTACCGACATGTTTGACCTGCTAAGAAGTCATAATCCGGTTCTACCAAGAACCCACCTACTCATGATGTTGGCTCGCCCGTCTCCTGCGGAGCCCACGCCACCGGGTGCGCATGCTCCAATGCCCTCTCTTACAGCCAGGGTCTCCATCACCCGAGGCCGCATTTGCATGGGTCAGAGTCGCGTAAGGATCGATCCCTTGATGGGCAGCGAGAATACACGTCTCGAACGCTGGGTCTAGATTGAAAAGAAAATCGGGAGGGGCAACCACGGGCGCGTATGGACCTGTTTTAGGATCCCACCCTTTGTCGGCCGGCGGGCAGGGAAGATCGCTGAAGTTGAAGCTGTATGTTGCGTTGTTGTGTCCAATAGATGACAGTGCATCAGGCGCAAGAGAGGTGGTCAATCTATTGAACGTTGAGCCAACGTTGTTGTTGCATCCGTCAGTGGCGTAGATTGTGTGGAAAACGAGGTAGACGCTGGGAAATTGACTGTATGGAGTAAGTATAGGGGCGTTCTAACTTTTGAGGTGTTGGGATTGTACATGTTTGGGAAATCAGGACTGGAAGTCGGAATGGAAGTCGTGACATATGGCTCTGCTGAAAGACAACCGGTATTTTGCGACTTTCCAGGCCAGTAATACACATTGACATACTGTGACATATTAGATCTGCATTTCATCTGGCTGTACAAGGGCAACTCTGACGTGATAGAACAAATTGCATGTCCACGCACATGCCAAAGTGGGCGCAGCTGTGGTCTGTGATGGTGCTGTAGATACCACGGGCGTTGCAAGCAAGGTTGGGGTGGCTGGGATAGATGCTGTGGTTGGGGTAGCACCTGCCGCTGGACCTGCAGCTGTCGTCTCCTCAAGCAGCACTGGAAAGCTGTTCACGTCCTGCGGAGAAGCACCGCCAGGAAGATGAGGGTTATAACTGCCATTGGGATTGTCGAGCACGGCATATGGCCTCTTTTCGAGTTTCGCTCCGTTAATAGGAACAAATATTATGTTCACGAGCAACTGAACAAAGCTTTTTCTACCGAACATGGCTGAGTACTGAGACTGGATAGGAATATCGTCGATTCCACGACCACAGGTTCAACGAGAGATGGGTACTCGATGGCTAGACGAAGCTATATATTCTTCTTTCGGACGCCAGGCGAATAGGACACCTAGATCTCCACTGCTGCGACACCTCTTCCATAATGCTGGGATATCTTGTGAGACTCGTCAAATGAGAAAGGGTGGTCGGAACCGCTACAGTGTTTAGATATGGTGTACGCGTGGACTGTCAACCTTCTAATCACAATCATAAGAGCGCATAATCAAAGAAGGGCCACAATTCCTGCAGAATTTTTCATGTAGGAGAGGTGCATTCACACGATATACATTTGCTGCATACTTGAAATCAGCAAGGACAATCTCTGAGCGTGACAAAGTAAAGCGGAGGGCGAGGAGATGCATGTGGGGGCGTATCGATGAAGTGGGCAATCAAATGTAGTCTCGGCAACATTTTTTATATGAGGCTGACAGAGCCTTGTTCTCGCTTGGGTCACACCCTTCTGAGCGGTTGATGCCAGGCGGGCCGGGCAAGTTTGCCAGCGCGTAGAGATACACTGGGAAATTTTAGAAAATGTATGAAAGACATGTAGAGCTCCGGCACGTTGCACCATTAGATTCGCAGTGCATGGATACGGTGTGCAGCAAATGGTAACAGGACGGAATGCGTTCAGCCATGTTCGAGCGTACCTTGGTGTCGATTCGAACGCCAAACAGTGGCACAGCGAGTTGCGAGACCATTCGGAGAGGCTATCCATGCTTCAACTATGATTGTCGATATATTTCCAGAAGCCATGGTTTAAAAGGAGCGCCGCACACTTAAAAGTGGCGAAGTAGGGGGTTTGAAAGGTTACATGTTCTTCCTGTTTTGTGGAGTGGATCATGCAGAGTTTCCTGCCTCATATGTGCAGAGAAAAGAAGACTGAAACCAAGGTGCAGATGCATGCAGATTCGTACTTGAGACAAAACTGCAGGGGCTCGTTAGAGTAGGCAATGCTGGCAACAGGCACAGATCTGTGAATAGTGGAAGCTGACAACAAGAGGCAGCCGCTTGAGCGCTTTGGTACACCTTCCCAAAGACGTTCCAAGATATGAAAGACTCGAAGAGCCAGAGATGTTGCAACTTACTGCTATATTAATTGGAAAAAATAGGAAGCAAGGACAAGTCTCGACTATTAATCTCGGCTCAGCCTTAGAGTAGCCTTACCGTAAGTGGTGAGCTGTACGAGGAATGGCGCCGGCGCCTATCAGTTGGCCCCCGTCGCAATATTGGTACGTACCTACCTTACCTACCCACTCTTTTCCTACATCAAATCCATTGCCTGTTCATTAACAATGATGCTGATTTCCATTGAAGGGATGGTGATGACGGCTCTTGGTCCTCATTCGCCTTGCGAGTTGGGAGCTCTGGACAGCCTGTCCGTGTTCTGCCATCAACAGCGGGGCAAGAGACCTGGGTTGTAAGCCCACAAGGATGCCCACCTGGCAGGAATGGCACCTCAGCCTCTTCACCCTGCAACCAATCTCGCGGTGGTCTGTTCGACACAACACAGTCGAGCTCCTGGCAAGCCCTGGGTAATTACTCTTTAGGACTCGAATTAAACCTTGGATATGATGAAGCTGCTCCATACGGGCTAGACACGATAGCATTGGGGTTCGACAAATCCATCGGTGGGCCTACAATAGACTCGCAGGTTATCTCAGCTCTTGCGACCGATGACTATTATTTGGGTGTCTTTGATTTGGGTCACCAAGGGACAAATATTAGCAACTTTACGGAGCCACGTCCAGGTTTCTTGACTGCAATGCACAGTAAGAGCTTGATTCCAAGTCTGTCGTGGGCATATACTGCAGGGGCACCCTACCGTGAGTCCTTTCTCTAGCTCAGCAAAGTTGCACCCACCGCATAATCCAAGACTGCTGCGATCAAAACTTTCTATTATGAGTCACACTTGTTGCCAATCAAAGTGACTGCGAGCCTATTTCATTGTGGTATCTTCCTTTCGCATTGTCTTCCATGTTCAACATAGCTTACACGAACTGCGAGTCACGACTTTAAAAAGGAGCCACGACTGTGGACAACTTTGTCCAAGACCGCGCCATTTGAAAAGTCATCCTTTGCTACATGTTTGACCCTTGTTACCCAGCGAGAGATCAAGATGCACGGGATGATCCCAACGCTGACTTTCAGCAGGGTCGAAGGGCGTATTTGGAAGCTTGACGTTTGGCGGCTACGATCGTTCACTATTTGTCCCAAATAATGTCTCTCTCTCCCTCGCCGCCGATATCTCCCGGGATCTCGTGGTTGGACTCCAGTCGATCAATTCAACAATCACGAACGACTTCACCACCCAACAAACCACTCAACAACAGCTGTTACTACCGAACCCAATTTTGACTTTTATCGACTCTACCCTACCCTATATATACCTCCCTACGGAAGCGTGTCAATTGTTTGAAAAGACACTTGGGTTAGCATGGGACTACACAACAGAAATGTATTTGGTGAATGATACTCTCCACCAGAGTCTGTTATCTAAAAACCCCAGCTTCACTTTCACTATCGCAAATGCTGTAGGTGGGGGCCCTACAGTGCAAATCGTCTTGCCATATGCAAGCTTTGACCTAGAGGTAAAATATCCTTCGGTTCCAGCTACCACTCGATATTTTCCCCTCCAGCAGGCCGCCAACAAGTCTCAATATACTCTGGGTCGGAGCTTCCTACAAGAAGCGTAAGTGCTCTCGGGTCTCATCTCGACTGTAGTTCGATTGCTAATCGGATTGTCTCAGATATGTCATTGTCGACTACGAGCGTTCTAATTTCTCTGTTTCGCAATGTCTGTTTGAGGACGATATGCCGACAGACTTGGTTGCTATTCAGTCAGCCACCAAAACACCCAACCATATGCGTCGCAACGTCCTTATAGGGATCATCCTTGGAACAGCTACATTTCTTCTGATAACCACCTTTGCGGCTACCTTTGTCATGCGAAGATGGCGACGAAGAAAAATCACCCAGCTTCGGAGCGAAGCCGTACCGGTCCGTGCACCCTCCCAGGAACCCAGACGGTCAAATGATCGCCTTGCACAGGAGATCGGTCATAACAGCCTGGTCGGGCCATTTCGCGAGCTTTCTGATAACGCGAAAGCCAGAGCGGAGTTGCTGAACGAGCAGGCTCCCTCGGGATCAGGAAAAGAGATACCCGAGATGTCCGACGCTCTTCCGATCATTTCCCACGAACTGGGAACCAACCGGAGTTCACCCGTCATGGCACAGACACGCACCGCCGACAGATGGAAGATCTTCGCACCGACGAAATCTTCTACGAAAAGCTGGACAAGTTTTGCGTCATCTGACGGCGCGCCCTGCCCTGAAATCATAGTATCTGCCTCTCAGCGAAAGGAGACTGAAACGGAAAAAGAGTCGATCGTCAATGCGAACATAGAAGCAGAAATACACTCGTTATACACGCGGAGGTCGCTCGATCTGAACAGGTCCTTGCCGCCAACTCCAATCTCCGAGAGCCCGCAGATGTCGCCCGTTCTGGGAGGATTCAACGGATCATCATCTCCCTTCTGCCATCGCCCACAGGTGGTGAAGAGTTCGGTCCGCGGATCTCTATCTGCTCTCGTTTCCCCAGAAATGCCCCTCTCGATATATCCGGCGACATATTCCAAAAACCAGCGTCTTCCTCTGAGCGATTTGTTGACGGGTCTGGAGACTCTAGATGGTTCGCCCAGGGCGCCAGAGCGCCAACTGGTCGAGAAGCCCGATGGTTCTGAGAGAAGAGCGTAGATTGGCTGGATCTTAGCTTTGATCTATCCAAGGCCATAGCTTCTCCGGTAGTAACACTTCTGGCGTCAGAGAATGTCAGGATGGAATTTCAGATTACTCAAATACTGACAGAGGCCTTCTCACTGAAGTCTCAGAGCCTGGGACCAGACTCATCACTTGTGTATAGGAGTAAAGGAATGGGGTCACAAGTCCAAAGCCTCACACAGTCAAGCGAATCTCTGAATCTGATAAATCTGGTTGCTACGTAGCCAGCCTTGCTTGAGGACTGCTCGTCCATTCTCTGCCTGAACAATTACCATCTATTTGTCACTCTCCAACATAGAGCTTTAACCTGAAGAATCCCGCCTAGGGGTCCGTAGCAGCTTGGACCCTTGCTCTTCTCCTCCTTTTCATGCACGACGTCTCTCCATCCTTTCATTTTCACTTAAAGCCACTAGTCATTCTGTACAGCCCGGAAGTGAAGGAAGTGAAAGATCAGATCTAATTGACGCCGGCATCTCTTACATAACGAATGAATTCTACTGTTGTATCACACCTGAAACTAGATGCGCTCGCCTTTGGCAATCTTTCGGCATTCCTTCTTTTTGATCCGCGACAAATTACTAGGTGGCAATGGCATTGCAGCCTCCAGCACCCTTTCTGGATAATTCCCATATCCCTCTCCGATACTTCTGCTGGCCCTTTCTTTGGGTACTCTCGCCGTGTAAAGACCTGTCTCGTCTGAGGCAAGAGCGGAAGAGTTACCGGGAAATCACAAAAGGCTCCGGTCGAGACTTCGGCACCGTGGGACCATCGGCGGAGGGCTAGAGTCGGTCAGGATAGCGCGTGATGATTCCTGTGCCACACAGGCCATGCGCAGAATTTTGACAGAAACTGGAGGTGAGCGTGCACTATGCGGTTGTGCATCAGCTCGAGGAAGCTGGGCGGCTTGGCGGTCGAGGCGAGCATGCTCGGCGGTACTGTCACCGAATTCTTGTTATTAGGAGACTGAGCTTGAATAGGCCGTTGATAATCGCCGGTGCTAGAGTACAGGAGACTAAACTTCAAGGCTCCAATCTCAATTCTTGTAACTTGATCTTGTTCTCTAACGATACATGAACTTAGAAGGCTACTCTGCATGTTTCAACGCCCACCTCTACGGCGACCTCAACTTTCTACTTGAATAATTGGTCCGGTATACACGTGCCTTGCGCGGAAGAGGTAGTACAACACGCTGAAAATCATCGTACCGCCAAACATCAGACTGCTGTAATTCATCGTCTTAGCTGTTGGATGGTCCACGGGCGGCCACAGGCTGAAGAAAAAGATGATGAGAAGGTAGACGGTCGCGAAGCCGTTATTGATTATACCAAAGACACCCGGTATTCGCCAAGGGCCCCACGTGAGCTCTTTACCAGGAACATTCGTGAGTACGTCTGCCGAGCTAGGGTAGAGCTTGATGTCGCCGCGGAGACGGCGCCAGAGAAGGAGCACGACGACGATGAAATAGGAGCCGAAAAGGCCGACAACGGAGAGCGAAACGATGTCATTGAAGACAGTGGAAGAGCCGAGCACAATAAGGGCGAGAACACAGGCCAGTGTCGTCGTCAAGAAGACGGCGAGCATCGGAATTGCGGATTTCGAACTGACACGCTGGATGTGCTCCCAGCCGGGAACCGCTCTATCGCGGGAAAAGGCCCAGAGTTGCCGAGAGGCAGATGCAACAATACCGACCGTAGCACAAAGAGAGAGCGCAACGATTATAGATGTCATGAGCGCCGCTCCAGTGATGTCTCCGACGGCCTGGTAGAAGATCTCAAGAAAAGGGTACCCAGTCTTCGTAGTGAGAGCAGCATCAATGTCACCAATGCAAAAGAGTAGTGCGAGCGCCATGCCCAAGCCTAGGAAGCCGTTCAAGACGATGCTAAACAAAATTGCCTTCGGTACAACGACAGCGGCGTTTTGGATCTCTTCGGACATGTGGATGGCTCCGTCAGCACCAAAGAAAGCAAACACGTTACCTAGTAGCCCGACGAAAAAGGAGAGTCCATCGGTAGGCCAGTTTCCGCCGTTAATGAATGTTTGGAACACTTGTGAGGGCGGCGCATGTGGCCCTAGGATGACGAGTGGGAGTAAGATAGCAAAGAAGCCGAGGATGTGGAGAATTAGGATCAGTGCTTCAAATCTAGGAAGCCAGTTACTGATGATAGTGTTGATCGAGACGCCGAACAGGATGACTCCCCAGAAGAGCATGACACTGTGCCAGGGGTGCGGGTCATAGTTGGGATCGGTAAGAATGATCAAACCCTGTGTCATTGTCCCGCTCAGGTATCCAGCAGAGGCGAGGAAAGCCTGCCATCCGAGGACTGTCAACCATCCTACGGTCCCAGATCAGCCAGGAACAGATTATTGTAAGACGTCAGGGAAATACTCACCTGTAATATAGCTGAGAAACCTTTGATATCTAGGCGGGGCGAGCATGGCGACCCAATGGTACTGCCCTCCCGACGTTGGTGCCCTATCTGCATGTCAGGGGTCTCCGATCCGCCATAGCTTTTGAGCTGCGACTGCCGCTACTCACATTGATGTCGCCTCTGACAATGTAAGGAAGACGGAAAGTGTCCCTATCCAGACAAAGATGTAGCCGTATATGACTCCTGCTGGACCGCCGCTACATGGCTTCTTAGCATTTCGCGGGGAGACAAGTTATTGGAGATACCTACTTCGCAAAGCCTTGTGCGAAGACTCTTAGCTACATTAGCGCAACTGCCTCGAAAGGAGCTCTCGGTTTCGGGTACATCAAAAAGCCTTCCCAGGTGATGAGTACTGTGCAGCTAAAGCCCAAGATGGACATTAAACCGAAATTTCGCTATCGTATCAATTAGGAGAGAAATGAAAATCGCTTGTGGAAATGTATTGAACCAACCTTCAGCACGGGACTTTTGCCCAGCCGAGCCATGTCTTTATCGTCATTGTTTTGTCTGGCTTCCACCTCTCGAAGCTCCACCGCGTCTATCTGTTTGTCGGTCATATTGGAACAGATTCACTCAGAGCAAAGAAGATGAAGCAGCTGAATGAGGAAGAACGGAGATAAAAGAGACGCATCAAATCAAAGAAGAACCACAGTATTTCAGTGGACGCCAACATAAGGTCCCCCGGGGCTCCGGTGGGAAGCGAATGGTTTAATGCAGCCCCCCCGCTCCCCCCACCTCGGACCCAGATCCAGACATTCAGTAATGCTGCTGATTAGGTACAAATCATGCAACTGCATCCTTCCCGCTGTCGGACTGAGATGTTGTATTATTTCCGAGGAGGGGTAATGAAGCCTCGATGAATGATAGGCATCGTTCTTGAAAGGCGATAGGCTGAATCATAAAAGATGTTTAACAAGTCTTCATCACTGGTTGAACTACCGATGTTGTATAAGCTGACCGCAGCGTCGATGCCCGATGTCACTCCAACCTCCTCCCATTTATGGCCTAGACGAAAGTGGCAATTTTTGGACTAGGGGTCCAGAGCGTCGAAATGAATCTTCCACTTGGATGGCTTCATGATCTCGTCGACGACTCATTGCGCGTTCTGATTTTTGCACGGACGGTCTCTAATAGTCTGAATAAAGTTTTTCTCTTCAATTATCATATTCATCCCTCGGATCTAAGATTTAGACTAACTGTATATTTCTTAGAAAGGTTCTTGGTATAGAAACATCCACTAGTCCCAATTTGGATGGTCTACCGACGTACAGACCATCGGGAGTGTTGATTATTTCAGGAATCATCCTCTTCGGAATTTACATGAGTATTTGAGATGCGAATTCTGTAATATGGAACCCAGCAACAGCAATTGCGCTTCCCGAGATCAGGCCGTCGTATCTCGCACGCTCAACAGACCAATGCGAGCATCCCGTCCGAAGTCTGCTGGAGCTTTGCAGAGGATGCGATCATGGTCCTTTCTGAGCCCGCTGAGAAGCTTGATCTCTCTGAAATCCCCCATTCCCGCTCAACTGGTCCACAGTACTCTGCCGCTCAACTCCATGCATATTTCACCCTGATCGCCCTTCCCCCGGTCTTTCTGTCCTCACCACTCCTGGCGGAACCTGCGCTTGCGCGCACCGCTACCCATGGACTACCCTTTCTCTCTGCCCTTATGCGGCACCACATGGCTGCTATCCCTTACGAGAATCTGGCGCTTCACTACTCGCCCCACTGCGATAAAATGGCGAGCTACGCGATGTTGGATATGCAAGAGGTATACAGTCATATTGTAGAAGGGGGTATGGGGCGCGGTGGGCGATGCATGCAGATGAACGGCATGTTTGCTATCGTGCTCAGGAGCTTGGGTTTCGATGTGATGAACACGGCTGCCAGAACCAATACTGCGTGCCAGGATGTCGCAAGGAGTCTTGGTTACAAGGGCCCCAGTTACAATGGCTGGTAGGTTCCTTTCTTCCTCGTGGCTGAAGAATCCGCACCAGAAGTCATCCATTACCAGTAAATCCCAGCGCGAATAGCGAATGGGGAATGGGGAAACAGGGCGTCTCTCCACTATCTTCTGAGACCTGGATACCCGAGTGTAGCTAACTTTCTACACCTCTTGCCAGGGATCACATGGTCAATCTCGTGACGCTATCATCACAACGCTACCTTGTTGACGTGGGCATGAATGCCCGCGGCCCCATGGTGCCTTTGCCTCTCATACAAAACATCTCCGCGTTCTCAATCTCTCCACGCAAGGCTCGTCTACTGTACGGTTCGATCCCGGAGCATACCACGTCACATGCTATGAACATGATGTGGCGACTTGAAGTGCGTAATCATGAGGGCTCCCAGTGGACCCCGACATATGCGTTCAGTGAGATCGAGTTCTTGCCCGTGGACTTCGAGATGATGCATTGGTATACGACTACAAGCCCACGAAGCTGGCTCACGCATAAAATACTTGTGACGCGGATGATCTTGGATACGCAGTTGGAGGAAATCGTGGGAGATACAACGCTTTTTGAAAGGACACTGCGGAAACGCATTCATGGAAAAGTCACATTTGAGGTAGAATGCAAGAGCGAGGAGGACAGAGTGGAACTGCTTCAGGAGCATTTTGGTCTCAAGCTCGGAGATGTCGAACGAAAAGGTATAATAGGAAAGGAATCCCAGATCTCATAGCACCAACATACTGTTCTTAAAGATCCTGCACATCTATACATTTTAACCCTACATTGAGATGTTATTGGAAATTGTTGCCTGTGCCGGTCACGATCTCCTTTCTGATACGCGTAATTTCAAACGCGTACAATCATTTTCAATACTTGTGCTCCCCTTCAGATTGGGTAATTTTAGGTATCAGAGTTCGAGATGAAGGTAACGGGTTCTTAAAGCATGTCAAGGTTGCTACCCATGCAAGGCATTAGCCTGCCACAGTTCAAAAGGCTGCCTTTGGTCAATGTGGCACGGCCCAAGGCGGCAAATGATAGGAAGACCATAATGACGCTAGATTTCATGGCTCGTGCGTGGTAAAGCGTCTTCTGATTAATTTACCGTAACATTCTGACATAAAACAGCCCTTTCGCAGCCGTAATCCGCCAGATCCTCTACCTACCTCAACCGCAACAAGCTTTCCGGTGACTTAACCATCGACCTCTGGCCCGTGACGCCAGACGCTCTGCACGCAGATAGCCCAGTCTTTGAGATGGCAGGTCACTTGAAACCACGCAGAGAAGCCGTGGTCTAGCCTGATTCCTCCATTGATGATACTTACGCACATCTCATGCAAGGCCGTGGAGAACATCTCTCTAGTGGACTTTGAACCGAGGGGGCGAAGGCATTGGTGCTACTAATTTTTTTTTCATATGGATTAAGTTGGAACCCCTCATGTGCACTTTGCAACCCAGCTTCTACAGTCAGCTAACGCAAGGTACTCTCACGCCTTGACAAATGCATGCCAGCAACGCGCGTCATCGGAAGGTTACGACGAGGATGAATGGCTTTTGATGCATGAGCTGATCTTTACTGTCTACATGAAAGTCAGCTTCGTCCTATGTACTTTTGGCGAAGCTCGACTGAACGAATTAGCCGCGGTGAGCAAAAAAGGGTGTCGAATCAGAGGGCCATTTTGTTACGACACGATAAGGATTTACTTTCTCTTCATCCTATGGGACTCGGCAGCATCAGATATTGATCCAGCGAGCCATAAACGTCTTCGTTATCTCCTTGGCTTCATCTACCAGGCCTAGCTCGAGCATGAGCTGGACACTCCCTCGAATGCCAGACTCCAAGGCGGAGGCAACTAAGCATCGATTAGCAAGATTTTTTCTCCCAAATAGGACTCGTTCGTCAAAGCATACTCCATGCGTGCGTATAGCTCGAGGCGAGTCAGCAGGAAGATCCTTAATGAAGCTGGGATGTGGTTAGTCCGAGGAGCGGAATGACTTACCTGGTATGTTCCCCAACAAAGATCATCTGCTCTAACGTCAGCAGGCTTACTATTTAATCTGTACAGGACCAACTTACGTTGTTCTCGGTTTTGAAGTAAGCGGGAATGTATAGCTTGTGCATGCCAATGGATGGCGATGCCCAACTAGCGCTCTCGAGCGGATCGAGGACCCAGCATCTTCGATTATACTTGCCCGTGTATTGATCCCGGGCCACGTCTCCATGGATCTCAATCATCGCGTTCAATACGTATTGCACATGCTCTGCTTCCGTCAACGAAGCAAACCGGAGTCCGAAGTCCGCACTCGTATAGCTCGCTAGCATGACGCCTGGGCCCGTGCTGTTGAGCTTGTAGCTAGGATAGCAGATTTCTCCAATACCTGGAATATCGGTCGTTGTGGAGCAGCTACCGAAGATTGGCATCTCGAAATGCTCCCAGAAACGTGTCTGAAATTGGAGCGCGACCTGCGACTGGTGAGGACGGGACAGTTCCAGAAAGCTACGGAGCAGGGTCTTACCTTGCAGACTGTGGTATATGGCACAGCGCTAATCGCGTCCGTGAGAGTCGGATCAAACACTGTTCTCAGTCAGCAAGATAGATAATGATTACTGGTCAAGCAGCACATGCAAGTGTTCGGGAACCGCCAACTTCGGACCTTGGAGAATGGCGCAGCAATCATCGCATAGTCATAGGTTGCACTCTGAAATGCAACGTCTGTGAAATTATCCTTCCATGACAACTGGACCTGGTTGGTTTCAGGCAGAAACTCCGCTCTTTCGATCATGCGATCCATGGTCGTGATGGCACCAACGTGTGGATAGAACGAGTACGGCAATCGATTTAGGCCCTGTAATTTGCTAAGTGATGGATGCTGTAGATGGGCCATTTCAACTAAACCCACCCCGTCAATCGTCTTCCATGTTGTGGCTGAAAAGTATTCACAGTCATAGCTGGTGTGCTGCGTCAGCACATCATGCATCGCCGGTGGGAAGTGCATCATACATGTCATCCCAAAAAGAATCCTCGCTTTCTCCTGACGCTGAAATTACTTGATCGGTAACGTTGAGTGAGTACTTGAGGACGTTGTGGAAGTAAGCAAACTCCGACCAGTCGTCACCTCCAAGACCATCCAAGCCCGTGTCAAGAAACGCCTTGTGGGCGGTGAATTGGTTTTTGGCAGCCGCCGCCATGAGAGTGGGGTTGCAGGTCAGATCATTGTAGGTGCTTGTTAATTTGGTGACGAGTGGATCGACGGGAATCTGCGCCGTCAAGTTTTGGTTGTTCTTAGCCTCAGTGATGGTAGGCGGTAGACCATTCGATTTCTTGAATCCGTGGAGATATTGTAATCCGTTCGGACTAGTCTCGATCCAGGGAATAAAGTTGACGGTGAAGTTTGCATCGCCTTTGTTCAGCGTGTTCATGAAATCGGCAAGCTGGAAAGTGAGCTTCATGTCGTTGATTACCAGTGTCTCGTTTGTTCCAGCATATTGAATACTCTCCGGAAAACGCTGGGGTCCCATATCCTGATATTGGTAGTCAAATGGACCGCCTTCCAGATATGCCGTATGGACGCGCCTTGAGAGTGACGGTACTAACGGTCAGCATACATGCTCGCCTCGCTCGCCATTCCGGCTGCTTACCCTCCAAGTCTCTGGCCAGCCTCTATTATCTCTAAATTGTGGAAGCCGCTCATGTTCAGACATAGCTGCGAGATATTAGAGCCGCTATTTGAAGAGAGCGTCACCCACAAATGTCATCAGACCCGCCATGCCAGCGCCCACAATGGCAATCTCTGCGCATTGGATCAGTATTGGGTCAAACATTGCTGATTGAACATACTCTTTGCCTTCGCCTCCCCAGCATTAACAGCTCCGATCTCCGTGTCCTTGAGCGCCTCCACCCCATCGAACCAAGGACCCTGTGCATCGATGCCACTTGCATTGGTCATAGGGATGCTCGCTCTTTTACTCAGCCTTGTTCCTTGATCCAATTCTCGCTTCTTCATCCAGGGTCTGCTGTACTTCTTGATCTCCAACGGCTCACTACGCCCGAAGAGCTCGTGCCCGACGGACCAAGCGGAAAGACAGCCCTTTGTGGGAATGTCTTCAGGAAGGATCCAGACCAAACGGTCGGAGTCCTCCCGTGTTACTGTGGAAATGGTATGATGTGCTTCATGCTGGCTGGTTGAAGAGTGGCACCCGCCGTATGAGACAGTGAACGGGTAGAGGGAATTGTCTACACAGGAGATATGCACATTCGCTGATTGAGAATCGAGTGGTATCTTGACTGAAAGCTTCAAAGGCAGATTATTCTCAATAGCAGTGGTGAGAGTCACAATGAGGCTCAGCAGCCAGATACACTTGACGCTCATCATGTTGCAACTTTGTAGCGACAAAGAAATGGAGCAATGAGCCGGTGGTTCGAATTGGGAGGATGTGATGTGGCTTTGGGAATCTATATAGGCGTTGATTGCATCTACCGGCAGCTTGCTTATGTCGCTTGGCGCCAAGGTGCATAAGCACAAAGTTTGCCTGTCGATGCATCGCTGCACCGGCTGCAAGGTCCTTCCTAATGATGCAAGGCTCTTCCAACGTAGGTACAAAGTAGACTAGTCAGTCATGGTTGAGTACACTAATTGGCGCTCGTATCGGTCTGAGATAATTATCTCGCTCAGATACAGACTGCCTGCACATCAGCTCTAAGAAGGGAAGGTGGTTTCAAGCAATTTTTGGCGCTGTCAAAACTCCAATTCACAAGATACCTAAGGAGGGCGGCCGTCTCCAGAGATATTACGTAAAATCAGATACGCACCAAAATGTTGGCAGTCCGACGAAATGCGACGAGATGTGGTTTGAAAGACCCATGCATGCGAAGTAATCAAAAAGACTCATGTGTAGACCGTAGAGGCCATTTCTCCAAGCTGATGCGGGGTGAGGGTTTTCCGATAGCTTCCGAACATCTCCAACATCAATTGACAAATCTCCCTTTTCTATTTCCAGAGTATATATTAACGGTCTTCAACTTCTCGTTATCGCGTCTTGGTTTTCCGTGATTCGATCTGCCTTCTCTAGTGTCCGGACCTTCTGATGAGCAGGGGCAAGCAGCTGCCCTCGTACTCCCCGCCTTCCAACAGCAATACCGTACTGCAGGTAGTCGCCACTTTAGTAGTCGCTTCACGTAAGACAGATCTGCTCTCATGTCGCTCTCCATAGACCGTAAAGAGGGGCGGGCGGCGCCTAGGTGTGACAGTGGGTCGGGCCATGTTGGCATACTGGTACCCACTACCTTAAATTTGAGCGTAAAAGCGGCGTTCGCCTTAACCTACCTAGGCGTGGCACTATTTTGACACCATGGCAAGTTGGCGTCCAACATACACGTGCAAAAGATCTTAAACAGTAACGCACAAGTCACCTAATTCAAATTCGCCGCTTTGAGCCTTCTGGTTTTGGTTATAGCGTCCTTCTTCGTAGGAAGGAATCACCGTTGATTCGGCTGGAAGGCTCTTCGCTCTTTCAAGAAAAACTGAGGTCTGTCAGAGTTATTGTCATCTCTCACCTAGGATCTGATGGCCATTGCTCCTATCTTCAAGAAGGCATACTGGTCGCTTGCGATCGCGGGTAGTCTATACTTCGCGTTCATCTCCCTCCTACTCAACGGATGGATCCAGCGACAGTAAGTTCGGAATATTCTGCCAAACCTGTTCGGAAGTAAAGTAAAAGCAGGGCATTATACGCCCACAACGTGCACACAGCATGGTGGCATGACTTAAATAAGCCTGAACAGTTCGGTTTCCTGAGTAGAGCCCCAGTCTCCTCTTACAGCAGCAGCAGGACTAATCGGGAACAGAGAATCAAGTACAACGTTTCGATATCAAAACTCCAGATGGAGAAATACTTTGGGGGTGGCACATTCTTCCTCTCACGCTGTACGCCGAAAATGAGAGGGCCTTGATTGAGCGGTCTTTTGGACCTGGGGACTATGAGGAATCGTTGGCTCTCAAGCTCCTGGCTCAGGATCCTGAAAGCCGTCTCATCATCTATTGTTAGTAAGACTAGGCTCAGCAGCGTTTGCTCTACTTACGATAGCCAGTCCATGGTAACGCAGGTACCGTCGCTCAAGGATGGCGTACCGATACGTATCGGGCCATCACCTCCGGCGCCTCCAGCAATATACATATACTGACTGTAGATTATCGCGGGTACGGAAAATCCACGGGTAGTCCCACCGAAGCAGGTCTCATCATTGACGGTGTCTCTTTGATAAAACATGCAATGGAAGTTGCCCGTATTCCTCCAGAAAGGATAGTGATTGTCGGTCAAAGCCTTGGTACTGCCGTCGCCACGGCTGTAGCAGAGCGCTTTGCTCTTGAGGACGCGGTGGAATTTAAATGTCTAATTCTCTGTGCAGCTTTCTCCGACGTCCCAACGCTTATGTCTACGTACACTATTGGTGGCCTACTCCCGATCCTCTCGCCTTTACGACCCTATCCTTTCCTTAGCCAATTCTTTGCCAAACGTATCCAAGAGACATGGTTCACCTTCGCGAGGCTGGCTAATTTGGTCCGCAAGAGCAAGAATGTCAATGTACATTTGATCCATGCCACAAACGATTATGACATACCGTGGTCTCACTCGGATACACTATTTCGTGCAGCTGCAAATGCCACCAGTGTAGAGGGACTCACTTTCAAGCAGATCGACGCTGTAAAGATTCATTCTGATCTCGAGGAGTCTGGATGGACCAACATCTGGAAAACAGTGCAAGAAGACGGTGGAAGGAAGATCATCAGGCAGGATGTTGTCAAGCACGGAGGTAATTGTCACAGTCCACAAAAACCATTGATCGATGTTACTGCAGTAGCTCACCAGTCTTGAAGGTCACAACCGTGTTGTTACTTATCCTGTGGTGGCCAAAGCAGTGTTCAATGCTTTCTACATGGGAAACTATAGTAGATAGTATTGTATGGCTGTTGCCCCCGGCGATGCCGAGCATTTGAGCTCATCACTCCACTTAAAACACCAAGTGTTTTTCTTCCAGCAGCTACAACTGTGCAAGATTATCCAAAACATGCTATTGCAGTACTGCTGTTTCAGCTCATAAAATCACACCAATGGACAAAGTACGGTCCATTTATCATCTCAAAGACCTGTATTGCTAACATCACGCGCTAGTCGAACTTCAAATCCAAGCCTGTCCACGGACAGCCAATGACTAAAATCAAGCCCAAAAACAAATCCAAAAACAAACCCAAGAACAAACCCAAGAACAAAAAAAGCAAAACTAGCAAGGTAAGGCCTTTTCATCATATCAAAGCCCTGTATCGCTAAATTCAATTACCAGTCAAACATCAGACTTGAGATCGTTGATGATCTACCAACAGTCCAAGACATACACAGGATGGAACATAAGTCTATTAATGAGCAACCAAACATCGAACACGAATCCATATTCAACCTGGAACGTAACGTAACAACCAAGACTGCGGCTCGCTACCTTCCTCCGCCACCTCTTCTCCCGCCCTTTCCACCTCCCCCTAACATTGGAAATCTTCCTCCGCGCAATACACGTGCGGATTTTATTCCACCAGACCAACGAGCAATGTTTGGACCGCCAGTCTTAACGCTCGAACAAGCAGATAGGGTGGGACCATATGGACTGTGAGCGGTAGTGGGTTGCTGCTGGTGTGTTGTGGTGCGGCGTGGTGCGGCGTGGTTTGCTAGATGCCACTGAATAGTAATGCAAAGAGCCAAGGATCATGGAATAGGCCACTTCCAATTCTCAATGCTATGAGCTTTCCTTGTAAATAGCCATTTCAAGGTGTTCAATACACAGTAGCAAAAATCATGCTGCAGCCTCCCATAGTTCCGAATCCGGCTAGATTAGGGCTTCCCCACATCTCACGCAGCTCTCACGCAAACAACACACTCAACAACCCCCAAAGATGGAGGAGTCAAAGATTGTCGACCCCAAAGTCGACGAAGAAGCTGCGAAGAACATCCTCGAAGAATCTGCCAACGGTACTGCCGACCAAGACAGCGCTGACGAGATTGAGTCTACAGACACCAAAGGCTCGGACGCGGTAGCTGCAGGCTCCGCAGCCAAGAAAAAGAAGTCAAAGAAAGCCAAACTGAAACAGGCATTAGGTGTAGGAAAGAAAGAAGATGAAGCCAAAGAAGTGCCTGGCAGCTCATCGAACCCTGCAAGTAAGCTTACGAGCGGAATGGTGGAGCAGTTACTGGAGATGAACCCGTCGTTGAAGAGTGAGGTGGCTGGCATGGACAAGGAAAAGGCTACTGAGACTTTGAAGAAGCTAGATGTGGCGGATCTACTTACTGGAATGTCTGTAAGTGGGAAGAATCAAAAGGACATGGCCTCCTACAAGTTCTGGCAAACACAGCCCGTCCCTCGCTTCGATGAGGCACAAAAGGCGGAAGAGGGCCAAATAAAGGACATAGATCCAGAAAGAGTCCCCAAGGAACCACCACCTATGCTAGAGGGGTTCGAGTGGGTTACCATGGATCTATTGGACGAAAGAGAGATTGAAGAGGTCTACGACCTTTTGACCGGGCACTACGTGGAGGATGACGAGGCCATGTTCCGGTTCAACTACTCCTTGTCTTTTCTCAAATGGGCGCTCAAAGCCCCCGGCTGGCGGAAGGAATGGCACGTTGGTGTCCGCGCGACCAAGTCGCGAAGACTCGTCGCCTTTATATCTGGTGTGCCAGTATCTCTCCGTGTCCGATCGAACGTCTTCAAGACTACCGAGGTCAACTTTCTATGTATACATAAAAAGCTGCGCTCGAAACGCCTTGCCCCTGTGCTCATTCAAGAGATCACCAGAAGAAGCTACGTATTAGGTATCTTCCAAGGTCTCTACACCGGCGGAATTGTTCTTCCCAAGCCTGTCAGCTCATGCCGTTACTTCCACCGAAGTCTGGATTGGCTGAAACTTTATGAAGTTAACTTCTCTCCGCTTCCCTCAAACTCAACGAAAGCTCGTCAGATCACACGATATCATCTACCTAGCTCAACATCTACACCAGGGCTACGGCCAATGCAAATTAAAGACGTCAATCCTGTGCTAGATCTCCTTGAGAGGTACTTGAAACGCTTCGCTATGGCACCTATCTTCAGCCGCGAAGAAGTCGAACACTGGCTGCTTCACGATGACAGCGCTGCTGAGCAAGTCATATGGAGCTACGTCGTGGAGGATCCTAGCACACGCAAGGTCACCGATTTCTTCTCTTTCTACTGTCTGGAGTCTTCCGTCATCGGTAACCAAAAGCATGATAACATTCGGGCTGCATATCTGTTCTACTATGCTACGGAAACTGCATTCGCGAAGGAAGAGAAAGGATTGAAGGAGAGGATGACGATGTTGATGACGGACGCCCTGATAATTGCCAAGAAGGTACGCTGCGGTCAGGTCTAATATTTGCAGCCAAGCTAACAAGTTCATTAGCTCAACTTCGATGTCTTCAACGCCCTTACCCTTTTGGATAACCCACTGTTTTTGGAATCACTCAAATTCGGGGCAGGAGATGGCCAATTGCACTACTACCTGTATAATTATCGGACTGCCCCGATAGCGGGTGGTGTTGACGCCAAAAACACCGTCGATGCTTCTAGGAGGGGTGGAGTTGGAGTAGTGATGGTAAGTACTGGGGCCCTGCACTCGCGAACAGAATTATGCTAATCTTGTCATGGCATTAGCTCTGAAGCGGCGTACTCGGTGTCGAGAATCGGATGTTGGTCCAGCATAAAGCATACATGGCCGGGTTCGAGCTATAGGAGGAGAACTTCATCCGGCCCTTTGTGTACTTTTAGATAATTTACCATCATCGTGGGCTTGCATTGCCATGCAAAAGCCTCACCTGCTTCACGGTGTCTCGAAATGCCATCAAAGAATTGGGTCACTATTTTACGGTTGGCCCTTTGCAATGTAACTTGCTCTTCTTTGCACAGAGCCCACAGAGTAGCTGTCGCCTTTACTGCAAAAATGTAAAGAGACCACGGAAATACTTCGGTAAAAATTGCTGCATCACCAGCGTTAACTCCGCGGCTTCGTCCCCAAGAATCCTCCCAAATTCGAGCCAGCAAATGGCAGGCGTCAAGCACCCGCGCAGCGACGGCGAAATGACTGAGCATCCAACCCCAGTCTCGCCCTTTATGGCCATGTTCGAGACCTTCCGCAGCGAGCTCGACGAACATCAAGACCGCCGTGAGAGAATCATCAAAGCATCAAGGGACATCACCGCTCTGAGCAAGAAGATGTGAGCTACGACCACCAAGGGAACAGATGAGCAAAGCAAAGGAGTCACCGCTCATAGCCCTCTAGGATCTTCTCCCTCCAACGGTACATCCCCACCCATTTCCCCCTCCCAACCCAGAAATACTCTCCGCAAAACCCACTGAGTATCCATGTTCATCCCCGCCTAGCGTACGCCACCTCCAAGCCCCCCTCCCGCCCGCCGTCTCCAAAGAAATCTCCCCCTACCAGACGAAAATCACCGAGCTCTTCGCGTCCGTGGCGCCCGACCTGCAGGACCTCAACGCGTGGCGCTACCAGCCCCAGATCTCGCCGGGCGTCCAGGAATACATCGAGGCCGTTTCCTTCCGGCACTACCTCGAGACGCAGCGCTTGGTCACGCACAGCGGGGCGCAGGCGGAGGTGCCGGCGGGCGTGCGGCTGACGGAGGACGACTACGTCCTTGGCTTGTTCGATCTGGTGGGGGAGTTGATGCGCTTTGCCATCACGAGCATGGCGACGGATGGGGCGCTGCCGAGGGGTGCGGCTGCTGCTGCAAGGGAAGGAGGGGGGAGGGAAGAGGGTGGGGATATCTTGACGGATTTGAGGCAGTTGCGGGCTGGGTTTGAAGGTCTGGATGGGGCGGGCAGGCGGGCGGGGAAGAAGATGGATGTCATGCGGACGTGTGTGGAGAAGGTGGAGGGGGCGGTTTATGGCATGATTGTGAGGGGGAGGGAAAGGCCGAAGGGGTGGGTTATGGATGTGGGGGAGGAGAGGAGGGGGGAGGTGGAGAGTTATTGATCCCGTGGCAGGATGGCTGGGGAGGAGGGAAGGCTGTTCCTTTGCGATGGATTGGAGGATACGTTGGCTCGGTTGAGCAAGCGGTCATGTGAAGACTTTTCCATGGTGTCTGCTATGCTACGATGGTAGATGCTTAGTTGCCATCCCAGATATCCCCCTATCTGTTTCCCCTCCCACCTGCCATCGTTGTGTCATTCTTTTATATATGCCCTCCTCTCTGCGACAGCCCTTTCACTCCTTCGTAGGCGATGTAGGATCCTCATCCAGTATCCCCTCCTTCATCAGCTCTCCCGGCTTCGGTCGCTGCTGTAGTTTCTGCTCCAAACTGTCCGCTCGCATATGCTTCTGCAGTTCTCTCTGCTGGCCCTGTAAAGCAGGGGCGGCGGTGGAATCGGGAAGGATGTTGCCTAACGAGAACCCACAATGTCAGTCATTGGGGAGGTGTTTTTTGGGTTGGGGGGGGGGGTTTCAATTGGACAGGCTAGTCGGAAATATTCATGTGGGGCTTATCCGTACGTTCAATCAGCTCCTCCCTCTCCGGCCGCTTCTCCAGCCCTTTCCTCAAGCTATCGGTGGCCTGTTGGCGCTCGAGTTCCAACTGGGTGGACTGTATCGCTCTGCTTTCCTCGTTAGCGTTTGATAGGAACACAGAACTGTCGGTGGGATGCCGTGGGGTACCGTACGGTGCGGCGTTCGTGTCGCGCAGGATGTTCCGGTTCTTGAGATCCTGGACGTCTGGACGCATCTGCAGGTGCTTTTCGAGGGATTCCTGGCGATCGGCGGGGGAGAGGGGCGTCTCGTCTACGGTGGGGGCGTTGTTTTCGTCTGCCATTTTCGAAGGCTGTTACTTGAGTGCCTTGCGGGTTTTTTTGGTGAACGTGGGCGTTTGGTGTTCTGAGAAGAGTCTTTTGAGTGGGTGGATTTGTCAGGTGGGATGGATGTTTCAAGTCGGTGGGGCAACGAACGGGATCCCCTGAATTGGTCTTGGCGTTTGCGGGGAACTAGCGGCGGAGTTCCCAGTTGTCAGTATTTACCTTATCTTTAAGACTTCCCTGCCCTCAAATTGACATTAGAAGTAGGGGAGAGTGGATCTGTTCTGATGAATGACTATAAACAAGTAGGTGGAGAAGAAAGGAAAGAGAGCGCATATGACTATTCGAAGAAGAGGCATTTTGTTTAGAAAAGACAGTATAATTCGTTTTCTAACTATATAAAAAGGAATTGATGCTCCACAGATAGTGTTGTTCCTCTAAAAGTTGACATGGAAGGGATTTTGCTTCTTTCAGGCCCTGCTCCGGTTTTGTTTCTCATCTACCATCACCGTCGCCACTCCTATAACTACATGTTCCTTAAGCCACCACGGTAGTACTTTCGCTAAGGCACCGAGACTCTCCTCACTATGCTGTTTCCGTTGAATCTGCAATGAAATGCAACATAACATGTCCTTGATTCTGCCTCTCATTCAGCAAGCCAACATACACCTCCATATCCAGTTCACAAGGACGAAATAACGTCTTAATTTCCCATATCCCTCTCAACAGCGACGCCACCATTCCATTCGTCAGGTCCCGCGTGCCGGGGATATGGCTCTTCATCACAACTGCCGCATCATCGGAGCTGAATGATACACCGTCTGGGGGTATAAAGCTGTCCCCGCGGTTTAGGATAATCTCATGGACAAGGTGATCGAGCCCGCACACGACCAGGTAATCTAATTTGCGGGGGTCAAGAGGGAGGTGGCGGGTGGGGTTGATTTGAAGTATTATGGGTGGGTCGGTGTCGGGGATGAGGTAGCTGGGGGGTAGTAAGGCGTTCGAGGTGTTTCGGAGCCTGAATCGTGTTGATTTCATGTTAACTCACGACCTTTAGAATGTACCTACTCTAAAATGACTCACGTAGCTGCTGGATATGGCGGCAGTGTAAAGTTCCCGGTGAGCTCTACTGACGGTGTTGCTGCTACAGCGGGTTGTGGCACGGAGCCGATGTTTAAAGAAGGTATTGTTGCAACGCAGAAACGTAATGAATGAGCAAATGCAAGAACATGGTAGAAGAGAGCGACTGACATTTCACATGTCATGTGAGTCTCCTGGCTTCGATACGGTCTGAAGGATTCAAAGATTGCTCGTCAAGCCTAGACGCCCTTGTGACTGTCTAGACAAGAAGAATAAAACGTATCCAAACGCGAGAGGATATAATTCAGCGGTATTTACGCGCATGAAGACCCAAACACCCGGGACGATGCTCCAGCGCTGGCACAGAATCCCGCCCGCGTAATTTAAAAGCGGTCGACTGACTATTCTCGGAACATGCAGGTGGCTCGTTCTCAGGCTCCTCGTCTTCGAGAAACCTATTGTCAAAGTTATTGTGGAAATGTTTCATTTTGTTGCTTATAGGACTTCTTCAGGAAGATCTTCTTGCTGTAGATCAGTCCTTGGTGGGACACTGCGTCAGATCGTCTGCGGATTATCCGAGATCTCTATTTCCACAGAGAGCAATAAGGGTTCTGCAGCTACTCAAAGACATACCATGTTCACCAGGACCAGTGGAGGGTCGTGCTGGAGGAAAAGACTATACGAGCCGGAGGTTGGAATGCGGCTACATTATTGACAACTCGGACGGCGGTGCTAAGGTGATTGATGATAGGTACGGAGTAGTCTTGGACAATACAATTTGGAGTTCATACTTTCTAGTATCTTTCGCCAAAGGACAAAATACGAAGTCGTAACCCAATCAAGTGTTTGTGTTGGTTTCACATAGGTGTGATTGTCCAGTTACTTATCACTACTTGCATATGCATAGTCTTGATAATTGTAAATGTAGATGCATTGCTAAGAGGTGCAGGCGAAGAGGCAAGATATACCTCTTCGCTTAGCTAGTGTGTGTGCCTAGTGTTGCGCTAGGCGCGCAGTCAACTATCACCAGCCCCTACTGTGCTATGAACATAGATGCTATTAATGCATACTAACAGTTTGACTTATTTAGCGCGATGTGTCGGGCTTTGTGTTAGCGTCGGATTTAAATTCAGTGGATCTCGAGATTTCTGTAAATACCTGTAGTAGTACCCTCGGTCTCACTCTCCCTATTTCCTACCGACCCACTTGACATACTGGTGCTTACTGGAATAGGCACCTCGTGGCTAAGTGTCGGACGAGCTTAATGGAGAGATCTGGGCAGCACAGATACTCACCGCCATCATCCTGGTGACGAGACGCGTCAGGAGTCCTCCCCGCGTAAAAGCGAGTTCTCCAAAGCTTATCTAAGTGCAATGTGGACCTTAGAATGCGATAGCGACATTCTGAATAGTGAGCCTGAGGGACAACAACGCTGTAAGGTCCCGGGCTAACATGCTATCAAGACAAAAGAATATGGCTACGTCCTGGGAAGAAGTATCTGTTCGGGAGAACGCTGGACCTGTCTAGGGGAAGAAACAGTATGCTTAGCCCCACGCAATTGATTGCATCCGTTTGAAATCGACCAGCGCTCACGTTTCACAGAAAGCTTCCAGCTCAAGGGTGAAAAGACCGTTTCTAGGCAGCACCTTACCTTGACTGTATCCGCTGTCAAGCCAGGTGATGGAGTGAGTCCCATTCCAATTCCAATCGAGCTACTAGGATTTCCTTCTGACTGTCGCAGTCGCTCGTAGATACTCGGTCAGAGATTATCCTCAAGGATGAGGCCACAAAATTTGGTACGGCGGTCGACAGCATCCGCATCAAGGAAAGCGAGCGAGTGTTGAAGAACGGTGAACATACATTTCAACTGGGAAAGTCGCAACATGTCTTTCGGTAAGCCTAGCGGTATTAATCAAGGCGAGGATGCTGACAAAAGTATTAGTCTCAAATGGCAACCAGTTGTCTTTACATTCTCGCTGACCTCAAAAGAGATGAAGGCCGGCAAGGACCCATTAGCCAACTACCGAAACAGACTTGAAGACCTCGATATCAAGGTTGTCATAGCCTATGTCGTCGGTGTGACCACACATGTTGTCAGCGCAAAAAGAAATACTGCCAAAGGCCTACAGGCTCTGATCAATGGCAAATATATCGTGACGGAATCCTACATCGACGCTCTAGTCTACGCAACAACCCCAGAGAATCTCGATGAGCTGGAGAGTCTTTCGCCGCTTGAGGAGGACTTCGACGCGAATTGGCCAGATGCCTTACAGCATCTGCCAGCAAAGAGCAGGGAACCCAGCGAAAGACCATCAGAGGACTTTGCACCAAATCCACATCGTGACAATGTTTTTGAGGGCTATACGTTTGTGTTCTTGGACGCCACTCAGTTCGAGACATTACATGCCCCAATTTCGAACGGTGGCGGGAAAGCTCTGTCTTTCATCCCCGATCCCGGAAAGACTACGGCGGAGGAAATTGTGCGTTATGTAAAGAGCGTGGCCGGGGAAAAGGGTCTAGGAGAATTCGAAGATGGAAGCGAGGGTAAGGGTGTAGTGGTCGTTAGGTTCAGGCTGAAGGAAAAATTCGCAGATTGGGCAGCCCAAATGGACACGACAATATCCCTAGCTCTCGGCCAGCGTCTGATCGAACAAAGCGAGTTCATCGAGGCAATATTGCTGAATGATGCCAGCATCCTAAGAAGGCCATTGGAGGTGGACTATGAAGACTCAGCGCCCGTGGCAAATGAAACAGTTGCACCAGCAGCACCAGCAGAAGAAGTGATGCAAGTGGAACCACCTGCGCAGCCAGAAGTCCCCAATCCTGCTCCACGGCGAGCTCGTGCTCGAGGAAATATTACTAGCCGGTTTAAAGGGTTTGGCGCTGACGACGACGACGAGTCTTCATTGCCACCATCTTCTCGGCCTGCTCCTATTGACTCACAGATGGAGAGTGCACCCCGGCGTAGTGGGAGGTCACAACCTTACTCCAATGGTGCTTCTCTTGCAGATTCTGGCATAGAACACGATCCTCAGAATCAAGGAAATGGCAATGATGAGGCCACAAGTTCCAGAAAACGGCCAGCATCGTTTCTGGAAGAGGTTGACGAAGATGCGATGATGGACAATCTTTTGCCAGCAGCTACTGCCATGAAGAGACGAAGGATCGAAGAGGCTGAATTATCTCAGCGAAATGGTGTTACAAAAGAGCCACCTTCCGAGACATTCCATAAGAAGGATAAAGAGAAGAAATCGCGGCAACCGCCCAAAGAGGTCAACATCAAGGACACACTACGTGAGCAGCGAGAGAAGGAAGAAAAAGAAGAGGCAGCCAGACGAGAGGAAGAGAACCCTCGAGACACCCTAGAGGGTATGACAATCGAAGAGATGAAAAAACTTGCCGTTGTCGAGTCTATGGACGTCCTTGATCGCTCAGAGCGAACGCAGGGAAGACATAATGATATTTTAGCAGACAGTCGGTGGGATGAGCGTTGGAATGGCAGAAAGAACTTCAAGAAGTTCCGGCGGCGAGGGGAAGGCACTCAAGCGAGGCGCGGCCAGAGTGTCATCGTACCGTTGGAAGAAGTCAAGAGGAAGGACTATGGAATTGGAGAAGACCACTGGCATCATGGAGAAAAGACAAAGAAGAAGCGCAAGGAGAAAGCGGGCGCCACGCAGTCTCAATCACAGAGCCAGCCGTACGCTACAGCGAAGAGTGAGGTAGTCGAAGTACCCTTTGAGCTCGCCGTCGACGGAGATCTACCGGAGTCCATTGACGTTGATGCCCCTAGAATTACACGGCGCCAGGAACGGACTCAGCAAATGGATGAGAGCAGCACTAGATCTCAAGCCATCAACGGGAAGCGGCCGGCTGCCAGCCAAGCCAGTGGCGGACCAGCTAAGAAGCAGAAGACATTTGCTGTGCAGGACTCGGACAGTGACAGCGAAGATGAGCTGAAATTCAGGTTCAAGAAGAAGGGGAGATAGATCGATCAAGCGTTTCTTGCAGGTCTTGAGCTCGTGGAGCACATACTTGCAATACTTCGCGTTATTCACGTACCTTACATGGCTTCAAGATATCCCCCTTGTGTACTCGAATACTCTAGCATATTAATACAAGAGCCAAGCAATATACAAGGCTTCCCAACTCCAAGCTCTTTCCTTTGCTATCTTCGCTGTTTCAGTCCTCCATCGCCTT
This sequence comes from Evernia prunastri, assembly GCA_003184365.1. Classification (NCBI taxonomy): domain Eukaryota; kingdom Fungi; phylum Ascomycota; class Lecanoromycetes; order Lecanorales; family Parmeliaceae; genus Evernia; species Evernia prunastri. The sequence goes on along the minus strand of NKYR01000020.1, from coordinate 219,159 downwards.
CTCCTCCATTGCTTCGACCGCTCTCTCCAATTCCCGCACTCTTGACCCGATCCTGTTCTTTATCTGCTCTCCATCAGCCGAATTGATGGCTTCCTCATAAGCCTCTTTGAATTTCGCCAGCTCTTCTTGCGCGGCTGCCCTGTCGTCGGCTGCGTAAACGGTTTTCTTCTCGGTTTCTTCGGAGGCTATTTCGAACTCATCCTTGGCTGTTGCGTACCTGCGGCTGGAATTAGTCACCAAATAAAGCAAATGGTTAGGATAGAGACCGACAAGTCTTGCAGTTCCTCTACCTTCTCGTCTGCGGAGGTCTTGGCTGCGAAAGTGCGGCGAAGATGGGGTTGCGTGATGGAGGGGAGCACTCGAGGATGTCGACGGAGGTAAGTGCATGAGACGGTTGGACTTGTAGATGCAGGGATAGTTTTTCGTGCATAACGTGCTAGGTTTCGGGTGATCATTGTAGCGGAAACTGAGGGCAGAGAAGGAGCTCACGAGCTCGTTGCAATTGATGTCGGGGAAAATATTCACACTAGCTACCCGGAGATCTAGACTTGCGTGGCGGTTCGCGTGCTGCTATCACACAGCTTCGAAACATGATTTGTGAATATGACTATTCTTTGTTATAATTCTTATAGAAAATAGAGACGCGATACATTTGCTATGGTCCTTTTTGGGCTCGGGGTACTGGTCTTTTCGGTTTCTGTCTCATTCATCATATACAAGTATCAGTCGGCAGGGCTTTCAGCACGGACTGGCAAACAAGACCCTGGGAAGAGCGGCGCAGGATCGCAAACCGCAGAGCTAGGAGACGGAAACTATGGTGTCACAGATAGACATGATATACCAACAGTGACGCTTGACGAGGGACGAAGTGAGAAAGTTGCGGCGGCTGACCGTACCCGCAAGGTCGGTCAAGCTCCGAATGCCACGTCTGATGCCGAGTCGAAACCACCACCTCATTTGGACATGTCTCTACCTCCGCCAGATTCCAAGATGCCACCGCCCCCTCCACCGAGCTCGAACGCAAAGCGGAAGCCAGAGCCATCCCTCATGCCACCTCCGCCGAAACCCATATCTACCATCCGAGCTCCCCCCACGCTCTCAACGACCCTCCGACCACCCCCCTCCACAGCTTCCACCCTCCGCGCTCCGCCCTCCCGCTCTCTTGCGCCTCCAACCTCTTCCCTTTCAACTTCCACCCTCTCCCCGTCTAAGCGCCCCTCCAAAAAGGTCCTCCTCGATCCCGGTCACTCCCCCCTCGACTGGGCGCACCTGTCTGCTAATCCGCCCACTCCGACGTTCCTCCGCGGCGCCGATGTACCGTCGCAACTCATACGGGTGCCGCCTTCCGCGCTGAAATGGCACAATGGGCGCAAGGGAAGGGACGCGTGGGGGGTTTGGCAGGGGAAGGTGTATAACCTGACGCCGTACATGAAATTTCATCCGGGAGGGGTAGGGGAGTTGATGAGAGGAGCTGGAAAGGTGGCGGATGGGGAAAAGCTGTTCAATGAGGTGCATCCGTGGGTTAGCTGGGAGAATATGCTTGGGGAGTGTTTGGTGGGGATATTGGTGTCTGAGAATGAGGCGGGAGGCGAGGAGGGGAATGACTTGGAGGAGATGGATTAGAAGGTAGCTGTGAATGGTGTTTGCATTGGCGCTTGGATGGCTGTATAGATGGTCTGTTCTGCCGAGATACCCCATTCTTTCAACATGATTACGGTTACATATCCACGATGTCCGTTTACATAGGATAAAGTGTTGCGGACGGCAGTCGAGCTCAACACAGGAGACGTGTCCAGAACGTGCTAGAATATGCTGTGGACATAGTGGCGACTAATTTCAAAACCTCGACAGAATCGGCAACAAAGAGATGTTCTTCAGCTATCGACTGCTTTGCCCAATCTGTTTTTTAAAACCCGGTCTGGCAGTGCTCTGTGCGTACCGCTTTCCCTTGACACTGTCTTCCATCCCCAGAATATCGTTGCCCAGATAACTACATTCGTTGCGTGCGTTCAGGCTCTGTGTCGTCAGTTACCGTCGACCCGGCTTCTGAGACTCCAGCCTTGGTGCAGAGTACAGTCGCCATTTCCCGATATTTCAAAAGCTCCTACGGCAGTGGTTGCAGGGGCCTTTAAGCACCAAGATCATAGGCAATAGGCTCTAACGCAACCTACCTGTACCAAAATTCCACCTCTCCGTCAAAATCATCTGCGTTGAGAGACGTAACTCCTTCAGACGCAGCGCGGCCTCTCGCTTCACGGACCCCGAGCCAGGTTTCCCTCGCGGCCGCTTTAATGGCGTTACACATGGTCTTACTCCGCTGGGCTTCATAGACCACAGATTGCCAGTGCAGCGTCCGGGCGAGGTGAGCTTGCGCGGAGAGACTGTCCTGGGACTCGAAGTGGTCGATGCTTTGCTGAAGGAGATTGCTGGTGGTGCATGTTCGTTAGCAGAGCTAAAGCTGTCGGAGCGCAGGTTGGCTTGTCTTACTGGGCCTCTTTGTATTCTTTCCTTCTCGTGTGGTGCTCAGCGAGCTTGAGGTCGAGAACGGCCCTCCAATCAGCGCTTTCGGATGAACTTCCTCGTTCCGGAAGTCTCTCCAGGTCTTCGCTGGCTGCTTTATAGCGATTGAGGCTCTCATCTGATTGTTCAAGAGCATTGTAAATGCTGCCCATCGTAAAACGGAGTCGAATCAGCCTGTTGCCAAATGTTCAGCTCTGGTCCCTCAAATTGGTCGTTCTTCACTCACTCAAGCGTGGAGTTGCAATCTACCTTCGGAAGTTTGCTTCGCGCTGCCAATGACGATTCTGCGATATCAAGTGCCATGGCAGGTAGATGTTGCGTCCGATAGACTGAAGCAATGTTTGCGGAGGCCACTGCGTGTATCTTCCACGACCTCGGTGTCAATGGCTGAAAGACAGTGACGATCTCCTTTGCCTTCATGAATGAGGCAAGTGCTTCGAAATTCTTACCGGTCTCGATATAGTGGACCCCTTCCTCAATCTCATGAAGTGCCTCATCAATTCGAGTGTCAGTGGTTTCTGACCCCATTTTGGCAATCTCAGAGTCATTTTGTCGACTCGTCTCTAATATGCCTTCACCACCTTTTTGGGGGGCGTTTGACTCAATGACTTGATCCGCTTTTTGAAGCATTCGTACCGTAGGAAACCCAAGTGATGTGAAGAGACGGTGTCGAAAACATTTTGCGACTGTTGGCCGTGACCAGTCCAAGAATATCGAGAACGGCCGCTCAAGGACAGCACTATCCACACAAGAGTCGATAGTCTCATCATTCGTGCCAACTGTAGCGATAGTAAGAACGGCTGAACGATAGATGTCCGGCAATTTCGATATCACGTTCAGCCGATCCTCGTGATCGTCTTGGACAACGCACAGGGCATCAATCCAGATGTATCGCACACCAAGGCTCCTAGTAAGTTTAATTGCATCAAGTACGTATCTCTGTAGATCGGAGATCTCGATACTTCGCTGGAGTCTGCTCAGATTTGACATCGTCAGTCGCGTGTCTGAGAAGCCTGGAGAACTCGAAGAGCTCCAACAGTGGCTCAGAGCTACATAACAACCGGTTTGGCCAGCAGTATCGACAAGGCGCGGAGGCTGCGTGTTATCTAGACCAACATCGATGAGTCTTGTCGGCAATGTAGTTGAAGAAGTCTCCGTTTGAAGTAACATTGGGTCCGACCTCTGCGATCTAGCAATCAATCCATGAGCAAGACGTATTAGTACTTGATCCTCCTCTGCGTTTCCACGGTGTGCATTATACCTGTACAAGAATCAGCCGCTCGTCTTTACTGGACTCAAGAGGGACATACCAAGTTGAGAAAAGGAGTATCTTAAGATATGAATCATTTGAGAGTTCCCGTTCTAGGCCGACTTCGTTTCGCTTCCGGTCATACTCCACAAGAATACTAGAGAGCTCGTGGACATGACTATGAAGAGCATCAAACTCTGGCCAGTTTCCAAGCACAATGTTCTTCATCTTTCTCCTGGATGGCCATCTTGCTTCAAGGAGCCGGCTCGCACAATGAAAGCCTTGCCTGAAATTCTCCGGGTCGAGCTTGGCTCGAAGTGAGTCAGCCGTCACGCGGTGTATCTCAAATATGTTGTTATCCGTCCCAGTATCTATCAGGGCGTATTTAACCAATTCTTTTTTGGCATTGAAGTAGTCGTGGTCATTCATTGGGTATGCGCTCAATGGCAGAAGGTTATAACGTTGAGCACCAAGCAGGATTGCATCGTCAATGCAATACGGGTCGAGAAAAGAGATGACGTTGGCGAGAGCATATGAAGTCGATGAGAGATTGGCATACACAAGAGGGCCAGAAGGCTGAGAAGCAAGCACACTAGCAGCGTGTTGCTCCAACACAGCCATCGAAATGTTGCGATTCAGAAACGTACCCACCCTGCGCAGGTCGAGTGGCAGACAGCGACAGTTCTCTGCGATTGTTATAAGGTCTGCTACAGGATTTGTCCCACCAACTGCACGGGGCGCAAGTGAACGAATGAACTCCGTGGCCTCCTCGATAACGAAGGGACCAACCTCAAATGCTTGCACGGACTCGTCTAGTCCAAGGTCTGACCCTTCTCTAACCCGATACCTACTCGTCACTATGATAGAGCCGCGGTGGCGTTTCGGGATAAAGTGTGATAAAATTTGAAGCTCATCTGCATCGTCCAAGACAAGGAGCCACTTTGAGCATGTCGTAGATAGCCAGCCTGCTAGCTTCTGCCTGCTACTCTCGTGATGGTGATCTCTGCGATCTTGAATCAGGCCAAGGCTTACTGCGGCTTCGTGAAATGACTGAGCAAGGTGAAGGTAACTGTCAGCACGAAGCCAAAATACATGATCGAATCTAGCTTGAGTTCGGTATGTCAATTCCAATGCGATGGCGCTTTTCCCAACTGCGGGAATGCCATGTAGAACGATAACGGGGCCGAAGTCCAGGTTCGCTAAATTTCCTCCAGGTGGCACACATATAGACGTAAGGATACCTTCCAACTGGATCAAAAGTTCTTCACGGCCAAAAAACCCTGCATCTCTACTCGGCACTCGCATCGAGAGGAATGGAGATCGGCGTGCAACGCGTCGCGGTTCCAGAACCGATGGTATCTCGGGGGTGTTCTCCTGTATTACATCCTTGACCAAGCTGGTATCATGCCTACTTTGTCCAATGATGATACGCTCCCGGGGCTTATTTCCGATACCAAAGTTTGGTAAATTTTTGGCGTCATTACTGACTTTGGCAGCAGGATACTCTGGTGTCCTTTTTCCCTCACCGGGATGCTGATCGCCATGACCTGAGAAGATAGCCTGGTCCTCAACACCGCTGGCTGATATATTATCTGGGCCATTTGCCGGCTCTTTACTCGTTAGTGGGGTTGACTCTGTCGACGGTAAGGGATGCATTGTCAGGAAAGCCGCTTGAGGTGAAGCTACTCCATCGCGTGTCGCATCTGTTGTAATTTCACCCATGGAGAGGCAAGTGGTTGGACTGTCGCTTGTCAGAGGCTCAAGCATTGCTGATTGTGCTGGAGTATCAGAAATTGACAATTGTGGGCCATAAGGTATTTCGATGAGCTGGGGGTAGAATGTACTTTTCGAATAAAAAGCACATATTTTTGCATCTCCTTCTCCAGGGGAAACTATGACCTCTTCAGCTGTAGTCGTCCACATCCTGACAGTCATGGTTGCAGAACATATGCACCGACGGTCCGATGCACGGAACCTTAGAGGATGCTTCCTTTTGGGCTCGGCTGCGCATGAGACTTGGAATAGGGTTGAATGAAGAGTAAATTCCTCGAAGCAGCCAGCAACATGCTGGAGGCATTTGGCATCCCGAGAGCAACTGAGACGTTTTGGCAGCGTCTTGCAAGATAGACAATTTGTGATCAAGGGGATCCATTCGTTCTGGTTGCTCGAATTAAGATCTGGGTCTCCAACCATAACGAGAGTCTCGACGGTGTTGAGTAAGGCATACATCTGTGGTTGGTGTGATTTTCGATGTGCCTCAACGAGAGCCTTAGCATATCAGCAGGGTTCAGCAGTTTTTTGTAGTCAAGCAGACCTTTTTGAGCATAAAGCAACCCAACTTGTGGCCTATCAGTATCAAGGTATCATCATCTGACTAGGTGTGCTGTTAGTGGAAATAGAAGCAGAAAGTAGAACCTCATTCTTACCGGACCATTGTCTATTTGCATATTCGTCAGGTTCTCCAGTAGCTGCTGTCCAGCTTCACAATACGCAGACCACGAAGTGAGGCTGGGAATTTGTATCTCGTGGCGGAATATCCAGACCACCGTGGATTTGTTCTTCGATGCAGCCAAATCTCCCAGCCAAGCTTCGAAGTGGGAGCAGGTCTGTTCTTCCAGCGTTTCTCCATGATTCCCCGGTATTATCACAAGGCTGCAGTACGCTTTCTGTCAGCAATAGAAGGTTGAACTACTGCGGAAGTTGCTTACTTCGTTCTCCCTGAGGTATTCGCTCCCTTCTCATGTAATTTTTCTAGCCACGTCATATTGACTCGGGTTACCAATGAACGAGATACGACTCGTTACTCTGTGATTATAGAGTATGCAAGTACCATAATCTCGAAAACTCGGGCAAATGTCTAGATAATAAGCCATTCATGTTGGCTAGCGCTAAAACTCCCGTCACATGCGCTAGGTGCAAGAAATGTTGTATAGGACGTATGTTTCGAAGCACAGCCTCGAGGCGCCTAGACTTCGAGGCTGTGACTGTGCTAGTACCGAAACGCCAAGGCACTTCTGTCCCACAGCCAGAGATGGTGGTGTCGTCGATGTTGTTCTAATTGGCTGTGATGCGATGCAAAGAAGATCCCGAGATTAGCGCGCTGAACAATGAGTTCCCAATCTGGAATACCAGATAGCCGGAAAGCAAGATGATAGGTCAATATCTTACACCATTGGGGGCGCACTTCTTGTGCGACAGACAACCAAAGTGGGACTAAGATAACAGTGAGGCAGACATATGCAAGGGCGCCACGATCAAGGCGCACAGCCTCAGCCTCAAGCTTCCATTCGCACAGCGAGAAGTCCATGGCGCATCATTATAGCAGTATATATACATAACGCGTGGCTATAAGATCGTACGTCTAATCATTTGACCCTTCAATTTGGCGAACTCTTGATCAAGCCGCAGCTGCTGATGGCTGCTTCAGACGCCTCGGCCGATGTTCCATTAACAGAAGGTGAGCCTACTGATTTTTACTCTTAGCTTAATGAGAGTTTGACATAACAGTAGAGAAGACAAAAGAATATACACAATCGTTTTTGGCTCGGATAAGATCCTTTCACAGCGACCCGCTTCACTCAGCAGCGTACCTTGGCAATCTTGCCCATTTTTTGCGTAAACCCAGCCAGAAGTCATCAAGGCGCAACCGTCGACGGAACCCGCAGCGGTTCGAGCCACAGAGTCCTGCGAATGAGGAACACCGACCCTTTGTTTACGAATATGCCCTGTTTCCCGACATGGATCCGAAGCTTACAACTTTTGATGATGTCGAGAAATACAAGCTGGCTATGTCCATCGAAAACCACAACGCGGACTGCAATGAGCTAATATTTCTGGCCGGACGCCCTTCCCCTGAGTGGCTTTCTGCTGTTGGAGCACGGTATAAGCTCGATCATCGATTTTTCTATCAACATCTCAATTTTCTTCCCACAGGCCAACGAGACTGGTTCACAGCCCCGACATTGCCATCGAGATCTAACAATGTGATCCGCTTCTGCATACCTTCCATGCTGTTCGTCGGCGAGCACCGGTATGTGAATACAAAAGATCTGCAAAAGGCCAGAGGAGATTGTGAGCGCCGGTTACTGAGTCGCTTTCGGTCGTTCCAAGAAGGAACTTCGACAGAAGCAGGACGGTCGATTGTACGGCGGATGAACATACACAGCGGGGATAATCTAGTCATCGAGCAGGAGCTCACTTCCTGCCTTCTCAGACGTGGAGAAAAGTGGACAGGTATGTGAATCATGAGATGTTGTAGAGGGAAACCTGCTGATATATTCAACAAGTGCTGGTTTGGACAGACTCTGGCCAAGACGCTGATTTTTCTTTTATACCGACGCCTGAAACTGATCAATTCCGAAGCGTAGCTGATCGCTTCGAATTCTGCCCAGTATTTTTCGAGAAGGACCTTTCCGAAAAACCAAACGCCTCCCGACCTCTGACTGACATCCAGAATCCTCGGTTAAGGCAAGCGCTTTCCTCACTGCCCGGTAATTATGGCTGTACACTGGACTGGACGAAAGCAGCCTTAGACCCTATGTTTGCGATTCAAGAACTTTTCACCTTCCATGCTGCATCAGAACTGCAATATATAAACATGCTAGAACAATTACTTACGGATCAAATCGGCGGAGCCGGGTCGGAAGACGCAGGAGCAGACATGAGTTCAATTCTACATTTCGACTATGCAAGAAGCATACTCACCCGGCATAAGGCGCACATTCAGACCCTTCTCGGCTTTTTGGACACATGTCTAAAGGATTGGAAGCAATGGGCAAATCCAAGTCATCAGTGCGACGAAGGGCTTACGTCAATGCTCCGGATCGACCTCGAGTACCTTTCGACACGTGTCCAAAACATCATCGCGCTCTGTGAAGCAGGAAAGTCGACAATCATGAGCAATGCGTCCATCGAGGAGGCGAAACGTTCCAACGAAGAAGCCGTGCTTGTCACAGGGTTGACGAAGGCAACGAATCGTTTGACTTTCATATTCCTGCCGATATCATTCCTGACATCACTTTTTGGGATGAATTTTCGGCAGTTTGGACAAGGCACATTGTCCATCTGGCTGTGGGTAGCGATCGCGCTCCCTTTGCTAGCCTGTTGCATCGTCCTGGTCGAGAGCGGAAGCAAGCTGAATATTATTTTGAGACGTGTTTTTAGGAGTTTGAGCGGGCAAAGCTGAGCGGCTCGTTGTGAGTAAGTGAATTTGACCTGGATGACGAAGGGTTTTACTCTGTAGCTAGTCGGCAATGATTGTCTCTCTGTTGGACAAAGACTACCTGATGACTGTTTTGAAAGGACGCTCGGTAGTACGGTACCTTACCTCCTTACGTAGAGACGTGCCAAGCCCGCTACTCTAGTGATTCACTAGTCCTGGGGTAGGGCTGACTGCCTCGAAGCAAAATCTGTCCTCGGTTCTTCGAATCCGTTGACTGCCCCAATTCTCCCTCCTCCTTTGACCCCATAGATCCGCTCATCCCTCGAGAAGCACCACCAGCCCAAACCCACCCTTCCTTCCAATCCCCCCACCCCTCCTTTCCCCCCCAAATACCCAAACCCCAAACCCCAAACCCCAACCATGCGCCTCCACCTCCCCCTCCACCTCCACCTCCCCGCCCTCCTCCTCCTCCTCCCCCTCGCCCTCGGCGCCTCCGTCACGACCGAGCACACCGTCCGCAACGAGTGCACCCGCAAGACGCAGCGCGGCGACAGCGTCTCCGTCCACTACCGCGGCACCCTCGCCGCCGACGGCTCCGAGTTCGACGCCAGCTACAACCGCGGCAAGCCGCTCGACTTCACCGTCGGCAAGGGCCAGGTCATTAAGGGTTGGGACGAGGGTTTGCTGGATATGTGCGTGGGGGATAAGAGGGTGCTGACGATACCGCCGGAGTACGGGTACGGGGAGAGGGCGATGGGGCCGATTCCGGGGGGGAGCACGCTTGGTGAGTTTTTGAGGGTTTTTGAGGGTTTTTTGGGGGGGGGGGGGGGGGAGAAGGGGTAAGGGTGTTGGCTGATGAGTTTTGGTGTAGTTTTTGAGACGGAGCTGGTGGCTATTGAGGGGGTGACGAAGGATGAGCTGTGATTGTTGAGTTTGGACGGATGGAAGCTGGAGGTAGGGGGTGTGGCATTGGAGGTGGGGTTGTTTCGATCCAGCGTCAATCATGGATGCGCAGTGAAAAGCATGGATGTGTCTATCTGCTGCTGGGTTCTTCATCTGGTACAGTTCGGAAACAGAATGCTTCTTCGGTACTGTCCATCCTTTTCTCAAGCTGTTACTCGAAGTAAGATATGCTTGTAGATCATCGAGTCAGGGTTCAAGAACGTGGACTTCATGAAAGAGCTGAATACTTGTCTACCCCCGCCTCCACCAGGTACCGCTGAGGTCTAAAGATTGGGCTGAAAACCCAAAAAACCTTCAGTTCCAGTGTATTGATTTCGCCAGACGTCGCAAAGGAAACACCCTTCCAAACCTCATTCAGCCAGTCAAATGTTCTACAACTGTCACAACTACCTTCTTCGCCGACGCCCTTTTCTAAAATTCGAGCGCCTGTTGAGTAGACTCAAGACAATGATCAATGACAAAACATTTCCGGCGCCGCCACGTACATATCTCCCCCCCCCCCCCCCCCCCCAGTGAAGCTTGGGGCAAGAAGCTCTTATACAATACGTGGCTCTAATCTCATCATTGTGAAGGGTATCTCAATGATGAATTGGATAGGGATAGCTACCCGTGACTTTTGAAATTGAGCCACATTGATTTTGCCACCAACCAAGAGCAGCGGAAAGAGTATAGTCAAAGTTTGACGGTTCCAAACTCACCGGACCATTAAAGTGCAGTCTGCGAATAAGCGGAAGCAGTCAGCGCCGTATCTGTTCCAACACCTGATCAAATTTATTCCGATCCCTCTTACATCCGTCTGCACTCGTTCATTTCATTATTCATGAGTATCCATGGTTCATAGTCACCGGCTCAACATTATACCGCATCCCCTTGTCACCCATCAAGTTTTCACGTTCCGGCATCGTGGCGTCGGCGCCCCCGCTCTCGGAAGACCTCCGCACGCGCCCGAGGCGGGGATGCGTCACGTCGATCCCTTCGGGGAGCCCGATCAGATCTCTGTTCTTCGTCACCGGCACGGAGCTGGCTCCCCCCGTCCAGTGGCCCTGGCCCGCTTCCTCGTAGGCCAGTCGCTGGAGCTGCAGGTTGGCGTCCAGGGTCCATTGCAACCGCTTGTAATCCTTCCATTTCAACCATCGGCGGAGGAGTCCGATGACGGTGGGCAGAACCAGGCTGGTGGCGATGAGCGCTGTACCAAGGATCAAGATGATCGCGACGCCCAGTACGGAGAATGAAACGGTATTGGCGGAGCTCCGGACGATCTGGTTCTTGCACATCTTTTCCTCATCTTTCTCGGGCCTCAACAGAAACATTGTGTTGGGTATATAACCCGGCCCAGTGGCGTATTCAATGACTCTTTGCTGCAGCTTAGCCATGGAGACGGCGAACCAAGCGCTGACTTCGATCATCCATTGGTTGTTCGGGAGAGCGATCTGTTCGAGGTCATTCACGGTGTCTGAAGCCCGCAAGGCGTAAGCTCCACGCGAGTGGACGCTATAGTAAGTCGTAAGGAAATTCGCGAAAAAGTCAATTCGCGATGCAGTCACCATTTGAGCCTTGTTAAGGCCAATAAGGTTTTGGCCGAGGAAGTTGTGGGCCAGTGTGACGGAGCTCAAGGGTGTGCATTGATCATTGGTAGGGTTGCAATATTGATGTTGGTCGATGCAGGCAAGAGCATTGACGTATAGATCTTCTTGGTAATACGTGGAGTTGGAGCCATCGGAGTTGGATTCGTTGTAGCCGGGGGTAGTAGCAGAAAAGAAAGGGTCTGTGACGGGAGCGTCATAGTAAACAGAGTTCGCCGCGAGTAGAAAAAGGGATACGTCGGCGTCGGTTCGGTTCAGGGCATCGACAGGAAGCCAAGCGTTGCCAGCCGCCCCTGCGCCTGCGAAGTAGACGAACGGCCTAAAGTCGAACGATCAGTCAGGTTGCCAGAACATTTCACAATTAGAATAGCTCACGTAAGCTGGTAGCCGTTACTTCCTACCAAGTTATGGATGTCATATTCGTATGTGTAGTTAGAGACTTGAGAAACCGGACCGTAGTTAAATCGTTGAAAAGTATCACCGTGTGCGATCTCAGTTGGATCAGTGTCATTGTAAATTGTTGTATAGCCCTTGCTGTGGATAGGGGAGCCTAGTAGTCCTTTGTGTCAGTAACTTTCCTAGGGATAAAAGAAAGAGTCGCGAGGCAGCTTGTACAGTCAAGCGGCTCCCGTAACGTAGCTTGCGTCACAAGACTCGATAGAGGTTGGGTCTCAAATGCAGAAGGTGTAGCCTACAAGTTGTGACTTTGCGGTATTGGACACGCTCGGATTTCGGTGCATTGATTCCGAGTGCTTGGTGTGAATCAAGATGACCGGTATCCATCTCATAAGCAGACGAGTCGCCGTAGCAGAGGCCATTCTTAAAAGGGCATGTGGCATTTTGGTTGACTGTCCAAGGCAGCTGTTGTTGAGGATATTGCGCACATTGCAAGAGATTAGGCGAACCTCCATAGCAGGCCCGCGCGTAGGTCGTTGCGGCAAGAGTGTCATTCACATCCACCGAATTAAGGGCAGCCAGAGATCTCTGGACGTTGGTCTCTGCCGTAGGACTGAGAGATCCGCAATCCGGAGACCTAATCAATGTCTCATTCCCGGCTGCTTTAGTGACTTCCGAGGAAAAAACACCCGCGACAGCTTTCGGATGGTCAGCATTGCTTTATTGAGGCCACAAGGACTGTAAAGGGAGACGCCTCGGGAGTCCGACTGGCCTCTTCCTCCCCCGATGTGCCTTGCCACGCAGGTCTGGTATCTGCAGGGCTCTTTCGATGATGCACTTACCAAAAAGAACAAAATTGACCGCAGCGAGAGCGATTAAGGGTAGAGTGCGTATGAAAGGCCTGAGAGCATGCTTTCTCCAAGACCAGGTCAATCGGGCAAGCTCGAAGGACGCTCCAATGGGGCTATTCGAGTTGCGGAGGATAGCTTGCTGTTGGTGATGAATACCGTCGTGAGGATCGCGCGGGCTGCGGTGCTGATGCAGGGCAAAGCTCATGATCTTCCAGCAAGCGGCACCAGCAGCGGTGACAAACATGGCAAGAAAGGCGGTGAAGAGTTCGCCATCGCGCTGGCTGAGGGTTATGGTAGAACCGAGAACGAGTCCATGAGACCAGTTGATCCATGGACCTGTATGCACATAAGATGGAGCTGTTTGTGACATTTTGAGGGTGGGACGAGGCCCCGACAAAGATCAAAGGGAGGGAGGGGGGGATGGGAGTAGAATGGGCAGATAGGAAGAGCAGGTGAGAGAGAATGTGTCTATAGATATTACGAATTGAGGTGGAGAGAGGATGTGAAAAGGCCGAAGCAAATGGAATACTCTGCATATATCCCTCCCCCCTCCACTTTCTCTCTCTCTCCCTTAGCTGGGTACATGGCCGAATTCTCCGAATCTAGATGGGATTTTCCATTGCAACGCCTCGGATGCTACCTACATTAGTGTACTCACGAGTCGCGCGCAGCTGAAAGGTGCATGAAAGTGCAAGGATGTGCGGGTTTAAATGCTTAATTATAAACGAGGCAGCTTACTTCAATTGGCAGGTCGAGTCCAACTGCATTGTTAGCACTGCCTGGGTAATAGGTAGGTACTAAGGTAGTAAGTATATAGAAACTAGTTAGTACTGTATCCTACCATCTCGCCTTCATACCACGCAGTTAGCCGCGAAATGAAAAGGGAGCACAAGAGAGAGAGAGAGAGAGAGAGTGTGTGTGTGTGTGTGAAGAAAGGTATCCGCATGCTTTGTGAGAGTGGTAATAGGAAAAAGAGGGGGCAGTGGGCTCATAGATTCTTCGGAGATGTAACGGTGTCCAGATGCTTAGATTGGGTAGAAAGTAGGTACCTTATGTGCAGTGGCTCGAGTACTTCGGTAACTTAGTCGTAAAGTATTCACTGCACCACTGTGTGTACCGCCATTACCGGGGTAAGTGTACCTAAGGTACCTTACCTTGGTCAGTCTAAGGTACCGTAGGTAGAGAATCCAGACTGTCTAGTATGGGGATTAGAAATTAGACAAAGCTTAAGAGAATACATCAAGCTGAGATGAGGTCTAGTGTAGCCAAGCTAAGTAAGAGAAATTACCTGAGATTCGGCAATCGACCGCTCGACGGGACATGGCGGAAAAAGCTTAAGAAGAGGGAACCAATCAAACATGTGGATAGCCGAGAGCTAATTTCAGCTTCGACCACCTTACTGTAGCTTACCTTAGTAAATAATCGCGGAAGTTCGGGAACACCCTTTTCACTTAATACGAGTACCTTTCCTCAGCCTTGTCATTCTTCCATCTCTTCTCTTCCGACCTACCTACCTACCTACCTTACTCTACTCTACTCTACACGACTTAGTCCGTGCAAAAACAAAAAAGAAGAAACCATCCTTTAAAAGGTGATCAATACAGATGCTTCGTCTCCTTTCATTCATTCATTCATTCATTCATTCATTCATTCATTCATTCATCAGTGCGTCTTTAAAAGCAAACAAGAGTGAAGTGAATGGGATTGAATTAAAGAGGTAAGATTACGGTGACAGCCCCAAGCATGATACCTAGCCCGCTGCCCAAAGGCCGTTCATCACTCGGGAAAGCCAAACCTCCTTCTTTGCACTTCTTTGACTCTACTCTACAGAGTACCTACCTTCTACCCTTCTACCCTACCTTACTATAATTTTACATGCGCAAGGCAGATTTTCTCAGCCGCTTCCTGCTTACTCTACCCTCTTCTCATTCGTTCAACCAAGCACATTCAGCTCCCAAGCACCCTTGCTCCCCAATTGGGGGCCACTGACACTTCTCCTTTCGGCCGCTGCCTTCATCTCCTCTCTCTCTTGGCTAGTGGCCACAACAGCCTCTTGTGCGCCTGCCAATGTGCTGGCTGCCACCACGTGAAAGCTCCACGTAATAAAATCGCGTCGCCCACCATGATATATCATGTGTCGTTCCGCATCTATCCTCGCCCATTCATACTCCCCCGTTGCTGCTCATTCCTTCGTGCTTCCTATCACGTCCGAAGCTCTTCACCATGCAGATCTACACTACCGACAAGACCACCCCCAGGTCCTTCCCCTGGCTTTGGTACCTCCGCCTCGTTGCCATCATCGGCTCCTTGATTGTGCTCGCCATCACAGCACAAAACTCGGCAACCTTCCACAACATAGGATGCCACTCCCCGGGGAGACTTGACTACAATCTCGCCGTCGTATGTACATCCACACTCCCTTGTTCGAGTGTCCCCTGACCTTTGGCTTCCAAGTCAATCCTCTCCTTCGTCGCTCTCATCTACTTCCTCCTCGCCGCCGGTCCCTCCCGCGCCACCAGGCTTCTTCCATGGTTCATAATCGGTCAATTAGCTCTCGACGCCATCATGTTCGTTTTCTGGCTCGCCGCTGGCGCGACTTCCAGCTATAGCTGCACCGACTTGTGCACCGCTTGCGGCATCGATGATGGATATGTCTTCTTCGACACCCAGTCTTGCGAATGCTCAACCTTCTTCTTCAAGCGGGATTATTCGCCAAGGCGGGGGAACGTCCTGCAGCCGAGAAGGAGCCGTCTTGGTAAACGCGACTCGACTGTGGGTGGAACGATTGCGGCGAAGCAGGCCTTCGATGCCATTATGACGTATGTACATCCCTGTCAAATGGGATATGTACCAGACATCTAACCATCACACAGAGTTCTCTTCGCCTTCTTCGTCATCGCCGATATCCTCTGGATCCTCAAATCCCGCAGATCCGGCACCACCGTAGCACCCGCCCCTACACACGGTGGTGCGCCAGCGAAGACCGAAGAGGCCGGCATGCCCATGGGAGGAGTCGGAGCCCCAACATATAACCCCCAGCAGCAGCCCGGCTCCGAGTACAACAACAACAACAACAACTACCAAACAGGCCCCCCAGGCGGATACACAGGCCAGCCGATGCAGCACCACCACCAGTCGACAATGGCCCAGGAACCGTATCCCGGCGGCCAGTACCCCCAAGGTCAACCCCAGTACCCGAACCAAACGTCATACCCGCAGGGCCAGCAGCAGATGCCAATGCAGTCGTACCCGTCGCCGCAGGGGGAGTACCCGCCGCAGTACGGGAGCCCCGTCCCGCAGCAGGCCGGCTACGCGGAGCCCCGGGACGGCGTCTCGGAGATGCATTCGCCGACGGAACCGCCGAAGATGAACGGTCCGCCTCGAATCTGAGGATGCAATGTTGCGGTCATGTCGGCGGGGGCTGGAGGTCAGGTCTGGAAAAGGGTCAAGGTTGATTGATAATGGCTAATGATGTCGTCGACTTCGATTGGATGGGATGGGATGGGATAGGGCTTGTTTGGACTCGTCATGTGGGATTTTGTCTCGTCCGATGCTTTATTTGACTAATGACTGCTTGGATTACCCCGTTCAAACCGAACCATGTCCGCCCCTCCTCTTGCAAGTCAAACACACTGTTCACCTGTACCTGGCCCACAATAGTCAAGTCACTCTCCATGCCCGATATCTCCTGTCCTTCGTTTTGATCTCCTCTGTCATCTGTTTACCTTCGTCCTTTCATTCAAGGCTCCCGATAGTCCGACTAGTCCGTCCAAACGCCCAGACTAGTCTAAAATGAAGCTATACAGACAGTCCACAGTCCGTCCAAATAGTCAGACGGTCGGACTGCTTTAGACTAGTCTGACGGACTAGTCCATCGCTGCCCTCAAGTCATTCAAAGACAGATCCTGCAGCTATGGTAAATGGAGTGGTAGTAGTAGTGAGGGCCTCTGATAGCTCGGATTCGTTGTCGCTGAGTGCCATAATGATATTGTTATCGAATAATGATGCTCCGCCTTGATGTGAGATATTTTCTTCTCTGCTCGCTACTAAAAATAGGTGGATTGCTACTAAAAATACGCAAGGCATACTCAGATATTCACTACAAAATCGGCTATCAACAAAAAATTCAGTACACCTTCAGACTATTAGTGGACTAGTCCGTCCAAACAGCTGGACTAGTCTATACACAGTCCGTCCAAATGTCAGACCGTCCATGGACTACCAGTCTGTAGACTACTCCACACCAATAGTCCAGAAAGTGGGGGCGGACTATCGGGAGCCTTGCTTTCATTCATCCCTTTCATTCACCTATTCCTTTCATCTTCTCCATCTTCATCTTTCTCATCCTTTTCGCCACAGTGGGAGTGAGAGTCACCCCGTCACACAGCTTCCAATTTTTTCAATTTTTTCAATTTTTATTTTTTACTCCATGTCTACGCCGCACAAGCATCGGAATTTTTCCTTAGCAGCCGCTGGTGGGAGGTGGGCCCTCCTCTTCAGGCAGCCAAGCCCCCGGGTGTTTTGAGACCCCTGCAATGAATAACATTCCTACATTGATCCCCAGCTTTGCTTTTTGTGACTGGCTGTACATGATGAGTTGTGGAGGCTGATTCTATCTCTTTCCATCCTTCCTTCCCTTCCCCTTCCCTCTCCTCTCCTTTCCCCCCCTTCCCCCCTGCCTTCTTCTCAAAAACAGAGAAAAAAGAGCTTCAATCAGACAGCATCTTCCCCCTCAGCGGCCTCAAAGCAGCCACCAGCACCGCCCGCACCGTCCACTCCGGCAGCATCTCCGCCGACGCCTTCTGCAGCGCTTGCGCCCACTAAGAGGAGATTCCCGGTCAGTCAGTGGTTCGTTCAGTGATTCATTCGTTTTTTCCTTTTTTCCGCGAGAAGAAAATCAATGTTTAACAGCCGCCACTTCTATCGTTGACGAAGGCAGAGCAGAGTAACCTTTTTTTTTTTTTTTGAAAGAGGGGGAGGGGGAGAAGGGGGGAGAGGGAGAGGGGAAGGGGAAAGAGTGAGAGAGAGAGAGAGAGAGAGAGAGGGTTTCCCGGTCAGTCACTGATCCATTCGTTTTTCTTTTCCCGCGAGGGCAAAAATGAAATCGAGTCGTAAGGCAGAGTCGTGGTGAGTCAGAATCTCCGCCCACACCCTTCTCCGGAACATGAATCTCGCAGACGCAGAGCACAGCACAGCTTTGGGGAACGATCGGACTCAAGGAAAGAAAATGGAAAAAAAGGAAGAGAAAAAAATTCTACTCACATACGGCGTCACCACCGCCCTCCCGCACCCAACCTTCCCCACCGCCGCCCGCGCCCACGTCTCCGCGCTCGGCCGGAACAGCCCGACGGGCTTCCTGTTCTGATTACTCTGCGTCGACCCGGACAGCACGGCATGGACCTCGACGTCCAGCCCCTCGGCCGCCATCTCCGCCTTGAGCCCGAAGCTCCACGCGCCCACGTACGCCTTGGTCGCGGCGTAGACGCTTAGATACGGCGCGCCGGCGAGGCCCGTGGTGCCGACGTTGAGGACGAGCGCCGGCCCATTCCTGACGAGGACCGGGAGGAGGGCGGCGTTGGCGGCGCGGAGGGCGGCGATCTCGCCCGGGGTGTGCGCGGCGAAGGGCTTGAAGTCCGCGGAGACGAAGCCCGCCGTGCTGCCGACGTTGTTGACCAGCGTCGTCAGGCGGAGGTTGTCCGGCGCGATGATGGCCGAGAGCAGGTGCGCGATCGGCCTCGCGGGGTCGGCGGTCGCGTCGGCGATCCAGACGCGGAAGGAGCACCCGGGGAAGGCGGCGGCGAGGCGGGAGCGGGCCAGGGACAGTTTGTCCGCGTTGCGGCCGTGCAGGATGATGGAGAAGGACCCGCGGCGGCAGAGCTCGTGCGCCAGGGCGAAGCCGAGGCCGTCGCTGGCGCCGGTGACGAGGGCCCAGGGTTGGGGGCCGTGGGCGTAGCGGGGGAGGGAGGAGGGGCGCAGGTGCAGGTGCAGGAAGAGGAGGAGTTTGGAGAGGATGTAGGTTGTTGTTAGTATGCCGATGGCGAAGAAGAGCCAGATGGGGGCCGAGGCGACCATTGTGGGCGTTTTGGGGGGGGGTTTCCGTTGGGCGGGAGGATGTCAGTTGTGTAAGTATACGGAGAGGTCGTTCGATAGTGTTTCGAGAGGTGCTTGTGCTATGGGTTGCGTTTGGAAGCGAGGTCACGTATGGACATATAAGTAGTTATATAGGTGTGTATAGACTGTCAAAGGAAGTCGCGGCTGTAAACGGTTGAGCAAGTTACCGACTGCAGTCTCAACATCCGCTCCCGTCGGCGACACTTGCCTTAGTATGGAGTATTGGTGACGATGTAATAATGTGATGTAGTAGTGCGTAACGTGATACTCGTATTTTGAATTTCGCAATCTGAATATGGTTCGGTGGCTGACCTACGAGAATGATATAACGTAACATTCCACCGTTTTGAGCAAATCTTGTAACCAAACAGAAACGTGTTCGGACTCAACCCCGAAGAAACAGAGATGGGATGAAAGTACTTACGGCTGGTTCTCAATTCTCAATTCCCGCAGAGAGAAGCATGAAACATCTTGTGACCCGTGGGTTCAGTTGTCCCAATACGGAAATTTCGCCCGTGCCTCACCAGCGACTAGAGCACCGACAATGTGGTCAGGCTCAGACAGGAGCAGATACCTATGCGGACATTCGTTTATTTGAGGCTCCAAAATTCTCCCGCGGCTTACTCTGACAACGTGCAATGTAGCATGTTCGAATGTGAGGTATGAAAATGCTTGTGGTGTCTCTTGGAAATGAGTCGAATGTTGGACCGTTTCGTGGGTGGATGTATACTCTATCTTCTCCTGGATGATGCAGGTATCATCAAGAAGATGGCACTCCGTGCTCAATGCGCTTTGCGATCGCTTGTATCATTGTTGTTTCCCATCACCGTCTTCAAATTTTCACAAAACACTGTCCTGTCATGACGTGCGCAATCCTCGTTGTTGATGCATCTAGACCAGTCTTGTGCGCTTACAGGTCTCCTACAGTCCTACTGTATGTTCATTTCGTTGAGTGGTCAAGGCCTGAAACATCCTGCTCGACGGCTCGTATGCGTTGTTGCGCATCTGAGGCCACGGGGGCTTAGACTCGTATTTTCGAAATGGGGGCTCGTGTTGGCCAAACCCAACCAATCGTAGCCGCGGTCACTCAGCAGCGTCTTGTTGTTTCAAACATCCTCCTCAAAGGCAACACCTGTGTTTTCATATAACAAGAACCGTTCGCCTTTCAGCTTGTGCGTCCGAATCGTCCACGAGCACCTGCAAAACTTCCATCTTTTTGCGTTAGCACATAATACGGGTTTCATACATACTTCAACCATTAAGAAGTGCCTCCGCAAACCGGCCTCAATATGCAATATCTAGCACTCCTCTCCCTCTTAGCTGTCAGCGCTTCAGCAATCGTCATCGAGCCCATCGAGCCCATCGATCCCATCGATCCCATTGAGCCCATCGAGCCCCTACCCACCTACGTCACCCTCCCCGGCTGGCCCACCTGCCCCGACCAGTGCGTTCTTGCTGTACAATCACAGGGAACCATCTCCACCAGCGAATTCCAAGTGTGCTTCGATAACCCAACACCCGAACCACCATGCTCCTATTACTACTGTTGTGGCCAGCCTGTAAGTTCAGCCGCATCGGCCTTGTAAACACAGACTAAGAACACTCTGCCCAGGTCACGTGCGGAGTCCACAGGAAAGTCTGCGCAGCGGGGACTTTCGATACGTCGTATTGGCTACCATCACCGCCGAGTGGGAATAGGCCTATACCAGAGGCGAAAGATTGAGTGTGGGAGATATGAGAAGACGGGCGAGAGAGCTAACGGCTGTTGAGAGGCGTGATGTGCGGATACCTTGCCTGATAGTGTCATGCATGGCTGAAATTCTGGTGCATGTACTTTGCTGGTTGAGTCGTCGGCACAGTCGCTCTTGAGCATATGTATTCATACTACTATGAATCAAAAGCCAAAGCTATTCCCATTTCAGTCACACATCAACATCAACAAACCCATAAGGATGGCACTCTTATTCTTTTCTTATCAGTCCTCTCAATGCTCCCCTACACCTGAGGTTATGCTCTTTTCGTTCCATGTGAGACTTTGAGACAACACACCCCTACCCAGACTTGTATTGTTGCTTGATGGTCCGCGACCCGACTCTTCTCCTCAAGAAGTATTTGCAGACTCACTTGAAATTGCGATACGTTTGGAACTTCGAAATGTTGACGATCCTCAGAATGTGGTCGATATTGTTTGTCCACAGGAACTCTCAACTTAGGATCATCTGCCCCTTGACTAGCCAAGCAGTGAAACGCTAATTTCCCTACCTGCGTTGTCCATATTGTCTTGGCACTTGTTCTCAACGTTGATAGTGTGGCGTGCGCTGGGTTTGAGCCGTTCGATACCAAAGCTGTTAGGAATAGCACATTGTCGTACCCTTGTGCATAATTTGGGCTTGCAAAGACTGCATCCTAGCCGGAGTCGAGACATTTTCAGGCTTGGCGAGTCTGGCTACCAGACTCGAAGAGAGAAGTAGCACCATCGCATTCAAGGCTTCGATGTCCGGAAGCAAGTCCAGGATACGCTTCACTAGGGATAAAGCGATGCTCCACGAAGGCTCAACCATGGCCTCAACAGACTGCCCATACGTGGATAGCCAAGCTCCATATCCAACCAATGACGAGCCAATACCGATGGATGCCTCTGAGACATCTGGAAAAGCAGTCCGAGCTACCCGTACCGAAAACCTGTCATCGCTAGCTGGAGAGCTTTGCCAAACAGGGTACTTACTTGTGTACTACTCGTGCTCATCTGTACTAGTACCTACACGCAATCCAGCCTAGTCTACAGCGACTACCACACAACTGTTACAGTAAGCGCCTGCCGTGCCTGCAACCAACTGGTAGAGTACCTCGAGATGGTGCCTAGAGAGATTCAACACTGGAAGGAGCAACAGTCGGCAGCGTTGTCGCTTATCCGATGCAGTATGCACCCATGCCACGGGGAAACAACCCAGGATTTAAAGTATGACCCAGCCACATCTAGCCCGAGCATACGTGCCTTCGGATGGTGCCGAATTGGCTCTGCTGGAGAGTGAGACGGAGGGGTGAGCCGGATTCGACCCTTCGGATCGAGTTGTGTTGGTGGTGGTTGCAGATTGGATCTACCCATGGCGCTCTATCTTGAGACTTTGAGGCATGTCCTCTTGCTTTTTGGCAGATACTGGCATGTATTGCAGCGAGGCTGATGATTGCGCATCCCGCCAAGGCACCAGGAACTCTAAACCGGCCACCTTAATGCCGGGTGCGGTAGCCGGAGGGTTCAGAGTACGGGATGTGTCTGACGGGCAGATGCGTGATGCCTGTTACACACGCAAAATTGGGTCATGTTGGTGGGTGGATTGTCACTACATTTCAACATCTATAGTAGGATACAGAGCAAGGTGAGGTAGGTAGAGTCATGCTGGATCGCAAGGGCGTACTTTGAGTCGGAGCAGACCCTAGCCCTACAACATAGTTCACAGTCGCTCTGTCCATCGTGAACAGCCAGGAATCATAAGGTAATGAAAATTGCATTGCTTTCCGTGGATATCTTGCCGTTCTACCGCTGCTATGCCGCCAAATTCGAAACTTCAGAGGCTAATCCTCAACGCCCTCAAATCCATGCTCAGAAGCCGCGACGCCAGTTGCTCAATGTGTTGTGAAGAAAACGATGATAAGGAAAGAGCAGAGAAGTGCAGTTGCGATGATCCACCAACGCCTGCTGTCGTGGGCTAGAACTTTCAAGTCCACACGCTGCCATCATGAAGAAAATGCCAATTTTTCGGAACTCACACATGCCACATACCCAGATCTATCGGTAATAAGACGAGTTCTGGTAGTATCTGCCATCGTTGTCTTTCGTCTGGCACGACAACGGCTTCTTCTGCGGCTGGCGGGGGTCGAGGAAGCTCTGCGCGTAGTAATGCTGGTCATCTGTCTTGGACCTGCCACCGTCTCGCGAAGAGGGGCCCTGATGGATCGAGAGGGGTATCTTGTCCGAATTGGAAGACCGGCCGGATTTGCTGCCGCCGGAAGACTTGCTGGAGGACCCGGAGCGCGATCCGCTCGAGGATGAGGGGTACCTGGGCTCCAGGTACCTGTCGTCGTACCTGGTGGAGTCATAGGTGGCGCGATGTTTGGAATCTGTGGACTTGGTTAGGGGCAGTGCGGCGGCGGCGTCGAGGGAGAGAGGCATACCTGTCTGGCATGACAGAGGGATCTTGTCTGAAGAGTAGGAAGAGGTCGAGCGGCTTGATTGGCCTGATGGAGACATCGTGGATGTTGCTGGTAGGGGCTGGGTCTTGTGTGTTGTGGGTATGATTCTGCGTGGGGCGGACTATCGTTGAGGGGTTTGGTCAAGAGGTACTGGGGACAGTTGGGAGAGGCTGAGGTGATGCTCTTGTGGGATTCGGAGTGTTTGAGGACTTGCAATGGATGTGAAGTGGTTGGCTTTGAAAGGTACCGGCTGGGATTGGTGTTTGGGTGTATCACAACGAGCGTTTAGAGAAGACAGCACGGGAGGAAACTCAGACAGTTTGCTTTCTATATGAATTGGATGAAGCGCTCTAGATTTTGGGTTGTAATGGAGATGGTTGCACACTCAATTGACAGATGCAGGTACAAACAGGAAGGAGAATTTACATGCGAGAGATTCCTATATTTATACGGGCACGCTTCATTGCCCAGTCAATATGAGCAATACGCAGCGTCAGCGAGGCCCTTCGGGCCCCATGTTGCCTAGTTTTCATGGCGGAGACACCGTCACGCCCTTGTATCAGAGTAACAAGGCACCCGTCCCCAGAGCGGTTTGGCGCGAGGCAGCAACCGGCTTAGCTTGACCGGAGAGAAATAGAGGACAAGAGTCACCTCGAGAGTTCTCAGGAAAAAGGGGTTTAAGAGTCATTTGAGGTCCTCTGATGGTCGGCTGTGTCCGAACTACGTCGAGCATTGGTCGTGGTTGGGTGCTTGCAGAAGGGGGGCTCCATGAACGCTTGTCGGCGCCTCCGCCCCTGCAAGGCACAGTTTCCGCAGGTGGTCACGGAGGCTTCTGATTTGATAGATTGGTCCCGATTGATTCAATCAGGGTGTTCCTGCAGCCTGGGAAGGGAGGTTGGAAGCGTTGTGCAGGCAGCGTTTTTTAGTGGAGGCTTTGAGCGGCTGTTGACCACTCGGAGGCCAAGCCACACGCCGCAGTTGAGGAATGGAAGGATGGAGAAAAGAGGCTACACGATGAAACATGTTCGCTGTGCGCTCGGCGCAGGGTTCAGTGGGGATAAGCAAGAATGTAGGCAGGTAGGTAATGGAGCACTAGAAGAGATAAAAGGGCAACAGCTGAAGAGGCGGAGTTGTCCGCTGCGCCAAGAGTCGCAGCGAGGCAGATTGATTGACTCGGCATTCTCACTGCTTGGTGATGACTCGTTCTGCGGGATGAAAGAAGAAAAAGAAAGTATGATTATGGGTTCCTACCGTAGCATTTTCATGCATATGCATATTATCTTGCGTCTTACATAGTTCGCGTCAGACAATTAAGTAGTCACACTGTGAGACTGTCGCACTGTCACAGAAGGTGGAGTCATCGCTGACCCCGCAGCAAAGTTAATTCATCCGGCTTGCGCAATCAGACGAGTCCAATTGACAAAACCCGCCTCACTATGCAAATAGCTAAACAATACTCTATGATATGTACAATCACCAAAGCCTTACCATATTCTTCACATCTATAGTTACAACTTCTTCAGCAGAAGTTTTGAGTGAGCGATTATTCGTTGATGTATTTTACCGCTTCACGTCTCCCTCTCATTGGCCCGCACGGCCATGGCGAGCCCGCCTGCCATGGACTTCGCTGATAGGAGTAGCCTGATGGTATATTCATTCCACTACTGCACCTACGGCAATCCCGTGTATGTACACCCATCTTCAAATCTGCATGCTCAAAGGCAGCATGCATTGAAAACCTCCGAGATTAGATTCTGCGACATATACCTCCGTCAGAGCCTCCTGATGCAACTAGGTATGCATGAATATATCATTTTCTCGTTCCTGCGCACGTCTATTGTAAGGTTACCGCGCTATCATACATTGTTCAGACATTGGATAGAAAATTAAATAGAGATAAAACATTGGTAGAAATTGCCTAGGCACCGCGCCTCTTCACCGTGCCTGCCTTGATGGCGCGATGTAACTCTGCGCACTTTCCCCGCCTGCTACGCAAACACATACGTTTCAACTTAGGTCATTGATTCAAGATTCCCGGCACGCATGATTTGGATCAACGCCAAGACTTCTCCGCCGTACGCATCGGGCCGATTTGTATGCGTACAATGCTGAACAGTTGCCTGTGCTTTCTGTATGATCCTACTAGAATGGTATCATGACACACATTGTTGTGTACCCCTGTCTCAAGACGAGTGTTCGCTGTCGCTTGTAACTTTCCGCCTCTTACGCCTGTCTTCTATGTGGCCTTCACTGTCGTCATTCGAGTCCAGGGGCCTGGGAAGTGACATCGCCGTGATGTCTGCTGGACTGAAGGCTGGACTGTTTGTTGCTGCAAGCTCCACAATCTGCGGCGAATGCTGATCCAACGACGATGGCGTAGGAGGGTCCAGAGCTTTGTCGGTCAGCGTTGCGTGAGAGAAGCCAGCGTCAGAATTCACTTGTTGCAGTCTCATACTTGCGCGTCGGTATCGTTTCAGTCTGGCTTGAAAACTCTGCGCGGCACGAGCAACCATGGATTGTCTCATACCGCCCCAGCGCACCCGGTTAACGCCAACGTGGCGCTCGAAAAATTCGTTCAACTCTCTACCGAGCATCACGATGTACTCCTGAGAGGGTTTCTTGCTGAAGTCGAAATGCAGTGTCAGGGCATGTCCTTTGAAAGGATCAAGACCTGCGGCTTCTTTTTGAGTCGATTCATCATCTGAGCCTTCCCTCTGTAGTCGGTGTAGCATGATGCGGCCTGCTGAGGACTTCTTCTCACGGTTGATGAGCATAGGATTTTGATCCTTCGGAAAGTGTGGGGCTTCGTCTTTGATTTTATTGAGAAGCTCTACCGTTGTAAAGCGGCCGTCTTCTCTCTCTTCGACTAGTGTCTTCAAACCGTAGATCAGGGCTGATGTGAATGAGTCATTTCCAGGCACCTTCGTAGAACCCATTTCTTCAGTTGCAGCAAGGTATTCGAATGACCTGATTCTAATAAGTTCACGATCTTACGGCTGTGCAGCATATCCTGACTGACCTTTGCCCCTTTGTCCTAAGACCTAGTTGTCCTGCGTAGCAACTTCGAGCATACATTAGTTGAGACATTACGACTGCACCAGAAAGACCAACCAATCGAATATCTCCAAAACGTCTGCTTCAGCTGGTAACAAAAGCTTCTCGGTCTTGTTCCATACCAGAACGTCTAGCCTCTTTTTTTTGTCATTCGGTGAAGTTTGCCTGCGACAGTCAGCGACCAGGCCATCCTGTATTCGTTGGTGACAAACCCAAATAGCTCCAAACTTCCATATTCTCCCCCGGGTCTGCCATGGCCAGCGTAGTACACAATGAGCAGAGTGTTTGGTCCATCGTGCTCACCAACAAACGCAGCCACTATAGTGTTTACGCGTACCTGCAGTTTCTGCTCAAATGTTGTGTCCAAGTACTTGATCTCGGTATGATAGTTGAACCGATCCTCGAAAGTAGCCTTGAGATTGTCTACTTCGTCTTGAGTAGTCAAATCATTGTGTTTCCAGCACAACAGCAGAACCTCAACCTTTGTATAATTAGAAGAAGTCTTATACTTCCCCTCGTCCATGACCCTACTCCAAAGAAGCTGAAGGTCGGAATCCTGTTTCTCATCTTCGGACTCGTAGTCGACGGTCGAAGATTCCTGGGGCAAATTTATAGCGGGCTTCATTATGAGCGGAGACGTGATAGTTTCTTCCATGTTCGCGGGAAAGACCAACGATCGAATTGACTTGAGTTACAGGTGAGACGGAGCGAGTCGGAGGAGCCGGGCGCTGATTTATCTCTTGGACCATTTGCACCGTGCGGTCCTTCCACTCAGGCGTAATTATGAAAGAAGGCTGTGCCATTGCTGTAGGCACCTCTCGTATATGCCTTACCAGACTCAGACTACCACTCGATATCACCATTAGCCTCGAGCTACCTATGTCTGCTTTCAGAGTTGCGGAGTCTAACAGTGCTACGCCCTGTTTACTGTGGAGGTCCGACGATTTCTGGGATCGGAAGTTCGGAACAACTCAGCCTCGAGAGTGTTACTAGACTAGTGCAGCGAGCGTAATGGCGCGCTTATAAAAATCGGAATTGAACCCCCACGCACCCCCGTCCCAGTCAGTGTGCTGTCTGAAAACGACGAGCACAGCATCTATGCCAAATATGTGGAACCGCGATCATTGGATGGCCCCGTGCGGGGGTCTTTGGATTTGCGAAAAGTCAGGAGGCTAAAAGTTCAGTGGGTCCCATTCGCCAATCACACGGTAACGCAGGGCACCCTCAACGAGACCTCTGCATTTGGAGCTGCTCCATTGATTGGACACATCTGGCTGAGAACGCCTACATACACCGCTCTCTGATAAGGAAATTCATTACAAATGCAGAGCCTCAAGACACAGCAGACATGAGAGGCTGGCCAGGCAGTGCTATAATAAGGCTACGCCTACGGTCTCAGAGCCTTGCGGGCCGCTGCTACTTATCGCTGTCGCTAGGCTTTCCCAGAACCCCCATCATGAACGATCAAGGCTCTCAAGGCTCCGTAAGCTTTCTACAAACCCTCCTATTGGTTGACCGGCACTAAAAGATAGCCTAGAATAGTCCCGATGAACCAGGCCCCTACAAGCCGGTCGACAGGGCCGATGCGGAACCAAAACCTCTGGAAGCGGTGAGTATATAACGAGAAGGCTGGAATTGAAGTTGGCGGCAAGGTCTGACCTGGTTCCACAGCGTCGACAGAAGTACGAAGATGGCAAGAAGCTGAGGTTGAAGAACGAGCATCGCATCTTCCAGTACACAGTATATGTCGTGAGCGCAAGATACGACAAGGCTGGTCACTCGTGGATGTACACTCTCAAAGATCACCAGAAAGAGCCAATTCCTGGCGAAAAGAAAGAAACCGCGCTACGCTGAATGTAAATGAGGGGCTTGCATGCATGACGTTGCCGTCTTATGTCCGATACTTCGAGTCATGTAACACATAATCTGTCGTTTATGTACACATGGTCGGGCGTACAAGGCTATGGGAGACACGACGATATTCAGCCGGCTCATGTTTGAATCTGCCAGCTTGTCTTATTGATAACTCTATATAAGGTTGAGACTGCCAGGAGGGATGAATTGATGACTTACTCTTCAGCTATCTTATATATACAATGGGGTCTAGTGACTCTCCAAGTCAATTGGAGAAAGGCTTACCTGTCTCTCCATCCTTTTCAGACTCCACGTTCAAAGGGAGTCCCACGGATATCACTGACACTGATACAACACTCACAGAGAGGACTGGGTTTTCGATTCGCTGTAAAGTTGAGCAGCCAGGAAGTTGCAGAATGATACTGAATAGCGCCAGTCAAATCTAAAATATCGACCGTACTTCATCTGTTTAAATCAGTGAGACTGCCATGGGGAGGCCCAGCTTGTCAGCGCATGTCGAAGACCAAAGTCAGAAAACGTAAGTCATTACCAATACCCAGAGAATTAACAGCTAAGACCGCGTCCAGTCGAAGATTATCCAGTCGGTTTTCCAAGAATCTCCTGCTTCCTCGATAGCGACGATGCCTTCATGGTGTATCGTCGCTTCGGCTGCGTCTACTCGCGCCTTTTACTCTCTAAACAAGACGAGATGAGTAGGTTGGAAGCAATGCTACTAGCCATGGATCGAACAGATCAGGCGGAAAATAATGGGCACTATCTCATGTCAATGTCTCTTGATGTTGAGAGAGAACAGGTCCCGGAGGCGTGGGATGGGCAATCGAGGGTACAGCTGTTGGGGAAGTTGGAGAAGTTAGCACTTGAGTACGGTAAGTACCCGCAGCCTCGTCACAACACTACCCCACCCATGTGTCCGAGAGTATTCCGCGGCAGCTTTCGATACTGCCGCAGCACAACACCCGGACCTCATTTACTGAGACTTCGTGCTCGTGGGGAAAGAGCAGGCAATGGGCGACCTGCATAAGCCGCTCGCCGTTGCACTCCCCCACCCCACTCTACCTTCCACCTTAATTCGACGAACATGTAGGGGCTTCTGGCTGATAAAATCAAGCGGAGTTGCTGCTCAAAGCCCAACAACTCAAGGCGTTGGAAAGGCCGTCGAATCGAGACTATCAGAGCGTCTTGAGCTTCATGGAGTATGGCGGCGGTCAGCTTTTTGAAGAGGATATGGAATTTATTTATGAGAAAGAAGATCTAGTCACCTTGAGGCTGGGGAGGGAGTACGCTTGGCTTGATGGACTGCTTGAGCGGACGTTGAAGGTGCTGCGCTGTAGGCTCATAAAGGTAAGTCTGACCCGCAGAGATTTGAATTTGATCGAATACTGACATTCCTTTCCAGTATTTCTTCTGCCCCAAGGTTAGTATTCCTTCCGAACGCCCCCTCCAAGACTTGCGGATCGCTATCTAATACTCCCGCCAAAGGAAACGAGAGACAAGACCGAAGACAAAGACATCCACTACTACGACCGGGACCGCATATCGACATGCGTGACTATGATCATCACAACTGTTATTCTGGCTCTTCTCATGGTTCCAATCTGGCTGCTTTACAGATTCTCCGTCGAAGGGATTATTGCGACGAGCTCGGACACCATCGGTGTGGTGCTCGTATTTACCCTCGTGTTCTCTGCCGCTTTGTCGGCATTCACCAAGGCGAGACGGCATGAGATTGTAGCTGCGTCCGCAGGGTAAGTGCCCTCGCCCTATCTGTCATCATGTTGTACCTACAGCTTCAGGTTCTGCGCATTCTTTTTCTTGGCAGTCTACTGACATGTGGCTTGGCAGTTATTGCGCTGTTTTGGTCGTTTTCTTGGGCAATGTAAACAATGCCGGTAATGCACCGCGCTGAGCCACGTTCTGAGCTACAATTTTGGCCTGCGAAACGGATATGAAAGCCGAAATTCAAGGAAACAGAGTAATAGAATGGATCACATCTCGGCACTGAAAATTATACTTTTTCCTTTGAGAGCTGACATTGATGCAATCGATCGTAAATGGGGAGATTGGAATAATGCTTGAACAAGAGAGTAATGAGTAATGATTTAATGACACATTTTCATTTACGAGTACAGCAGAAAAGCAAAAAAAATTTCACGTTATCTGAGATACAAATGGAGTTTGATGTACGTCCTTGATAAATTGTGCTCCAAAACTCACCCAAGGATTAGGGTCTTACTCATCGGGGCTGTATGATCGAGGCCTAAAGAGAGCTCTGCCCCTGGAACGACTATGCAGGAACCGAGATGTACACCCATCAGCCAGTCGTGGCTGCTCACCCAAGATACCAAGTAGGCGACCAGAGGCAGCATTTTGGACCCCGATGAATGCTCTGGATTATTTATATAACACATGCATGAATACCAAAGCTTGAAACAGCGATTCGAGACCCGACTGATAACGTAGGCGCCTTGTCCATAGACACTCGTTACGAGTCTCCGATCGACTAATCTTTGTTGGTCGTCTTTGAGCCATTGTAGGAGAGAACGTCTGAGAGACCAACTGATGGTGCAAAAATCAGCTCCAGCTATTGACAGTTGCGCGAGGATTTGATGTCCTCCGCCCCAGGTGACCTTCAGTACTAAGATAGATCCCGTCGGAAGAAATGCATTGAGCCACCAAGACACCTCATCAATGAATCCATCAGCGCAAGAGTACTCCACTCTACATCCTTCTAAGCATCGGACTGGGACCTTATAATCAAAATTTCAAGTACCAACCTTCAACTGCATATTTTCTAAAGCTCAGTCTCCAACATGGACTGGTCCAGCTCTGGCAAGACTTCAGGCTCGTTTGGCACAAGACCCGCTACAGAGCATGCAAGAGCAGCAAGCTGCGTCAGATATGCGCGCTCTTAATTATTGGTCGGATAGCAAAAATTCTGGCTTGTAACAGCTTCACCGTCGGGCAAGGAGTGATCAAGGCAATAGAAGTTGCAGAGCTAACCAGCGTAAGCGTCGAGACGTCAGCGTCACATCGTCCTATGGGGCTCAATTGAGGAGAGCGACAAGGCCTCAGGCCACAGTTATTCTAGCAAAGTCAATATAATGCCGACCGAAGGGTTAGAGTCTACTCTTGACTGGCTCGACGTATACAAGGCTGGTAACTTCCGAGGATCGACAACCGCTGAGCAAGAAAATGCACGGTGGTGGTACCTGGGCTATGTCATGAGTTGTACTTTCTCCAAATGTCAAGATCCAACGAGTATATCACCTCTAAAAGACCCGAGTCCGCTGACAGGGGGAGCGGCGCCTTCGACAGTCCTGGTTGTGTATGCAGCCAACCAACCAACCGAAGCCCCGTCCCATGTCTTTTTCAGAGAGCATTGGACAATTACAAATCTCTTTGAGTCGCTCCTTAAAAACTGCAGACTTCAAGGCCACGCGGCGGAGACGGTCTCGACCATTAAGAGCACATTTCTTTGGGACGGGAGAGCACAGCTCTTAAGGAAAGACACACCGGATGATTTGGCTATCTTCTTGCTGGCTTTACGAAGGGATTGGAGACAAAGGGGGGACTACTTCGTGGAGAACGGGTGCGAGATCGAGATGAGACTTCTCGTGAAAGAGGGTGCATAGCGCAGCAAGGACTTCTTAGGCTGGCGAAGGAGGGGGACATAAAGGGAGAAGGCCCATTGTAGCATCGGAGTTGGTCAGCTAAGATGCTACATCTTCCTTGCGTGATGCGACGCTGGTCGGTTGACTTTGTATATCATATCGACATGCATCCGTTGAGGATAGGAGATGAGAAGAATCGAGATCATGCTCGTTTATCCGAAGCTATCTTCATGAGTAATTACCCATGTATCTTGTTCATAATAATGTTTCGAGACGAGGCTATGCCATCCTCAACACGCTTGTAAAATACATGAAATACATCGGGAACCAGGTTTTGGTAGCACCAGGACCCCGATCAAAGCTATGCGAGCAGGAAAAATGCGATCCATCTCGAAGATAGTTCATTAGATAATGCAAAAAAGCTATCCCAAGTAAGAAAGTTTCATTGGAATATGTTTCTATTTACAACGAGTTGATAGACGATTTTGGAGTCGCTCCAGAAGTCACGTCATCGTTCCCCACTTCACTGAAGGACCGTTCAAGTGTTGTGAGTCCTTAAGTTACCATAGAAACACTAGTAGATACACTCAACTCCGATATAAAAAAAGCTTTCTATTCAAAGACAACTTTTCCACGAGCAATCAATCATGTCTCGAGCATTCGCTCCCCCAGTCTCGTCGCCTCCATTCTTCTACTCTCTCTCAAGTGGCCTCTACGTCGAAATCGACCACAACAGACACTCACGTAGCAGCAGCGACAGACTCCACCACCTCTTGACTTACAAAGACCCCGGACCCGCTCTCACCAAAGCGGGGAAGCCAAAGGTCCACCAGCCAGCCCCTCACAAAGATGAGCCAGGGCACTTTTACGTAGCACAGTTGCTTCTCTACGGCTTGAAACCATTGAAATCGAAACCGGCAGCCAAGAAGGCGTTACTGGCGGCTCTGCAAAGTGGTGCTGGCCTGACGGTGCCGGAAAACATCCGTAGCATCGAACGAGACTTGGCAAGTGAGTACGACGTCAAGAACGCCGCTGCGGAGAAGGAGCGTCAGAAGCAAAAGCTGCTTGAAAAGGAACGGAAAGAGAAAGAGAGCAAGAAGCGGCAGAGGGATGAGGACGACTTACTGGCCGAGATCCAAGCTCCGTCCAACAAGAAATCCAAGTCGAAAAATGTACGAGTCCCTACATTCTCCAAAAGCGTCACTACTGAAATCCACTTCAATACAATGTCCACTCATTACTGACTATCGCTGATCAGGTCTCAAAGTCCCTCGACATGCGCGACATATCAGGCGCCTACCAAATCGCGGCACCCGACGTCTCCAACGGCTGGGACTGCCACGGTCCCCTAACGCTCAAATTCGCCCTCTCCTCGACCACGAAGCACATCTGGGGCTCCTTCGACTTCGGCGTCTTCGAAGGAAAGCTACGCTCCACGTCGTCTGTGGCGCCCACGAACAACAGCAGCACCGTCAGCTTCACCTGGCGCGGCCGCGAGACCGGCGAGGGCGAGTCCAGCTTCGGTGCTAAGAACGTGGCGGAGATCGAGTTCCTGGGCGGCGGCAAGTTCAGGGGCAGTATGTACTGGGACTGCCTGGGGCGGTTCGAACTGGTGGGGAAGAAGGACGCGGACGCATCGCGGAACCGGGTCTTTGCGATGAATGTGCCCGGGTGGAAGAGGCAGTTCTGGGCGATTAATGATTCGAGCTATGAGAGGGAGAGGGTGGGGAGGTGGGGTGGAGGTAGCGGGTGGGGGTATCGTGGCGAGGAGAGGAAGGAGGAGAATTCCGATACCGGAAATGAGAACGGCAACGGCGAGGATGACGATGATGAAGAGGAAGAGGACTTAGGAGAAGATGAGGGCGGGGTTTACTACTGAAGGAGATGGTGAATGAGGTAGAACAGAATGCTTTTTGTTGTTCTACTATGTATGACCGAAGCACTCCGAGCAATCCAAGGAACTCGAAGGCGAAAGTCGACATCTAGTGACAGAGACTGTGTATGATTTCGAGAAAGTACCAGAGGTTACCGCCTCATATGTGCGTGTGCTGAAGTCGATTAATGCCGTAGCGATGGGTATCTTAAACTCCTTCTAATGCAATGATGTATTCACGAATTCTGCCATCCAATCGAACGCCCTTGACTCTGCTCGGACTGCAATCCCTAATCCAGCGGCCGCCGAACGCTGCTGTCGCTTTGCTCTCCTATCCAAAAATACATCGTTGTTTCCTTTTTCCAGTTCCATTTTTCTTCCCCATTTCCCTCCCTCTCTGTGTACCAACTTTTTTCGCTACACCCTTCTAAAAACCCAATCACCCCGAGGCTTCCTTCAGCTGTAATTGAATGGTGGCTTTTCTGGCTCCTGCCTCCAACATGCTACGGCAGAATTCCTCTTGATTTTCGACCCGATTTACTCGTCCTCCCAAAATATATATCTTTAGCGAACAGGCCGAACTCAACCAGACTTCTTCAATTTCGCCATGGAGCCACACTTATACAAAACCTTTTGCAGTACAAAACCTTTTGCAGTACAAAACCTTTTGCAGTACAAAACCTTTTGCAGTACAAAACTTCCTACTTCCAATCCCATAGTGCAACGATCCTTCTGTTTCCAAGC
Organism: Evernia prunastri; assembly: GCA_003184365.1. Taxonomy (NCBI): domain Eukaryota; kingdom Fungi; phylum Ascomycota; class Lecanoromycetes; order Lecanorales; family Parmeliaceae; genus Evernia; species Evernia prunastri. Next base: position 184,977 of record NKYR01000020.1, on the reverse strand, counting down.
CCAGTGGCAAGCTCCACCAGTCCTGACATCTTGCTGTTCTGAAAGATGCAGCAAACTTCATCGGCTGCGACTTCACTCGAGCATTCTTCGCTCTGGTATTTTGTTGCTCCTCATCTTGTTTCTTGTTGTAGAACATTCTCAAGTCTGGAACAAGTCGCCCTAGCGCTTCTGCTCATCTATCTTCGGTACCGAGAAGCTGTGGCTCCCACGTGTCGACCATCCAGTCATGCTTCTGCGTACTCCTAAAGTTCTTCTAGGCGGCCCTTTTGTCTGTACCTTCGAAATGCTCGTGGTGTGAAAGGTCCTGGAAGCCACGATATCGGTGTGCCGAGCTGCTGCTTCGCTGTCTTCCATCTTACCCATCAGTACGGGGGTTGATTGGCGGTCTTCTGCTTCCACGAACTCTTCGATGTGCGGTGGTGAACTAGACAGAAAGACATAGGGTTTCTTTCTTAGCGGCTCATCTTCGTGGATAAGTGGACGCGGCCGGTTTGTATTCGAGAGTGGTTGCAGTCGGTGTGTCGCTAGTGCTTCTGGTATCGGTAAATTTGGTATCCTTGATGTTGCGCTCATTTCCCCGATAACGACGTGATTCGTAGTACCCTTGAGACTTTTGACTCCCCCATCATGAGAGTTACTGCGACACGCAATCGAGTTCCCCATTGTTCCTTCGGAAAGGTTTTCCAGGGTCGTGCTCCTCCTCCCCATTTCCTTTTTCGTTCCCATGAAGTTCATCAGAATGCTTTGACCTTTCCCTTGTTCAAGGCTAGACGGTTTACTTGACTCAACTCCTTCCTTACCTCTTTCCGATGGCTTCTTAAATCCAACTGGCCTACTGTCCATCTTCTTATGTTCGTCGACATGCTGTAATTGCACCGCTGCCGAGATGAAGCCCGTGTTGTAAGAAAACGTTGAGCTATTTTGCACTGTGGTTGTGTTACCGACATGCCCCGTCACATATGAATTCACACAGGCTGTCGTCCCTTCGACGCCACTTTGATCGCTGTCCTGCATCCTCCTTCGCTTCGATGGATGATCGGAGAATTCGTTGGAGTCCCATTTGCTCCATTTAGCGCCGATCGCCGTGACCTCTTCGTCCCCACTGAGAGCCCATAGATTGTCGTGCATGCTTTGTAGCGTCTCACAAGCCTCAGAGATCTGCGCTTGGGTTGGAATGTCTCTTCGTAATATTCTTGCAATGTCATTGACAGCGCTGCTGTTTATTGTTGGGCCCTGGCTCACGAAGAGACTTCCCACTGGCTGAGTGGAAAGGAATGGTGACAGGGCTGTCCCTTCTCTTTGCGAGTTCTTCTTGGGACAGCTTATGTAGAGCAAAGCCTTAGCTCGGGTCATTGCAACGTATAACAGTCTCCGTTCTTCGTCTGTATCTTCTGCTCTCGAATGGGGTATGCAACCCTCGTACGCGCATGGCACGAAGACCACAGGCCACTCTAGACCTTTCGCAGCGTGGATGGTGGATAATGTGACCTGAGACCGGAAGGATCCACTTCCTTCCATATCTTCCTCATCTCTCTGAAGTTCCGATGCGAGCGCAACGTTGGCTAGAAACTTTGCCAATGCTTCTTCCGCTGCAACGCCTTGCTGTTGTTCCAAGCCTTCGATATTGGGCAGTTCATCATCATCTTGCCACTCATTCGCACCACAGACCGCATATTCTGATGCTTGCGCAATGAGCTCTTCGACATTAGCCCAACGAGCTTCATGGTCATCTCCATGACTCTTTTCCAGGTAGTGTTGGAAGTGGAGCTTCTCAATTATGTACCCCATAATTGTCTCAGGCGACTTAGGATTGCTTGCATTCAAAATCATGTTTCTGGAGGTCAGAATGAGATTGACGAAGGAGCCCACTCCTTGCTCTGCCGCCTTAGACAACTTCGTTCTGGTAGTACTCTGTGTGGAGTTTCGAAGTAGTGTCCAGAGGGCCACTTTCCCGGTCTCCGCCTCTTCTAGCAGCCCTTTCACGGTCGTTACACCTAAGCCACGTGGAGGTATGTTGATGATGCGAGAAATGGCATCATTGTTGTTCGGTTGACTGACAACCCTTAAGTAGTCGAGGAGTATCTTGACTTCCAGACGATCGAAGAATCTCTTGCCTCCAACCATACGATAGGGTATACCAGCTCTTCCCATGGCCGATTCCACTTGGCGCGATAGAGAAGCAGTGCGGAGAAGAATCGCGAAATCGGAGTATGTGAGCAGACGGCCAGTCAGTCCAACGGTCCTCTGTATCTCGGAGACGATCCATGAAGCCTCAATGTCAGCCGATGGTACTCTTCGCAGCACGGGAATAGTGCCGGGGCAGTGTGTGGGCAGTAGGGACTTGCTAGGTCGCGACGCATCTTGCTGGATGACTTGGTCCGCTGCCAGGAGTATTGCTCCGGAAGATCGATAGTTGTCCTTGAGGTGGATGGTAAGCATGTCACGATATTGCTGTTGCATCTTCTCTAGGTTCTTGATTTCCGCAGACCTCCATCCGTATATGCTCTGATCTGGATCCCCGACTGTAGTGACTCTCTTATTCTCTGCAGCGAACAGCCTCATTAAGTCAAATTGAACCACATTTGTGTCCTGAAATTCGTCAATCAGCACTACCTCTATATTCGAGACACATGTAGGATGTTGGCGGAGGAGGTCGACGCATCTCAACAAGAGATCATCATAGTCTAGTAAATTGGATTTGACCAGTTGACTCTGGTATGCCTCGAAGACAGTACAAAACTCCTCCTGCTCAATGTTCTTCTTCGGTGCTAGTTGTTGGGCCAATGCCCCATTCTTCCTTCCATTTTGCTGATCAGGTCCGTTGAGACCCTTAGATTTGGAGCTCGAGATTCGGAACTGGGCCTTCTTAGCATCGATGCTGAGCCGTAAACGTTTGATGATCCTCTTGATTATGGCCAGACTGTCTGTGCTATCTGAAATGCCGAAACCTTTCTGAACGCCGACGAGATGGCCGTAGGTGACGAGATACCGGCGGCACACTGAGTGGAATGTACCCAGGATCAATCGCTTTGCGGTGTCGTTACCAAGAACTTTGGCAATTCTTTCCTTCATCTCCCGCGAGCTCTTGACAGTGAATGTAAGACAAATGATGTCCCAAGGTTTGTATCCGTGATACTGAAGGAGGTAAGCAACGCGTGACGTGAGGGTTTTCGTCTTGCCACTTCCCGGCGGAGCGAGAATTTGTAGCACATCGGTTGCCGAAGTGACTGCATCTTGCTGTGGTTCATTGAGCCCTTGGAGTATAGCTTCCATGGATCATTGATCCAGACCGACGACGTGAAAGACGAAGTGTAGTTGATTGTTTGGTTGTTCTTGATTGACGCGAAAGTGGGGTTGAATCTAGCGCGTAAAGCACACCTGAGCACGTGACGGTGAGCGAGGAGCCTCTAGACGAGAGCCTATGAGTTTGGCAAAATAAGGTAAGTATTGATAATTATTCGAGGTATTAATTGTCCCACGCACTTGGTTCCTGTCAGGTGTGGAGACTGAGGGAAAGCTTTACCACTCGTACCCTCGTATCACAACCCTTCCTCAATGACCGTGTGCACTTGGTCTAATCTCACTCATAGTCTCCCTATTCTCATCTCTCCTCCTACACAAGACTCGGTATGGTTCCCTGTTTGATGGACCTGCCGGATGAGCTACTAGTGCAAATACTTCGATACCTGCCCAAGAATGACCTCAAGTCAGCACGTCTATCCTCTACTCAACTCAGTGCGATCGGGGCCTCAATGCTATTCGATCGAGTGTACTTCGCTCCGCACAAATTGGAGATGGAGAGGTTCAGAAGCATTAGTCAGCATCCCTTGTTCAGCAAAAACATCAAAGAGCTGGTCTATGATGGAAGGTTATTCTGTAAGGAAAATCGGGAGCCCGAGGCCTACCGAGAGATGATTCATTGGCAAAGGGATGTCCGTGGACGGTCAAACAGCCTCGATATGGAACTCTGCTTGGACCCTCTGAATCTGGAACATTATTCAAGCTGTGTCGATGAGCAGGAAAATATATTGGGCAGGAAGACTGATTATCATGCTCTTCTTGCTGGTTTGGGGCAACTGCCTCTTAGACGTCTTACCGTCCAGGACAACTTCGGTGACAGTTTCCCGCATTTTTCCGTTCACAATACCGAGTATCCGTGGTACGCCGAGATGTGCTATCTCTCATCCGAGAATGATGATTTCTCCCCTTCGAGCTGGAGTGACTTCCACGATTGGCTCCCGTGGAAGTCCGCCCCTCCGAGACACCCGACATGGGACTGTCGAGGTCTTGCTCATCTCTTCGTCGCAGTTTCGGAACGTTGTCACACCATCGACGAGTTGCATATTGGTACGGAGAATTCCATGGCCCCAATGATGTTATTTCATCCGTCAAATGGTATGATCAGCCACGTTGACCGGCTAGCACCTCGACTCGCCTGCTTGAAGCTTGTCTTCAAGCAGTACGAAACCAACGCAGAGGAGGATATTGACACAGCAGTTTCACGATTGGCAGGTCTCATACAGCAGGCGAAGCTACTGAGAACCCTATCTCTCAGCATAAATGCCGAAGAGGAACAATCTCGTCGTATTTTTCATGGTTGGGGTGCGGGGTCTCATCTCTCATTGCTGGATCTCGGACACCTCACGATATCGCAGTACGACTTGACTGCTATCATTGTATCACAAAGGGACAGTCTGACCGAACTGTTGATCCGCCATATTGCGATCGAAGAGTCAGGATCGTGGGAGCGCTTTTCAAATGAGATAGGCCAATGTCTAAGGCTTCACAAAGTCACAATCTATAACTTGCTCCAGGGTGTATGGGATGAGGCCGATTTTTACTCAGATGATCCGTATTTACATATGAAAAGACAGATCACTGTTGCCAGAGGCATAATGCAGTGGGTCTCTCCTGATATGCTCGTCCTAGAATCGAAGAACAAGGGAGGCTATTGGGATGTGCTCATCGCGAGCGTGAAGTTCGAAGAAAGGGATATACATGAGGTCTGAGAAATCCAGCTTCATTAGCTTTCTTCGGCGTATTTCCATAGATCTGCGGTGTTCAAGAAATTCCCGATGCTTTATCAAGGTCAGAAGTCTTCTCGCAAGTCTCGAGTTCGGCCCCTATGTCCCTCCTCTTCAAACTCGTCAATCTCGGACTTCGAACAAGTTCTTGCAATTCACTGTATCGCATGGCGTTCCTCGAGCATCAGAGCTCTTCAACATTTTCTGTTAGGGCCTTCAATACCCCACAACCCTCACGTCCACTTGAGTTGGCGCCTTCAAACCTTTGCTTCTCTCCTCGTTATCCTTTTCAAAAATAACGTTCCGCTTTCCCCTTCACTTTTCTCCTTTCCCCTTCTCCCCCATTCCCCTTTTTCCTTTCCTATTCCTCTTTCCCGCTTTTTTTTTCTCCGCTTCCTGAATCCCTATACCCTATTACCCTTTCCCTCTCCTCCTTCATTTAACAGTTCTTCAATCTGCTTAGTTCGCTCAATGCAACCGAATTGTTCAACAATTTCAGCCACAATGTCCGCCCTGCTTCGATTATCAATCCGAGAGAATGATTCTAGCCGTGACCACCAAGTCTGTGCTTTCACATTCGCTATCAATGTGTTTAGGATCAAATGTCCGAGCCGTACCATCATTAAGGTCAAACTTCTCCGAAGGCCTGCGGTATCCGTAACTAACATAAATTTCACACTTATGAAGCCTCTTTATCGCAAATCCACCTCTTAGGATGGAACGCTCGGGTCATTAAGACGGGTGTCCCGTATGTGGACAGCAGAGTTACTTTGCGTTCACGTACTGCATGAACGCCACGAGGCGAACACATTCCGGTAAAGCTAGACCTATCGACGCCCAGATCAATTTGCGAGTGGATTCTGCGATGCCCGAAAGAGAAAATGGCGGAATGCCCAGATCCACAGCAGTATAGGTGCACAATCCTGCGGTACGGCGCCCACAACGCTTAATCAACCACCTCCACCACATCTCCCTCTCATCGTACCACTCAATCAGCTGCGAGCTTCCCTTACCCCCAAAACCAAAAGTACCCTCGCGCAAGTATCCTCAGAAAAACATGGGACGAAAAGAGGGCAGACCTTCGAGCGTGCAGGACTCCCCACAACGCACATGCCAAATGTCAGGTGGGGTTCGTAAGCAGATTATAAATACCCTGTAACCATTTTCGAGCCTGGACAGAAAGAGAGGGTCGAGGGTGGGTGAAACGAGCTGGGACCTGCTGTAGATTGAATGCATATGGTCGCCCCGAGAACGACAGAAAGGAAATGCGTAGTTTGCCGGTGAACCCACTAGCTTGAGGCAACTCTTCTTCAAAGCGGTGCAGGATGCGTTAGAAAAATGAGACACCAATTGCGTTGGTGGCTTTGGAATGGTTGGTGGCCGAGTAGGAACGCGAACGCCCTCAACCAGCGTAACAAAGAGGACGATGCCGACGCTGATGATGCTGACGGTGAGATGGAGATGGTGAACAAGGCAGCCGGCTTATGTGTCGGGTGACCTTGGACAAACCAAGCGACGGGTTTAGGTAGTTTTACCGTTGGGGGTTTCATAAGGTACCTATGTATGCCCATAAATAAAATTTATGGGGCGATTCGGGAAATGTGTTCCGAGGATTTTGGGGGTTTATTTCGGGGCTGCTCAACCCCCGAGAAGATTTAGATTTGGGGCCTCTCAAAGGTGAGAAACTTTCAACTCAACATTTGATAGTGACCATAAGACCGAGTTTACTTATGTTTAATTCGCCGGACAGCACAAGATAGTCTCTAAAATTTGAAATAATGGTTGTCAGGAAGGTAATAGAAAAGTAAAAAGTTATTCAAAGTGTAAGAAAGAGTCGTCAAAAGTTCTGATTGAGGGCCTGCGGGAGGGCTAGCGGGCCGAGTCAGCAGGCCTTATCAAAAAGCGTACATACAATAACCACAATTCAAGGAATTATATCACTCGTTCTTACACTTTCAATAAGTTTTTACTTGGTCTCTGAAGTCGTATGCTGAGTGTGTATTCGATGACGGCATGAGGGCATGCCCTCTTCGGGTGAGAGAATGTGTTGCGGTATTACATGTCTTCGTGTGAAGTGAAGTGTAGTGTGGAACTTGGCCTCCCTGGCTCACTCAACACACCACCACCGCCTCAACGGTAACCAAACCAACCGAACAAAACCAAACCAAACCAATCACTTTCCTTGCGTTGAAACTGATGTGGCTATTCACGTTGTCTAGCATCACCTATGTTCACAACATGGATAATACCGACAAGATACACAAGACTTCACGTGCTTGAACGCTGCATCCTGTCACGTCTTGCCATGAAACGGTCTGAAACGACATTTTGCGCGTAAATCAACAAGGTCTAGGCAGCCTGGAAAGTAAATGGAAATGCGATCGAGGTGAGGGGCTTGCAGGTGAGGTCGAGGGCGCTGAAGTCGTTGTAGGAGGCTGCGAGTGCGGTAAGCTTGTCTAGGTCATCGCTCTCGGGACCGGGTACTGGTCCATCTCGATGCGCCCATGTGCTGACCATTTGCATGCCTAGCTCCCATTAGAGTAATTCTTTCCCAGTGACAGAGAGAACAATACAGAGAAGAGAGCAAAAAGTGAGCAAGAGAGAGACTGCACCACCACTCTGCATTGACCAATCGTTCGGGGGTTTGGGGAACGGGGGTTGTAGGGGAGGGGGGGGAGGGTGCCTAGGAAAAGAAAGGCAGGTACGAGCATCCCAAGGACGTCATAGAGAAGTAAGCAGCATTGGGTATCATCTCCGAGGGCTATCACTGTCACGTCTAGAACTCTCCAAGAAGATGTGGCTCTTCTCTCGTTTGAACTGGATGAGTGATTGGATCATTGAGAACTGGTCTGTCCCGCACTGCCGTCGTAGGCAGGTATCGTACTCTTGCAGAGGCAAAAGAGGATATCGGCAAAATTACTACGTCAGGATCACTGACAAAGCCAGCCTGTTGGGGAAATCTTTCAAGACTTCCGAGGAGAAAAGCGCACAGCATAGAGCGCTGAGGTTGTCCGTAGCTACTTTACTGTTGTAGTAAGTGCGGTACGGAACCGGGTAGCCGGCTGATGCCCTCAAAAGTAAATGCAAGGTACTTTACTCACTTTACCAATAATAGCATGAGTCCTGCTGGATCCTGGAACTTAACATATTACGGCGGACGATGATCGACTTGATAAAACCAAGAGCACTTTCTTTTTCTGATCTCTCGCATCGCGTCTCGTCTCCTTCGTACGAATTATAGATTATTCTAGAAGTATTCTTCGAGAAATACTTCTTATAAATACACTTCGAGAGGTACTCTTCGAGGGTATTTTTCGGGGGGCTGGGGGGTTCTTCGGGGAGGTTCTTCGGGGAGGTTCTTCCGGCGGACGATGATTGACACAAGGACAAAACCAAGAGCTTCATCAAAATCCGATTAGTTTTTTTTCTGCTCAACTTTTTTCTTTACGTCAAACTTCTTCAGCTACTATTCTAGAATCTTACTCTAAAGAATACTCTTCGAGGATAATTCTTCGGGGACGCTCTTCGGGGACGCTCTTCGGGAAGATTCTTTGGGAGATTCTTGGGGGGGGGGTCCTTTCGGGAGACTCTTCGGGGAGGTTCTTCGGGGAGGTTCTTCGGGGAGGTTCTTCGGGGGTCGAATTTTAAATTTTAAATTTAGAGTTCACGCTTAGCCTTATAAGGCTGATTTAAAGTTTTCTTCTTCTTGTATTTTCCGTACGAACTTTTCACGAAATTTTTCGAGAAGATTTTTTTATTTTTTTGGGGGGGGTACCCAAAGAATCTCCCCCGAAGAGTCCCCCCGAAGTGAAGAACCCCCCTGAAGAGCCCCCCGAAGAACCCCCCCGAAGAATCTCCCCCAAAGAAAAGAACCTCCCCGAATAGTCTTTCGAAAGGACTCTCTCTCAAGAATCTCCCAAAGATTCAAGAGCGTCCCGAAGAATCTCCTCAAAGAGTATATCTCGAAGAATACTAAATTATCGTTCGTTGTACGGAGGTCGATATCAAAAGTTCTATCCTCGCTAAGGTGTAGAGCTGCTTCTTAGCGGGGGCGGGACTTTTGATGTCGATCTTAGTAAAATAGTCGAGTTTTGATGGAGCTCTTGGTTTTGTCCTAGTGTCAATCATCGTCCGCCGTAGTTCTTCGGGGGTGGGGGGCTGTAGAAGCTCGGCGTTGAGAACAAAAGAGGAAGAAAAAAAGTGCTCTTGGCTTTGTCCTAGTGTCGATCATCGTCCGCCGTACATATGCACCTCAGTAGAGATAAACGGTCATGTTCGGCATGAATTCTTATCGGCAACGACGTCGTCAGAGCAGAGTCTTCAACGATGGACGTACACTCAATAAGGCATATCAATACGTCGTACATTTGCTGCCGAACCTATCTGTAAGTCCACATGCTGTAGAGATGTCGACTTCGCTTTTCAGCGTTACGCAGACATTGTTTGCATGCAAAATAGATAGTAGAGTAGACCTGCTCTACTAGTCTAGTTGTTCAGACTCTTACTTTCACTAATGTAATCTTACCTTGGGCGGGGGGAAGGAGCCGGGGAAAGCTCGGGTCAACGTGACATCCCTCCTCGGCACAGTCTGAAAGCAAACCACATACCATTTAGACAAGGGAGCAGCGAGCCTCGAGCCGAAAACCTAGAAGTTGGAGAAAAGAAGTAAGTAAGTGTGGAGACCGAGGGAAAGCTCTACGACTCGTTTCCCCGCATCAACTCCTATAATGATTGACGTCAAGAAGAAGACCATTGCAGTAGAGAAAATTCGATAGTATGACCGCATTTTGCATTGTCTTGCAAGTCTCTCGATTCTATATATCACATAAGTCTATATATCACATAAGATTCTGTAACCGAAGTACGTCTACTCTCTGCTCCTTAACAGCACTCTCATTCAAATCATTCTCAGCCTGTCCCAATTTCCCAAAGACTAAGAGATATATAGATTCGTCACCGTGGCATCTTTGAGCCTCTGTTGCTGTGCCGCCTTCGTCCTTCCTAACAACGATGGGATATATATTTGTTCCCTGCTTCTTAACAGCGCTCTCGTTCAGATCATTCTAGCCTCTCCCCTTTTTCCAAAGACTAAGAGAAATATATATTCGTTGCAGTGGCATCTTTGAGCCTCTGTTGTTGCGCTGTCTTCCTTCAGATCATTCTCAGCCTCTCTCTTTGCCCCAAAGACTGAGTGACATCGATATTCATTGCAGTGGCTCTTTGAGCCTCTGTTGCTGTGCCGTCTTCTTTCAGATCATTCTCAGCCTCTCCTTTTTCCCCAAAGACTGAGAGAATATCGATATCCATTGCGGTGGCTCTTCGAGCCTCTGTTGCTGTGCCGTCTTCGTCTTTCCTAACAACGGTGTGGTATGGACGTTGAATGCGCCATTGTCCCAAGCTTTCTGCTGCGTGACGGCTTTGCCTTTGGCATAGCGCGCGAGTCTGGTGGCAGTTGCTCAATGACCGAACAAGATCGCGAGTTTCCTAGATCACTCCACTCTCCTGAGGAAGAAAAGCTGACCCTGCTTGGGCAGATCATATTCGGAGATAAGCTCGACCTCACGGTCGTCGATGCGATACCAACGGCCTTCGAACTTCCTGGCAGCCACGTAGTGCCCATCGTTGTACCTATAAGTCACCGTTAGCAAGGATATTTGGCTCTCAAAGGTAAGAGTCCCTTGCCCGTTGCCCCAGTGCTCAACTAAGCCGAACAGCTCGTATCTATGGCTTTCACTATCCTGCCCGGACTCCAGCAGAGGCGACAGGTCGAGCTCCTTTCGAGAAAAGCCAATTGCGGTATCTCTCTTCTCGAGAATTGGCATGTTCGTCTTTCTGTCCAATACGTGGCCACCGTACCGGTTGACTCTGTGTCTTACTCGAGGAGCTCGGACAATCAGATATTTTGACATCTTTTTAACATAGACGTCTTGTCTGGTTGTATCGTAGTTCTCGCAGCGCGGACACTTGTGGTCTTCCAGGGACTCGCTCGTTTTCACGTCGCTGAGAAGCTTAGCAAGGGTGGTTGCTTGTTCAGCGACGGGGAGGACCGCATCCAGTGTGTACCGATCCGCTGGCTGTTCGGTAACGTCCCTAAGATGGCCGCAACTTGTACACTCCAGCTTAAAAAATCGTTAGCTGTGCACGCTTGGAGGATTTCCGGCGACAAGGACCTACCTTCACGGCTTTTTGGACGTTGAAAAGATCTTGAACCAAGCTGGGCTTCTCTGCGTCTGCTGTACGATTTTCCTCGTGAAGTCGCTCAAGCAGCTCGTCGACAAACTGCGACGTGTCCTGCGAACTACCTCCATCCAATGGAATGCCGGTATCCTTGTCTTTGAAAAGGGTTCCGAAAGCCTGGAGGAATACGAACGGAGACACTGAGCCGCCGCCGGGTTTGGCTCGAAGGGCTCTGGCCAGTTCGCCGAAATAGGCGCCAATCGAGCTGGACCGTGTAAGCAAAGATACCAAGTATGTGATCGAAAGCCTACATTTTGTCCTTTGACGCCGCAAAGGCTGACCTCAACGATTCTCTCTTCTTTTGGAGATCTCTCGTTGGCTTCCCCTTTTGTGACAGGGTAGCATCCCCTGCTACTATCTCCTGCACGTCTTCCAAAGTCTCCCCTTTGGAGGCCTCAAAGTGCGCTGACAGCTCCGGAACGCCAAAAAGACACTGTAATCCAGCGTTGGCAAAGCAAGACCTATAATGGTTTGCCAGCCCTTTTGGTGGCTCCTCTGGCTCTTCTTCAGCGATTGAAGCCTTCCCCGCCGAGCACGCTGGACCCGAAAGCTTTGCACCATCCTTTAGCCCAAACATTGAGCCAACTTAGTGACGGCATACCTTTGCTTTCTTTGAGGTCCCCTGCTCCGTATCATCCTCTATATACCTCCTCTTGCTCGAAGTCCTTGCTTCGGCGTTCTTCGCTCTTGGAGACCCTTCATTCGTCTCGAGGGTCTTCGGCGGTGCCGACTTGTTGCTTGTGCCACTGCTGGGGCCAGGAAGCCTCTGTTTGGCCACAAGCGATTGGTGTGGTTGGGAAGCACATGGTACCTTCACCACTTCTCTGACATGCTTTATATTCTGAACACTTATTAGCTAGCAACATTCCTGCGGTGGTGGTAATGCTTACTGTAGGTGTCGCGGCCGTATGGCCTGCTCGCTGTATACTTTGGAAAAACCCCCCCGGTTTTCGAGTGGGTTGGAGTGTTGTCGAGCACTTAGGCTTCTTCGTGATCGGGTTCTCCAGATCACGCTCTGCCTTCCTCTTGCACGGCCCAAGAGGACTGGTCTCGACTCCCTTCATTGGTTCTGGGTCGGCCACTTTGGGCGCGCCCTGAGCTGGTTGACTCTGTGTGAGCCGGCTCGTCTTCTTCTACATCGACGACGTTAGCTGATAGGACTTTGTTGGAGCTTGAATCACTTACATCACTGAACACCTTTTGCCTCGGGGCGTCACGGTTCAGGTTCTTAGTGTCCTGCTTCGCAACCTGGTCCCGAACCTTGAGCGGTGCGTTGGTCGACTTTTGTGCAAGTGCACGAGCAGGTGCAGTACCCCTGTAGGGTCCATCTGCACCTGGGCCATAGCCAATTGTGGCCTTGGCCTTCTTTGTCGCGCGGCGTTGTTGGGGCCGGATCTCCTGCTCGGATTCAGAGGCCTCGTCACTTTCTTCAGCCTTTCGTTTCCGAGAGGCTGAGCTTGAAGGGTCTTTGTAGATCTCCATCTACATAACGTTGCTCAGCATGACACAACGTTACTTGATCATCGTAAAGAACGCCTACCCTGCCCTTGCTATCTCTCCTCATGACGTGGCCGGTTGTGAAAACCACTGGCGGAGGGACGCGAAACCCCGTGGTTGCGGGGGTGTTGTCATTGTCGGTGGTGTTCACCGGCTTCTGTTGATGAGCTGCTCAGTATGTCGCGTGATGTTTTGGGTTAGGTGCATACCTTGAGGTTGGAAGCCCCAGACTTTCCCTTTTCCTTGTCTGCATAACGAGCTCTGATAAACTTCAGCATTTTCTGCCTATTGGCCTCCTTTTCTCTCTTTCGCTGTTCGGGGCCCGGCATGGTGACTAAAGGATCGAAACAAGGAAGAGATTTGTGTTGAGAGGGATCGAGGATAGTAGCAGGATGTGTCAGGAGAGTATGTCAAGGCTGGATGGCCACGACCAAGTCAAGGTAAGTCTGTGGGGACAGGTCGAGGTAATTGGGAGAGTGTTGTGGGTAGTCGGCGATGACGCGACCTAAGTCTGTCGACGTTGTGTGAATGTGTGGTGGTGAGGAGGGAGGCTTGTAATAAAGTTGGTATGCAAAGTGTTTGGTTCTAAGATGGTATGAGTTTGCTGACAGTGATGTGCAGTGTGTAAGCTTGATGTTGCTGGGTGTGGGAAGGTTGAAGGTCGATTGGTGAAGAAGGTGAAGGATGTCAAGAAATAAGAGCGAGGGAGTGAAGACGCGGAAAAAAAAGAGGGGGTTGGTCATTTTCTTCTTAGTGCCCGAATCTGTGGTGTTGAGTCTGCAGCTGTGTTGACAGAAAGTCCGCAATCGTCAAGCTAACGATCCATTATCCTAGCAGTTGATTCGTCCACCCCTCAATTGTCCGGTGCCATCAATGTTCTGTTCTTACTCAGAACCCGTGAACAGCAAAGAGCCATCAGAGCTCCTTCCAAGGATCATTATCGTGCCTCGAGTCCTTTAGTCTCTCAAGGATCACCACATCGATCACATCGCCAACTCCACGGTCTGCAATGGCTCCCATTCGCCATCCAGACCACAACGTCCAGCGCCGAAGCAACCGATGTCTAAGCATCAAAACCCAACGCCTCCAGCTACGAGAAGCCCGCGAGAGCAATCTCGCCGACTTCCACGAAGTCTTCAGCAGCCGCGACGTAATGCGGTTCTGGGCTTGGCCGACTCATACCTCCATCGACGAAACAAAGCAGTACCTCCATAAAATGATAGCTTCCTCTACAAACGGAAACATCGAGTTCGCTATCGTGCTCCCTGCTCCAGGTCCTCTCAAGGCTTCTACCACCGCTGTCGACAAAGACAAAGTCATAGGCACGGCAGGAATCTGGGACGAAGCAACAGGCGAGATTGCGTTCATGCTTCACCAAAGTTACTGGAACCAGGGCTACATGAGCGAAGTATTGGCGACCCTCATTCCAACTTTCTGGGAAAGGGGAGTAAGAAAGCTGGTTGCCGATGTGGACCCTAGGAATAGGGGTAGCATCAAGGTGCTGAATAGATTTGGCTTTGTCGAAACGCGTAGGGAGAAGAAGACGTGCGAGACAGATGCTGGGTGGTGCGATAGTGTCTTTCTGGAGTTGTGGAGACCGAGAAGGTTTTGAGGAAGGGGGGATGTTGTCATCATGGCTTCCAAGTGAGACTTGACTACTTGACCTCCGATAGACGCTATGAGCAGACAATGACGAGCCGTTGAGAAGAACAAGCAGGTAGAATAATCGTGGTCCAGCTATTCAATTCGTTGGATCTGGGCGGCCCAAGAACATCAAGACAAGTCCTGTCTTCGCACCCAACTTTCGCTACAGAAGCTGTATCGAAACTTTTAAGTAGAACATTGTCGAGTAGCTTGGAGTCCCTCCTTTCTCTCGTTTCGATTTGAATTTATAGAGTGTCTCAGGTTCGAACGGTGCTAAGTCGGTTCCAATGAGGGCCACAATTACACGTTTATTGAGCGTATTCAACATCCTCCGCAATGCTTGACATTGGAGAGCTGACGCACCCCTCATAGACTCAGAATCCCGTGAATTCCGGATCAATCTGCAAAGACGTCTATATATCATTCAAGCACCTTCTTCTCGCGATTTCAAAACGTGAAATTGAATGAATAATAAGCCACTAGAGACTCGAGCGAAGTAAGTGACATGTTTTCCGCTCAGGATAGTATTTCACTAATCCGGTTCTTCTGAAGTGACGATTTAAAAGTAAATTCACTTGCACGGAAAGCTGTAGGAGATACTCTTACAGCATTCACGCCGTTAATAGTATCGCAATTGGGTCTAAAGCTAAAGTTGAAGTATTGAATGTAGAGAGCATCATGCCGGAGGCAGTTGATCACCAGTGCCAAGCATTGCCGACGATTTCGGAGCAAATGTGTTCACGATTAGACGCTAGCCGCCAGTGTGTTAATTCAAACCCAAGAGCCTTATCACTTCTTCTCACTTTCAAACAGCACACACCTCTAGAAAACCAAGTGCACAAGCTTAAACTAGTGTCAACGAAAAAGTCCCCAAGCTAGGCATCTATCAGCAGCCGAGTGAATGGTTTTGCCATGGCAACATTGTCCGATCTGCCAAACGAGCTTCTTGCTGATGGTGAGTTATGCTTTTCGAGCCATCTTTTCCTGCTTTATTGCAATATGAGTCGTCAGATACGTCGTAGGAGTCAAATACTCCCGAGACATGATCCACGACTCCAAATTGGTCCGAGAAAAGATATGCTGACTATGGAAATCATAAAGTCTGGAGCCATGTGCTGCGGCCAGAAGATATCAAGAGCTTTGCTCTAGTGTCAAAGCGCATCCATGCTCTGGCCGGACCATTTCTGTTGGAGCATCGCAAATGAATCCTCATGTCGCTCTCTATGTCGAGACTCTTGCCATCAATTGCTGGCATACCGGTTGGGAGACTGATACGAGGGACAACGTCGACGATCCTTACTCATTCCATCCACCATCCGACGACGAGGGGAAACCTGACTTCGACTCCCCTTACGCAGAAGAAGACATGGAGCTTTTCGAGCAAGCGGCGATGAAAGCTGAACTCTTTTTAGGCAACGTCGAGCCTCTAGTCGAGAAGATCGAGGCTGGACATGACGATCCTATCATTGCGCTCCTACTCATGGCCTTGCCCAATCTGGAGTCCCTTGTGTTTACGGAGATTGAATACAATTTTCGTAATAATGAGTTCTTTCGGACTCTTCAGTACATCTCGAGCAAACAGGACACAGAAGTGCTCGGACAGCTTGTCGAAGTCAAACTCCTAAACGACAATTGCCAAATCGCAAATAATAACTTGCGCCTCGTGAAAAGCTTCGCTAAACTGCCCTCCGTAAAGTACATTCACGCTCGGCAGGCAGGGGAGACCATGACCGGAGTGGAAGCACAATTGTTACATCTCGACCTCGACCTCGATTTAGCAGTTGGGAGTTCGAGCGTGGAGACTTTGATAATTGAAGATGTTGTGAAGGTAGACGCCAGGGCACTTATTGACCTTATCCAAGGCTTCAGAGGATTGAAGGCTTTCAGCTTAGAGGCTCAGTTAAACACAGAGATGTCCGCGCTCCGCACTGCTCTTTTAGCCCATGCCAAACAGTCACTCCAAACCCTAACCCTCACAGCTCAATTCTGTCCCGACGATTGCTTCGGGAGCTTCCACGGTTTCGAAGTTCTCAGGAGGCTAGAATTGGATCATTTCTACTTGGGTCACTGCTGCGCACCTCGAGGGGCTAGACCAGCCGACTCACTGCCCCCTTCACTCGAGGAACTCCATCTGCAGGACTGGACCCGCTACGTCGAACATCCTCTGGATCTACTCTGGACTGCACAGGAGATTCTAGAGGATAAGAATACACATTTGCCTAATCTGAGAGTCCTTGCGTTCTGTGAGCACTGCTGGAACACGGGCGGTAACTTCGGTCCCACATCACCTGGCATCATTGATCTCCGCGCAGCGTGCGTCGCCAAGGGTTTTCGGCTGGAAGTACGAGAGCGACAAGACAGAGTATGTCTGGCAACTGTTTGCCGGATGAGACAAAGGGGGTCTGCCACGAGACCTGCGAGTTTCCGTCAGTGAGATTCTGATTGCAGCTGGCCATCGATAACGAATCATGCAATTGTGGATTGATAGACTAATCCGCAGGACGGATAGCATGCATTGATAGCTTTCCCATCATCATTTCCCGATTCGTCGTTGCAGTGTGAAAATTTGCATCTCGTCCGTAACGGCGCCATCACAATTGTATCTCTGCCATTTCGCGCACCAGCGCACTCTCCCTCGACCACTCCTCAGCGCGTATAGTGAAGGCTCAGTTGCGATAAAAGACACACCTCCTCACCTACTCACTCAACAAGACCAGCGTCATCGCTTAGGCTTGTGATATCATTGAGCTTGCCTCAGTCCTCAGCCGTCCCCTAAACCCCATTAGATTGCAGCGCTGGCAGTCTGGCACAAATGAATGCTCGTAATGTCTGAAGTAGGATTTCGTCGCCTCGATGATGGCTACTAGCTGTGTAGTGGGAAGGAAAGGATTAGGGTATGCAAGGGAAGTTGGAAAGGTCAACGCAGAGGACAAAGCGGAGGCTGAGAAAGCCATGAGTGCTATTCGGCTTGCTCCAGGGCAGAGAGAGTAAGATGGACGCAAAATTTAGGTCTCAAGAGAAATTAAGGGAAGACCCCTTGATTTCAATAAGACTCACAACATAATCTCTCCACGGTCTCCTTGTCGACTTCTTCATTTCCCCGTGAACATTCTGAGAAAAAGCCACACATTTATACACTTGATCACCAACACAGCCATTCTATCCGATCAGCAAACACCGACATACATCCAAACCGTGTTGGATCCACATCCTCTCAGGATGTACGAACTGATTTATGTCGGGGTTTTTTCCGTTAGTTATGCCATTTATTCATGGTCATGCCGAAAATTGGCTGCATTTCTTGCTCCCATTGCTTCTTTTCCTTCAAGCCATGACTATGAGATTCTTCTATGATCTGACCTGAGCATGTGTGAGAGGCGTTTGGGTAATAATGACTGACTCTCGGTCAGAGATTTGGATGTCTTGGTTATATTGTCTCGGTTGCATAGGTGAAATAGATCCTTAGCCTGCACAAATTTGAAATGTACCCTCAACACATCTACTAGCTTGCCACAAATTCTGTACCTTGACGTGTGCTGCCATCATGCCTGAGAACGCTCACCTTACTATCTCTCCTGCAAATGCTTGACTGAAATAACGAAAGACCTTAAGAAGAGGCCCGCGATTGTCGACCCCGACTCCCACGACTATGTCAACACTGCAGGATTCTACTCAAACGGTCGCGCTGCCATCATCTTCTCAACCTACCCCTACCGCAACAGTACAACATATCGAACGACGAAGAGCCTCTTTCAGCAATATTACATCCTCCACTGGTTCCCATCGCCCGGCCATTCATAATTGATCCGAATGATCGTATTAAGCAGTGTGTGAAGGTGCTATGCGGCAACGTAGGAATCCTCGCAGATAGTTTCATCACACTCGCAATTGGTCAACAAGGTGTCGACGCAATCAACTATAGCGTTATGGACCTCTTGGATGCGGGTTTTATGGAACTTCTTAGGCTTCCACAGACAGACCAAGCAGAAGCTGCCGGAAGATTTCTCAAGCCCCTTGAGCCCTACATCGTTAGCACTGGGATCTATCTACATATCATAAAAGTCCCTGCGAACGCCTCCTTTTGGGAAAAGTACGAGTATGCTTTCGGATCTGGCAGCGTCGATACTTCTAAGGCACACGTGCTCGCCTATGTTGGTTCCACAGGGAGGTCTTTCCGTCAAAGAGTGAAAGATGAGCATATGTCGCATGGATATCGTAAGAAACATCCCAGCCTTCATTACGCGGTTATGGACGAAACCGGAGCAGAAGGTCATTGGTATTTACTTGCGGAAGCGACAAAGAGTGCGGATAAAGCGACGACCAGAAAATCCGCGCCTAAAAAAAAGTGGTCTGAAACTCCCTAAATAAAACATTTCCCACAACTTCGCAGGACGATAAGGTTGCCTGGGAGCTCGATCCTTTTGGACACCTCGTCGTCGAAAGTCTACACAAACACCTTTAGTCTTATCACCTTGTGCGGTGATAACTCACAGCCTACCCCAAGCGGTGCGCTATCCGGGTAGTTCCGGGGTCGGGTGTGACTTACCACCGCACAAGGTGATAGACCAATGATAATCCCTACATTAGGTCCCTGCTAGGGGGTGGCGTTCCCGAACACAGATTTACGGACAGATTCAGTTTCTTGGGGGTTTTGGAGAAGGCTCTCAGGGTAACGCCGAATAGAGCTGTCTAGAAGTGTTTACGGCGACATGGGATGGTTAGGGTGCCAGGGGGGACAGTTGAGAGGAAAGCTTGCAGCTAGGAAAAAAAAAAAAAAAGAGTATGCAACCTGAGTGAATCGAACACTCGACCTCAAGATCTTCACTGGGTGAATATTAGTTTACTATATTAGAATGGGCAGAGGAACAACGGACGTCTTGCGCGCTCCCAACTATTTTTAGTTAGTAAAGATTCTACAGCTGTTCAACACAATGTTTCACCTGCGCTAAGGTTGCTGATTATTGTTTTGACTGCTGAATATTGAATTGATTCTATTGTACAATATATTCTAAAAACCATCCGATTTCGACAGGCCGCAAACAATATAATTCCTTAAGACCATAAGCTGCATCAGAAGACCTGGCCGAAAACGTCGCCAACGACGTCTCCACCGAACCCCATTCCTCGGCGCCGGTAGCACGGTACCATACCCATCAAAGCGACATTCGCGCCCCCGGCTACCCCTCGTACCTCCGCTTCCAACTTCCTCCCGGCCCTCCATACCTACTTACATACCAACCCCGCCTCCCCTCCTCTCCACAACCCCAGCTTCCCCCATTCCACCTCTCACAACCACCACAAAAAACACACCACAAAAAAACCAACTCCCACTGCCAAATCCTCACCTCCCCACCAATCTCCCCCACCCCCTCAGCCTTTCCCCTCCAGCAGCCGCAGCACCAAGCCCACACCATCCATCTCGCGCGCCACCACAGCAAACCACACACGCCTTATCAGCAAGCAAACCAACTAAAGCCTCTGCAACGTACGTATGTACGTATGTATGCCGAGCACGCGCGCAGCACCCCTATCGACACATACCCCGCTACTGCGTCACCTGGACTACATACAACGCGCTCGGAAGCGACGCGAGAGTGATGAATAGCCTGCGCGACAGCGGCGAGGACGAACGGTCGTGACGTTGCGTTGCGTTACGTTGAGTCGTTGTGGATTCAACGGGACATACCTACATACATGTCTACGTATCTCCATCATCTCCCGAGGTACCCGCTGGGCAGGGATGCCGAAAAAAATGCCTGGGGCTCGAGTAAGATCAGACCGTTAACGCTGTCTGACTAACTAATGATGAAATGAGATAACGTGAGGTGAGGCATCCTGCCAGCGAGGCCGAGACACCTTGATGCAGACGTCTCTAGGCGCTCTTCAATCGTCGACCGTCAATCCTCAGCAGTCAGCAGTCCACAGCCAACACTGACTACCAACCTCTCAACCTCTCAACCACCAAGCCCCTCAGCCCCTCAAATCGCCCACCCACCAAACCACCCACCTCAATCCAGCCCCCGAACACATATCCAAAAAGAGATCCACCCCAATACACTCCATACATCATACATTACATACGTCACGTTAAGTCTACCCGGACGCCTACTCACCCGCCCTCGAGAGCCCAGCCAGAGAGAGCACGCGCTTGACTTCTGCCTGCATGCATCCTTTGTGACTTTGAACAATGACAAAAACGCAGAACATCGGGCCCCTGCTGCTTGCACGGGCTAAGGTAGCCGAGAAGCTATCCTCCGCCGGCCCTACTCTCTCTACCTCTGTTGTGTTGCGTAGGGCTGGACTGGACTGGACTGGACTGGGGACGGAGAGGGGTCTGAGCGTCCGTGTGATTTGATTACACACATACCTAACTAACTACCTACCTACCTACCCACCTCTGTGAACGAGATATTTCCCTAAGACGCACTCAGGCTGGTTTGTATAACTTGTATGAGCAGACTAAAGATGCATATTGAGACGAAGGAGCTAGTATTTGGTAAGAATGTAATGTGGAGTTTTCATTCGATGTATATCCTATACACATCGCATCCGTGCTGCTCATGGCATCTAGCCGTTTTAAATAAATCCCAATGAACATTTATACGCCTTCGTTGGCGTCACCATGTCAGATGTCGTAGCAGAACGCCAGCCCGGTCCTTTCCCGAGCGCCCATAACCGCTTGCAGCGAGAGGATATAGCCCAACAGAGAATCAATGTAAACAAAAAAAAAGTAGAAACCAAATGGCAGGTGGTAGATGGTAAATATCCAGGACGCCGTCGCTGTGCAACAATTACCGCCGACTCCATGCTCGAAGTACTTCAATCCCAAGTGAATTTTGCGCGTGGCTGGTGCGCTTTGTGTTGCATATGCAGGAACGGAATCCCACAGAAAGTGCTGCGGGGTCAGACTGATCAATTGGCGTGGTCTCCATGTTCGATAGGGAGCTGAAAATCGAAGATGGTGAAACAGGTTTAGCGACCTTCTCTTGGTGGTCGATCCCGTCCAGTATCATCCCCACCGTTCTCCCCTCTCGCCTCTCTCCAAGCCTGAGCGCCGCTCCGCCTTGCTGCCTGCTCGGGAACCTTGATCTCTTCACCGCCTCCGTTTCGACCCGTTGGCAGCATCTTGCCGATTTCGGCGGCAAGTGCTTGCACGACATATCCCCGCAGCTCTCTTTCTTCTCTCTCGTCTTCGATGAGGAGTCGCTTTCGCTCGTCTTTCAGCATACTCTCTCGTCGCATCCGTCTGATCTCATTGGTGATGAACATTAGAACTTCTTCGGGACATCTATTGCGCTCTGCCCCGTGGCTTGCGGCATTGCGCACATAGCGACGGGTCACGTCTGTAGCGCCGTCGATGGAGAAGGCAATGCAGTAAGACATCTTGTAGCCCCAGCCTGATGATCACAATCAGCCTGGCCCGGAAGAAGTTCCCAAAGCAATGGGACTTACCTTCAGTATACAGCCGAGGATTATCCCAAGCTTCCTCGCACGCATCAACGTGGATCCACCGTCTTTGCTGCTCCGAGTATACCTCTGTCCAGACACGGTCTTCAAGATTCCACACCCACCTTACTCGGCCTCCTACAGCACGGCAGAGCATGCTGAAGCAGTTGGCCCATTCTCCGACCCGCCCTCTTCTTGATTGTAGCAGCGCCCACACATCACCATATCGAGGAAATCTTTCCAGCGCATTGCAGTCAGTGTTTGAGCAACGATATGACTCCACTTTGGCGGCGCCCCGGGCAGTTTCGTCAGGCGTGGGAGGGGCAAACCCATTGGCTCTGGTAGGTGATCCGCAGACGGTACAGGGAGGGTTGTTGACGAATTGAAAGAAGCTACGCTTGAACCATCTGAACGGACAGGTTAGATCCTGACATGGTAACGAGGATGAGGTGAACATACTTCAGAAGAGCACGGATGACGCAGTCTTGGTACCCCCATTCCGGCTTCGTGGGAGGATCAGCGCTGGCTGCTTGAATTTGCAGCAACTGACTCTCGTCTTCGGCTTCGCTATAGATTCGATCCAGTGGTACAACGGCCAATGCTTCATCCAGCAGGCCCGGGTTTTCATATTTGGTCGGGTTGACAGATAGTGTGATGAGTAGGTTTCGGAACTTCAGTGACGCTGCGTCCTGCGGAGGCGAAGCCATCTTGGGGAGGTTTCGTAAGGATGGATACGATGAGTGTATGTGCGGGCTATCTGAGGGACGTGGGGACGCATGCTGTGAGAGCGGACGTGATGATGTAGAGGCTTGTCTTGCAGGTCCTGGTGAGCCGGAGCGGGATCGCGATTGTGCGGTAAGAGTATTTAATCGTTGTGTCCTCAAGAGCTGCTCAAACTGGTGGGTCATTTCTGTCGGATTGAAGATTCTTTGTGGTTGTGGTTGGCTTTGCTGTTGCGCTTGCTCTTGTGGTTGGGATCTTTGCGATCTTCGTGGAGGAGGTGGGGGTGGTGGAGGCCTGCGTGGAGGGCCATTGGAGTCACTCATGATTTATCGAGTACTGTGTGTGACTCGGTGAAGTTAGGTATTGTCCTTGTTGGAGTATGTGTATTGGAAACAGAAACAATCAAGATTGCTATGTTTCTGGAGTCAGAAGTAGATGCTGAGTTGTGTAATGAGAATAATGAGGCTTGTTTGAGACCCTTGCTTGCCTACCGCAGTCCAGTTGCACTGCCGGCCGATCTTCGCCACAAAAGTTTGCGACGACTCTCTCCCTCACTCTCACACTCTCTCCTCTCTTTCTCCCTCTCAACCACGACGTCGCTGGATAAAGAATTGGAGGAAGGAGGAGGAGGTAGATGAGATGTAAGGATAAGAGGAGAAGGCTGCCTCTGAAAGTGAGAGGAGTGGATAGAGGAGAGGACGAGTACTGTGCCAAGGCTAATGGTAGTACCTAGTCTTTTGATTGCTTTCAAATTGGCTCTTGCCTTCAAATGGAAAGAAGGACGCGTGGAAGGGGATCCCGTCTTGCGTAAGCCTCTACCCCACCAATCATATCCTTCAAAGATAGCGATGAGTAATCCGAAGCTCTTGGCATTAAAGGTAGGCGACAAGCCACGCTGCCACTTTTCATTAGTATTATGTGTATCTATCTATTTGTTTCTTTGCTTCATTACTCTATCTTGGAGCTTGAATTACTCTTACATGAGATTATTCATAGGTACTCTGTACTCTGTACTCTGTACTCTATACAATATCGATTAGTATTGGCAGCATGCTCATTGCCTGGATTTGCTCTCATGCAGCTATTCAGCCAAGTAACCAACCTTACCTACCTCCTATCAGCTGTCACCCTTTCCCATTTTCCAACTTTCTCTCCTCTTTGTCTTCTTGCCCTGAATTTCAATCCGTTGCATTGCAGGCGGAACGTCGAAAGTCTGGATTCGTCGCCCAGCATACGAATCCTCACTCCTACATGCCTTGAAACCCTAAGGTGATGGCATAGGCATTGAATCTTTGCTCCTTTTCATCCTCTTCGGCGTCCCAACTTTCGTTACAATCTGAGGGTCTGCGCAAATCGGAGATGCGACGACTAGAGTACGCAATCGAGGAACCCGCATATACCGGCTTAATTTGGTCTAGCGGGCATACGTGTTCCCAACATCGGACGTTCCTTGTGATCTTCGTCCGCAATTAAAGACAGCCCGTACCTCAGGCACTAGGTACCTACAAAGTAATTAGTTGACGCCTTATCGCTTCTTAGTCGCTCTCGAGCCGGAGGACTGAGCAATGTCTAGCTGCTTGTAGTAGGTATAACAGAAGCGGGTTTGGACCTTGGTCTCCTAGTCTTCCCACTCAATGTTCTTGTAGTGAATCTCGAAGCGCACGCGCACGATGATACGTTAATATCTGAGAACCAAGATCAGAGTAGATGGGGCCAGGCTTGCCTCCGGGCTGTACTTAGATGTTGCTAGATGAGAGTGCATTCGACGAATGGAGCAAGGGTGGCTATGTGCTGGATGAGGGTCGTAGCGGGGAAGCAGAAGGGGAAGACGCTTGCACGGCAGCAGCCTAAATATGGGAATGATGGACCAACGTGTTAGAGCGTTGGACTGACAGATTAAAACTTAATCAGGGCTGGGTCACTCCAAGGTGCCTAAACAGCCTACGAGATGTATGAGTCGACTTCTAGCACATCATTCGTACTCAAGCACCAGCACATAGAATTGGGAAGGCGTTCGTCGCTATGGATCCCATTCTTGATTACCAAAGTACCGCGGCGGTAGGTCCACATCGAACAATGGCCTCTCTACCAAGGCAACTTCTAGGCCTGACGCTGAGTCGTCATCCTCTTCACCCGCCTCCGCTTCGTCATCTGTCTCGCCCCCTAGTGGCACCATGCCGAGAATGGGTCGGTATTTGTACGTGTGCCAGTAAGCAGGGCGTTCGCCATCTCTCGTCCTCGCAATGCGGGCACCATCGTTCTCAGAGATATCCAAGTCCGTGGACTTGTCAATATGGCCATTGGAAATGTGCCCGTCGGTGTCCATATTGCCTCTTCGAAGATTGAGCAGGGCCTGGTCGGATTCGTTGGCTAGAACGTAGCCCCCCTCCTCCGATAAGAGGTCTTGCTCTGCCTCCAGATTTATCCATTGACCTGCCGCCGCATCTGCTCCATTGATTCTGCGCATCTTACGGTCAATGCCTATTCCGAGCTCAGACTTGGGGATTTTGCTGCCCGCCCCAGTGTCGATCCTGGGGCGCCTGGCTGTACCATCCTCATCCTTATCCTCGCGCTTCCTCTTTCGACTGACCTCCTTGCCAATACCGGATGTGAGTTCTACATCTTTTGGCTTATCATCCATCGTAACCAAGTCTCTTGATAGGTCAAACATCCACAACCACGAGACACCGTAGAGCCATATCCTCTCATTTTGGCCTCTTATATCCCACACAGCGCCCTTTGCTCTATCCCTAAGATCTCGAAATTCTTGGGGTAGGCTTGAGGTCGGATTCCTTCGTGACCAGTCCGATATCTTGCCTGATAGTACGTTGAATTCGTAGATTTGGTTTTCTGCTGTGACTATGAACAGTCTATCCTCGCCGTTCGGTAGGTCGTGAGAGTGTGGATGGGGGTTGTGGCGGGTAGGGTGTACGCCTATGTTGTTCGTCACGTTCCTAGTGGCTTGTGTGGTTGACGGTCGAAATGCAAGGATGAGAGGAGCAGCGGGCAGCTTTGTTAGCAGCGAAGCAGCTGGATTTCGAATCCAATGTTCACCAAAAATGGTTCTATGACCGTCTTCTTCTTCGCTGTCTTCCTCATCTGATGATTCAGACTTGTCTGCGGCATTCGTGTGGTCCAATTCCTCGTGATTGCCTTGTATAAGATCTTCATTGCCTTCGATGACCCAGGTATCGAGGAAGCCTGAAATGTCCGAGACTGCCAGGATTCGACTGTCAGCAGAAAATGCTAGACGGTTTATTGATGTGTTATAGCTGCCTAGACTTGCGTCCTTCGCCTTTATGGTTGAGTTATCGCGACGCAGCCGCTTCAGCTCGATTATTCTCTGTAAGAAAATAGGGGAAGATTTGTCATTGTCCATCTCTGACCTCCTGTAAAGCTGAACGCTGTCATCAAATCCAACAGTTGCCAGCCATTTTGTGTCCGGCGAGTACTGAATCATCTTTGCCTGTCGCTTACTCAAGTCGGCAAAGGTCTGAACTTTCTCAAGCTTTTGTACTTTGAGCATGCCAGATTTTGGACGCAAACTGAAGATTCTAATGTCTGACACGGCTGCCACTGCAAGATGCTTCCCATCTGACGATATGTCTGCTGATGTGATGGACTCCTCGCCCTGTACTGGTTATCAATATTCGCATCTGATAACGGTTGGGCCGAAGACTTACCTGAAGAGCGATTTTGGCGACAAGTCTTCTTCCTTGCCTTCCATCGACCTTTGGAGATGAATACTCGTTGACCTGCTCCTCCGAACGTTTCGGAATTGTCCATATTCTGACCTCTCGATCCCACCAACTTACCAACAAACGCTTCTTACATGCGCTTCGGACGTTGGGTTCTTGAGGGAGACTGGCCAGAGTTCGATGGTGCTCTCGCCCGAACTCCTGAATTGGTACAACTATAGGCGTTGTGTCGAGTCCTGTGACATAGTCAGACTTGGTATAGCATTCGAGTGGAGAAGTGTGGCGCTACCTCCTGACAATAGGATGCTCAGACCCTTGGTCTCGAACGTAGCCAATGCTTTGACATCATTCTGATGCATCCGTTGATGTGTAGCCTTGGCCCATCGGCGACCCTGTCCCGCGTGTCCACTACCTGTCCGCCTGTACAGTGTGGTCCTTCGATCCATACCGCCACTAAAGACCGACTGATCATCTGCGCTCACCGCAACATCCAGGATGTCTGCGTCGTGGCCTTTGATGCGCTGCAGTAATGTATGATTTTTGCCATCCCAGAAGCACAGTGTTCCTGTGGAGTCACCAGAGACGATAGTGCCATCAAGTAGACACTTCACGGACCACACCAAAGTCTCTTTAGGGCCACCCATAGGTCCAGGCCCCAGAGTCATATTTCGCACCGGCTGGTTATTGCGCAAGTCGTAGATTCGAATGGTGCTATCTGCGTGACCGGCGATGAGGGTGTGGCGGTTTTGGAACGTCAGGCTCAAGACTCGAGATCTCTTCTTCGGTGGTCTTGCTAGAATCCTCATAAAGCGTAGATCGCCTTCCGCTGTACTGAGTAGAATTATAGCACCGTCCGCGCATCCAACAGCTAAGTTCTGTATTTGGGATTCCTCGTCCTGTGTCTGATCTTCCACTGCTCTTCCTGGCCTTTTCAGCAACAGCCCTTTGGGTTGCGCCGCCGCACACCAGATCTCCCCATAATTGCCTGCCGAGTGTCGCAAGGGCCTCCCTGTCCCAAGATCCCACTCGGTCACCTCTGTCGAATAGCCAATGCTGAATAGCCTCAGCTTTCCGGGAACGACGTTGCCGCTCTTGTCCACATCTTCTGGGTCTTGCGTCCACACTAAACCTTCGATGCTTCGATCTTTCGCCCCTCGAAGAATTCTTTCCTGATACCATGCGCCTTTAAGAGGGTTCCAGATCTCGATGTCACCGTTTGCTCGGCCAATTGCGATTCGTAAACTTGAGGGTCCTTTGCCCGGCTTGTTTGGTGAAGAGGGATGCGAGAATGCGAGGGCATTTATGGCAGCTGGAGGGTAGGGCACGAAGCGGCACCGGTGGACATCCATCAGTGACAACCGTTGATTAGAAAGTCTTCCCTCTCAAAGAGGTGATGATGGTCTTCACGGCTACGGTTCTAACGTCTCGAGTCCGCACAGGAAAACTTCTATTTTGCGGGGCAAGTTGAATCGGACGGCAATTTGTCGCGGGATATTCTCGCTTAAATGTTGTTCGTTTTCCTTCAAGTTTCGATTAATCAAAGCCCATCTACTCCGTACGGCAATGATATTATAGACCTGTAAAACAGACATTGTTTCAACAAGTACTATCCGGAAGGACCAACTCTACGCCTGACTCTACGCCTGAACGCTTTGAATACCGAAAATCGTGCTCTAAAGGTATAAATCAGAGACAGGGCCGCGTTGGCTCGAATCATGAGTGTAGTCAGATCTAAACGACTATCAAGAGTGTTGAACAAAAGAAACGGATTCGGAAACATCAATAGCGGACATCTGTATCGAATATCCTCTTGGAAGGTCGTGTGGGTTATCGGTCCAATTGGCGAGGTGGCAAACGAAGGTCACGGTGATGGACAGAGACGCAGCATTTGGAGCGAGTGAGGGAAAAGTTTGAGGCTGTGGCGAACAGCCTGAAACTGAAAATGTCCGCCATGTAAGTGATCGTTGAGCTCTTATTCAATCGATGGTGAGCACGTTTTCTCGAAACTCCAACAGCTCCTTTCAGATCAAATCGACAAGATTTGCCAATTTGGGGCTGAACTCTCCCCGCTAGGTAGTTTACCGTGCAACGTGTTCGGTTGAGGGCGCTGATGCTTTCATAAAAATCATACTCGTGAGAAACGTACAAAGCCTGCCTACCTGCCCACTCGGAGAATCAGTCTGATTGTGAAAGCCCATCAGAGGTGTCCGTGACAGCCTCGTTGAAACGCATTGACAGCAAAATCGAAAATCCTGAGAGCCTCAAGAATAATGTGGTAGGTAGAGTGTACGGATACTCTTTACATACATTCAAGGGTGATTTGCGCTCCTGAAGGCATGTTGTGCAGTAGCGCAGCGCATGCTATCTCGATCAATTGCATGCGCACTAGTCAGTGTATGCAGCATCTGATTCGCGTGTGAGGTGGTGCCAGACTCAAGGAAGTCGGGCTCCAAAGCTTCAGAAAGTTGGACTTCGAGACTGTTGTTTGCCATACTAATGAGGTCCCCCTTTTGGCTGTGTCTCTACTGAAGTCGAATTTATCAAGATAGGCTATGCCTGTGATTGTTGCCGAAGATGTTGTGATTAAAATCCTGACGGTCCACAATCCTTTAATTGGGGCGAAAACTTATAGGAGGGGCGATTTTTGGTACGCATGTCGGATAGAATGATATGGATTTCTTAAGGCCTCCCACTCACACCCTTTCCGATCAACCGGAGGGCTAGCCATGGCCGCATGGCTGGGATGTACCTTGCTATTTGTAAAAATGGATTTGGAGGCTTGCTTTTACTTCTCGGTTCTCGTCCCCGCAGATGCGCGTCTTTTCACGCGTCTAATGAGAGAAATTCCCACACGCGTAAATTGAAATTTCGTTCGTCGTACTCTAGATAGGTACCTTAATCAAAGTCCGAGAACCCTTCGTGCACACTTGCGTAGAAGCTTGGAGCCAAAAGATTATTGGCCTACCTTAATTTCGATTTGGATGAATTCAACACAATGACAAATGCTGGTGGCTCTATTCACACATACAAGAGTCGAAGCTTTCATGTAGGCTGTAGCTGCGAAGCTCAGGAGAAATACAAGAGCCCCGCAATTAAAGTTGGTAAGACGTGCTGTCTCAGATTGCTCGAAGCGTTCGGGGCTTGTGCCTCTCGCCAGCTGAAGTTGGTGGCTTGTGAACGGCAGAGAATCAGCTCATCATCCTAGGTACCTATTACCTACATGGAAATCACGACTCGAGGGTCTGAACAACTTTTTATTTCTCGTGCCTAGCAAAGATTCCGAGTGTACTCGAGCAACGAGAAGAGGATTGCATATGGGTGTAGAGTAAGGGCGAAAGTGTCATGCGGCTCTCCACCCCAAGGCCACATGGAATGGCGAATGCGAGAGAAGAAATGTGACACCTCAGGCCACCGCCAAAAGCAAGATGCCGTCACGGCGGAGATGAGGGCATCGTCAATCTTACCTAAAAGAGTTATGCAAGTCGCGCTGGCAGGGTAAGGAAACAAGGAAAAGGACTCGATCTCTTAGGGCTGCATATTTGGCTGCATGATGCTAGTACCATCCGATCCATTGGTAGCGAAGAGAACTCGACGTGTATGGATCGAGAGCCGCTTTTCGTTTGACCATTGAGCAGACGAATGACGATCAATCGGTAAGGAATCGGAGCTGGAAAGGATACAATAGGTCGCGCATATTACGCCGCTTGTGTTGGATCAGAGCGGTGTCGACAACTCCCGAGACAATGAACTTAAGGAGATAATAAAAGATAGATACCGTACTCCAAATTGCAGACTGGTGACGATAAAATAATAATGATGATAGGTGATTATGAAAAGTGATAATACTCGAATACAACCACGGTACTCCTCCTTCTTGAAACAGCAGAGATTGAAACCTGAGGTATGGATCAGGGACTGAAAGTACCTTACTGTAGGGCACGTAACTACCGCAAAACCAAGTAGACACGCGACCCAGGGATCTGACGCCAAAAATCAACCTGTAAGGGCTGGTAACCACTTAATCCGTATCAGAATCCAAGTACTTTGGGGCACTTCAGAGCACTTCATAGGCTCAAACGTTCAGGCCGCCCTAGGGCACTAATCCCCATGCAGTGCCCCTGCAGCTTAAGCCCGAACGAACAAAAATCTTAATTCTGTGTCAGTCTTCAAACTTCTCTCCTCATCCTGTGGAGAGCGGTGCTTCTCTCGACCTCAGCACACTCTCCTTCCTCCTCCTCCTCCTCCTCCGCCTCTCCTTCCCCTCCCTCTCCCTTCTCATTGCCCTCGGACTCTCCTCTGCCAGTCATACAGAGGCTTAGAGTGGGCCTGGAGTTCGTCAGATGCATCAGAAATAACCCTGGGCGGCTTTCAACTCCAAAGGCTTTCACTCCGCCAGCGGCTTTCAACTCCAAGCAGTGCGGGATTAGTCTTCTTCTTCGTCTTCAACTTCGACACCCTCTTTCACCCACGGCAGCAAGTCATCAATCAATTTCTCGTTTCCTCTTATCAGTCGTCCTCACTTTCGTCCCTCGGCTACGGTGACCAATACATCATCAGTCCTTCACTCCCTCCAAAGATCTGCACTGTTCGTCGAGCCCGCCAACCGTCGACCTCATACCGCAATTCACCACCGAATTCAGCTGCAGACGGGTCTGTTGTGGCACAATACATCAAGAGCCATACATATGTTGTTGGAAGTGAAGGGTGAGCTACATATCTTTCTTTTTCATGCATTCCTCGTTGCCCAGTACAAGGGGGTCAGGGACTCGCCATTCCTATGTCAGTTGATGTGGAATGTATTGGTCTTCTCCTCGAAGAAGCTCGTGCCAATGGCTCCTATCGTGGCAATTGGCGGCGACCGGCGATACTGGCAAGCCCTATAGCCTGCAGCGACCTGCCACAGGCTCCAAGCAGGCTTCACAAACCCTTCTGTGTCCGGACTAGATGCCCCACCCATCATTTCTCTCTCCTCGCGTGGTCATAGGTGCAAGTCAGAATTGCCCTCCGGCAGCATCACTCTTAGCGACTTCCTTTGAGAATCCAGCCAACCTACTGCAGATGCTCAGCATTAATCTACACGTTTTTGAAAAGATTAGAGAGTGTTTCTCAATGATGTCGTTCTTAGCAAATACGCGACTATCACGCGTACCTATTCTCGCGTCTGAGTTGCAACACATGATACTAAATTGCTGACTACTCTTTCTTGATGATAGAGACGCTGCTTTGGAAATTTTGTTGAAGAGCCATCCTTGGCTCTTACCCCGCCGTCGCCTACTCTCGAGGCTTCGAAGCAACCCCACACACGAGGCACGTCAGATGTAATCATTGTCCAGAAGCTCGTGCTGACTTTCTCCCCTTAAGACCACTACCAATTCCAGGGTGCTCAGTCTACATTCTCGGCCTCACGATCATTCGTTAGTGGAGACGTTAGCTCGTCCTCTACCAACTCTGTAGAGGCAATCTCTGGTCATTCCAGAAACTCGTGGAAGTACTGTCAAGATTGCAAGGGACCTGAGCCCTAGTTATACCACCGCCACATTAATCCCGATTCGTCTAGGTAAGCAATGTGGCAATCTCTCTGATTCGATGGCTGGACATCGTACTTTGTTTTGATTCGACGATGCTCCCTGTCCCTGCATACAGCCCTTCGAATGCCGAAGTGTTCAAGGGCTAACATTTCAAGCCTGCAGAGCCCAAAACTTCGTTATATCTACTATTGCCGGTCACTTGACAAAAAAGGCAACCTCAAGTCACTCATTACCGTCCTTCCAACTAATTACGATCCTTCGATCAATAATTTCAAATATCACCCAAGTCACTCCCTTCTTAGTGTTAGTGTTTAAAGCGTGTGGATTAGAGAGAGTTCCATCATTTTTTTTGAGATCAACGACCAATCGCCCGTTATGGCCCACTACCACAGTCTATGTGACTGCTACTTTGTGGAGTCTCACGAAGATCAGGAATTGAGGTTTCGAGAAGAGCTTAGGGAACGAGATAGGCGCCGGAAATGGGAAAGACAGCTAAACATTGCTGAGGAGCTATCTCAACTGGCAAGCCGTGAGTACCGAGACGATGTTCTGCAACACATGGAAACGATGGAGGTCAAGCGCCTTGAAGCTCGATATTTGGTTACATTCACGCTGACACTCATGTTCAGGGCAAGACATTGCCAGATGTTGCCTCAATCGACATCCAGACAGAGATTAAATGGTTCATGCGTCCATACCTCGTTGACTTCTTAATCGAAGCTCACAATGCGTTCGGCCTGCTTCCGGAGACTCTCTTCTTGACCATCAATTTACTTGACCGATACTGTTCTCGCCGAGTGGTTTACAAAAAGCATTACCAGCTGGTGGGATGTTCGGCGTTGCTTATAGCAGCGAAGTATGGTGACAGAAAAGATCGCGTGCCCACCATCAAAGAGCTTAAGCAAATGTGCTGTGGACTTTACGAAGACGATATGTTCACTCAGATGGAATGGCATGTGTTGCAGACTCTGGACTGGGTCATTGGCCATCCTACGATTGACAGCTTCCTGCAAGTCGCGCTTGAGAACGCGGGCTACGATCCAGAAGTCGAGCACATGGCGTGCTATATCTCAGAGATTGCCATGTTTCAGAAGGACTTCGTCTCCAAGCGTCCATCCGACATGGCGCGTTCGTCATTAGCTTTGGCACGGTGCATCCTTGGTCGGCCCCAAGCGTTAAGTACTGAATGGGCTGCGAAATACAGCTCGAATACTTTGTTCACTTTGTCCAAGCAACTACTCCGGCCCTCCAAGGTTTTGCATACCAAGTATCAGTCGGCTCATCTTTCAAGAGTATCCATAATATTGGAGGACGTCTTGGCTAGGCAAGCCTCGATGAGCAGATGCTATGCCAATGCTCCACCTACCCCACCATCGGAGAAGTGTTCTGAAGGGTTCGGTAATTTCCCAGTCAGCGGAACGCCTGTCACTCCAACGAAGCCATCACACCTCGTGCCCGGCATCAACAATGGGTGTCCCACGCCCCCAATCACCCCAACACACGACGAGTACGACGACGTTGATCAAAACCCATTCAAGACCAATCGGAATCCGGCTCTAGGAGGTATGCGTCGTCCACCTACCCCTGGAAGCCTGCCGCCATTCCAGCAATCAGCAGTGCCTTTCTCGCTACCGCCAATCAGTCAGATGGCTCCATTGTACTAGGCTTGTATCCCAGGAGCCAAGCCACCCTCAATCGAACCATCTACGCAGATGTCCTGGCCTTGTTACTAACCATAGCTGATCATTCGATCTACCATCGATATCTTCGGCCAGCCTCTGCAGCTTGTGAATGCAATATTACCGCATCTCACAGCATCTACTTGTAACCATACACCATCATTCTCGCATTAGCCACATTGTCACATCAGCATTGATAGCGTCCAGTCCAACATCGGTTATATCATGTTATAGTTTTGTCCATCGGCTTTACCCCATCGTCTTGTTTGCGGTACATGAAAAGAAAGGCCATCACTGGCGGATCATATCAAAAGTGAGCACACATTACAGCACCAGCTCGCGCTTCATCGATGAAAGAGCCGAGGGGCTCCGGAAAATTGTTAAACGGGCTTGGATAATTAAATCCAAGACCTATAGGATACGGGGAACGAACGCACATTTAGCAGCAACGGCATGCAAACCTTCCTTTTTTGCCCAGCAGCAGCAGTACTCGTGAGGGTCTGCGTACGCTGTCCGGCGCTTTTTGCTTTAGCTCGTGAGGAGGACGTGGAGGAGATACCCGATGGAGCTTGCGCCCACCCCCCGATTCCAACCGGTTGTATATTATTACTCTAGGAATCCCACCGTGGTGCCTTAGCTACACACTCTCTCTAATAATGGAAATGAAATGAATCAACCGTGTGCCGTCTCCTGCTGCTGATGTTCCGCGGAGACACTGTCTGTTTGAACTCAAGATGTGAACCCCACGGGCACTTCTCTGGAGAAGAGCAACTCTACCCAACGCCCTCTCGTACGACTGCCCAATCCTGCCTCGATCTCCGTATATGAATTCTCTACCCATACCAATAAACACCCAAAACCCCCTCTTCGCTCCCCCTCTTTCCCCTTTCCCTTCCCTTTTCTGTTTACACCCATCCTGATCGAAATTAAACAGACCAAAAAGCATCAAACGAAATGAGCTGACTCCCGCACCTTCAACCAGCCCATAGCTCGTAAAA
The DNA here is from genome assembly GCA_003184365.1 of Evernia prunastri. NCBI lineage: Eukaryota > Fungi > Ascomycota > Lecanoromycetes > Lecanorales > Parmeliaceae > Evernia > Evernia prunastri. The sequence goes on along the minus strand of NKYR01000020.1, from coordinate 150,503 downwards.
CTGCTTTCTCATGTCGTTACCATGTACCATATCATTACGTGCTATGCAACACTACATCAAGTCACGTCAAGTCACGTCAAGTCCCATCGAGTCCCATCAAGTCCCATCAAGGCCTATCAAGTTCCGTCAAGTCCCGTCAAGTCCCGTCAAGTCCCATCGAAGCATGATCTACCCTGTCTATCCACCCAAAGGTACCTATTTCGTCTATCTACCTATCACTCATGTACCCATTCACCCTCTATCCATCCATCCATCCATCCGTCTGTCCGTGCGTATCAGCCTGTCCCCTATGTTTCCCATTCCCCATCCCTCATCCCTAGCCCTGAATCACTATTTCTATATCCTCGGTCTCTTATCCTTCTTTCTCCTCTGCGCTTCTCATATATTTTTACATCCTTAATATCGGTCTAGTTTTCTGTCTGATCGCGTGGGTGCGTGAGAGCGTGAAAGTGTGAGTGCGTGACGGTGTGGGTATTTTGAGATTGGAACGAAGTTTGGTATGAATGCTGATGCTTTTGTTGTTCGCTTTGAAGATAAGTAAGATAGAGCTCATGCCCCGAGGCCCCGAGCCATCCAGATGTGAGTTACGGCGCTAAGAAAATGGCGTCTTGGCACTCCAACCAAATTCTGAGGGCAGCACGAGGGATTCTTTTGCCAGGTAATTCACTTCTTCAGGATGGCACGAGTACGTACGGGTATTGGCTTTATGCGAAGAAAAGCTTTGAGACGTACTTTGGACTCTGTCTGTATGTCAGATACGATCACGCATGGCGGCGCCTCCCATAGGGCGGAGCCAGAACCTGCAGGCAAAGTTGGCGATCTACCAGATTTTGACGGGCTTCACCGTCAGCAGCCTGCAGGTAAAGTCCGATGTTGGTAAGTACTTGGTACTGCAGTTACTGCTGTGAGACTGAATCACTAGATTTGGTATTCCTAATGATGTCTAAGGAAGAAGGATTCTATTGATTGATTGATTGATTATATCATACTACCCTGAAGTCTTGCTTGATTGGCCGACTATGCGAGATCATGTAATCTATCTATCAAATGCTCTGAATCCTGAATCATTGAAAGAGGCTACCCTACAATCGCCGGACCTCTTTCGTAAAGAACCATTTCCCGTTTTTTGACCCGGAACCCTTGGTGTTTCTATGTAGTCTTGCAGTATAGGGTGGGACCCCTCTAAGCCCGGGGGTCCCAAAGAACAGTATCCCANGACCGACCATGTCTTGCAAGAACACCACTTTTCCGCTGCGTCTCCCTGACCACGCAGTTGTAGTATTCCCACTAACCAAATCCGTACCCCGACAGTCTAGGCGACACCACATCCATCACTGCCTTCACACCCAGCAGTGACTTCGGGCCTCAGTGCGAGTGAGGTAGACTTTTCGGTTCTTCCCTGCCCTCGCTACTTTCAGCAGTCTCAGAGCGGGCTCCGGATCCAAGGGTATCCTGTTGCGTTGATAGAACGATATCACTTCACTGGTAGATAAGACCAGCTTCGGGCCTGAGTACGAGTCAGGTAAACAACGCGTCGGGTGGTTTTCATATCCCAGTGTCCCTTGTAGGTGTCGCATTGGGACGAGCCCAAAACAACATGAGATCTCTTGGCTCTGATGACTACCTTAGTAGCACCAGGTTCGTAGCCGGCAGCACGTACAGCTGGATCTCGTCGCCGGCCGAGAAGGATTCTATGTACAGGAAAGGCCTTCATATATCAATGTACTAGGCCGAAAGAGTGTTAGTGGAAGCGAGTGTTGAGTCGTTCCAACATCCGATATTCAATCGATTTTTATAGGCTTCTTGACATGGCTTGTTTAGAGAGAGCTTTGTCGCTAGAGGTGCTCCGAATCCTGTCGCTTGGCTTTATGGTGGTAAGGAGACTGGTACCCCGTCGATTAGGATGCGATTCATTGGGCGAAGCCAAAACCTGGATGCAATGTCTGAGACCCACCGGATATTGGTAGGCTTCATGACAGTTTTCTGTTTCGTCGCGACCAGAATCTGTCGCTTAAGAAATATGTCTACAGATTTTAGCAGGTACGATAGCAGTCGTTTTGTCTAGCTGCCTTACTCGTGGCAAGCTATAAAGCTCTTGACATATCCAAGCCCATGGTCCATTTTCCTCATTGCTCTCGTTGTCGAGTTGNTTCGCGTACGCCCAGCAAAGCTTGCACCCTCTACAACAGGCATTTGTACTGCAACGTCCAGGCATGCTTCTGCTTATCCAGAAGCCGTTACGCGCTGCTTCAGCGCCGAATCCTTGTTTGCTCCCTAAGCACGTGGTATTAGGCGTACCGGATGACTCTGGTCCCTACACTCCACGCACCGACATGCGCATCCGTCCTCTCGGGCTATACAGACAGTGTCTTTCAAGGCCTCGACGAACTACGGCTGTCCCACTCTCGCGAAAGAGAGTGATCCACCAGGGGTCAGAGCCCATTGAAGGGATGAGGTCCCTGGGGCCATATGTATGCGTGCTTGAGCCCTGAGCAGTCGCTGCCATTGTACACCACGCCCCGCAAGTCCCCTTAGAGAGCTTGTTTCGCGTTATCTGCAGAGGTCTCCCTCTAAAAACTGTGTTCTATTTGGGCTTTCCCTACATAGTAGCAGCTGATACAGACCGACCATGTCTTGCAAGAACACCACTTTTCCGCTGCGTCTCCCTGACCACGCAGTTGTAGTATTCCCACTAACCAAATCCGTACCCCGACAGTCTAGGCGACACCACATCCATCACTGCCTTCACACCCAGCAGTGACTTCGGGCCTCAGTGCGAGTGAGGTAGACTTTTCGGTTCTTCCCTGCCCTCGCTACTTTCAGCAGTCTCAGAGCGGGCTCCGGATCCAAGGGTATCCTGTTGCGTTGATAGAACGATATCACTTCACTGGTAGATAAGACCAGCTTCGGGCCTGAGTACGAGTCAGGTAAACAACGCGTCGGGTGGTTTTCATATCCCAGTGTCCCTTGTAGGTGTCGCATTGGGACGAGCCCAAAACAACATGAGATCTCTTGGCTCTGATGACTACCTTAGTAGCACCAGGTTCGTAGCCGGCAGCACGTACAGCTGGATCTCGTCGCCGGCCGAGAAGGATTCTATGTACAGGAAAGGCCTTCATATATCAATGTACTAGGCCGAAAGAGTGTTAGTGGAAGCGAGTGTTGAGTCGTTCCAACATCCGATATTCAATCGATTTTTATAGGCTTCTTGACATGGCTTGTTTAGAGAGAGCTTTGTCGCTAGAGGTGCTCCGAATCCTGTCGCTTGGCTTTATGGTGGTAAGGAGACTGGTACCCCGTCGATTAGGATGCGATTCATTGGGCGAAGCCAAAACCTGGATGCAATGTCTGAGACCCACCGGATATTGGTAGGCTTCATGACAGTTTTCTGTTTCGTCGCGACCAGAATCTGTCGCTTAAGAAATATGTCTACAGATTTTAGCAGGTACGATAGCAGTCGTTTTGTCTAGCTGCCTTACTCGTGGCAAGCTATAAAGCTCTTGACATATCCAAGCCCATGGTCCATTTTCCTCATTGCTCTCGTTGTCGAGTTGATACCTTCTCACAACCTGCACTTCGCGGCCCCAGATTTACTCGGCAAACATGCATCTCTCCCTAGAAAACATCGTTGCAATCCTCAGTCTGATTGTTGCAATCCCTTGCGCAGCTATGGTATTGTGGAAAATCTTTCGGCCACAGCAGAGAGGCTCGCATCACCCCCGTAGGTTCTTGATGGTACTGCAACAGGTTGGCCAAAGTTCTAACGGGATTGAAGATCGTATGGCCATGTTACCACTGCATTTGCAACCTCGACGGCGGCAGTCTACGGGGGATATACGGGTTAGCAGCGTCTAATTGGGCGTCTCGAAGCTGTGGTTCTATTCCTGATGCAGTGGGGACCGCGTCGAGTCGAGCCTTCTTGTAATTCTGTGGTTCTCGAATCTGCAAAATTTTCGCCTGGGAAGTTGCTATGCACTAATAGCGAAGGTCAGATGATCTCGATGGTTCAGGTTCAGAACATCGTTGGGACAGGATCAGTATCGCAGGTCTAGAATTTAGTGCAAAGATACAACCTCCGTGAGATTCGCACTTTCGGACCAGGCTATGCAGTAACATGTGGAGAATTGCCATGCCAGTCAATTGACCGGTGGGGGCAACAAGCATGCATTCATCCAATCTTCCGGCTAGTCTCTTGGCCGTGTCATCCCAGTGTGTCTCTTGCCAAAAACCAATGTTACGATCCCGTTGAACACGGCCCCTATTCCAGTCCTCCTGCATCATGGCTAATAGTTTGGGCAGAAGTTGTTCTAGTGGACGCATTTAGGATGATCCTTCCTTCCTGAGCGCCTGGCCGGCAAGCAAGGCTGACGAATGGTGCCTGCAGCGTACTTATACAAGGCTACTGTACCTCTCTACGAGGATCGGCGACCACTAAGCGCTACTTCTAGCTGCATCAGCAGGCTGCGTCACACCTCCCAAAACCTGGAAAGACCATTTGTCTTGGCACAGATTTTGGAACTGGCCAATACCTGACGCGCTAAGGGTCACTGTTTAGCTAATGTGTTGCAACAACATTACTCTGCTTTTTTACCATATATATTGAGTCTCTTTTCCCACCTTCAATTCTTCCGCTGAGACATTCGAATCCCCCACCTTTCCCCAACAAAATCTAGCCTCGCAGGGAAGGCTAGCTATTGGGAAGATTTCGTATTTATACATTCCAAAAGTTGCTCTAGCTACATTTTCTGCAAGTATATAGGGGTGTTGCTAGGTTGCAGGTCCTAATCGACCTAGAGGCACACGAAATTTGTAGGTATTACCATCCAATTATAGAACACGTACTGATAGCTGGCCTGAGGTACATTCACAATGTCCACCCAGAAGGTAAAGAAGATCCCGGACCAGGATTGGCAGACTCATAAACAAACACTTGAGCATCTCTGGTTGGAAAAGAAGGCAATATTGGTCGGTCCAGAATCCGTGAAGGAAATCATGAAATCGAGATACGGTTTCTTTGCTACGTAAGTATTCCGTTTCCTAGCAGTCTGCGCGTTTCTTTGTTCGGCAACGCACCCAGGCTCTCCCCAGCGTACAGGACCACAGCTTTGTATGTACCTTCCCAACTCGTAGAATGCGAGCTCAGTGGGACGCATGGAATCCGCAGGAAGAGGACCCCTGTTGTGATTGTATTCCTTGATGCCCCAGAGCATTTCTTTGCCGAAGAGACTCTCCCTGGGTCCTACGCTACCATGATATGGATGAATGTCGACATAGGCGCGGCTTTGAGAACAATTTGTAATAGTTTTATAGGAAGTCTCAGTATGAAGCCCAATTCAAAAAGTGGAAGTGGAGCAAAAACCAGAACAAAGACGATTGGGAAAGACTTGCTGTCGTGATACATCGGCGGCAACGCCAGAAAAAGAAGTCTCATGTCTGCATCCATGGTGTACTCCAGTCGCGAGAAAGGGTGCAGAAAAGAATTGCACCGCACGCCCTATCAATCCCCCAAAAGCTCTCTTCCGGTTAGTTTGAAATCCGCTGCTCGAAGTGGTTGCGAGCTGACTGCTGGAAGGTCTTGACCTTCGTCTCCCCGATTACATTACAGTCCGAACCCCAATCTCGGACAAAACGGAGTGGTGGATATCTGGTCTTCCATTCGATGCAATCGAAGAACTCCTTCGTAGAGAAATTACCCAATTCGGCCACCCAATCATGACTTCGCCGAACCGTCAAAGCGGCTCACAAATTATGAGTTCAAGTTCGACGGTTCGTGATGGACTGGATACCACAGATCGAAATCACAATTTCTACATTGAACCATCCGAGATGCGAGAGCGAGACAAATCACTTGACCCGGGCACCACGGTCGCTACAGCTTCCGAGCTTGGCACTTCATTAAATTTTGATTCCACCGCTTTGAAGTCTATACTGCCACAATCAATTGCCGAGGAAATTTTGCACCCTCCTTCGAGTGATCTTCCCAATACTCGAGAATTTGCAAGATCTCATTACCGACAGATTTTGTTCTCTTTGGCGAATAATTTTGCTGGACTGGATGGTGCTGACATGAAGCAGGTCATTCGGTTCTTACAGGAAGAAACATGCCAGGAGCTCTTCCAGCTTATATGTGGTGACTCAAGATATTCAGCCCGTGCTATCGCGCAAAGCGTTTTCAGGGGAGCCATTGAATTGGGAGACGCCAGGCTTATCGGTCTACTCCTTGGTGAAAGTTCTACTGGCATCGACGTCAATGGGCTTTGGTGTGACATTCAAGACCGCAGGTACACCCCGATCGAGCGAGTGTGTTTATTGCGACACGAACAGGCGATCAAAGTCCTACTGGAACATGGCGCAAAAGTAAACAGAACAGATCTTGATCGTCTTGGACCCCATGGCGCTCTTGAGTGTGCCGTCTCCCCAGTGGACAAGGAAAATACCAGAATAGATCCCCAGATTTTTCGAATGATCCTCAAAGACGGCCATATGTCAGCAAACGAGTTAGATTGTCTTATCAGACGTCAAGATGGAGAATTTGTTGGCCTCATCATATCCGAGAAAGCCTCTGAGAATATTGCCAAGTGGAGCGAAAGGGGAACATTCCGTGACGCAGTCTTGTTCTTGGACGATCGGACAGCGGTAGCTGTTATTCGAACAATGTTAGATGTTGGTGCGGACCTCAACTTCCATGTCAAGGAGTCGGTCCGGGACCCAGACAATCCACGCAGAGTTATAGATGCCGCAGCCCGACACGGTAATGTGGAGACGATAGAGTTACTTCTCAGATCTGGAGCATTAATAACGAATGAGACATTAATTTTCGCCGTTATCAGCGGGAATCGTACTCTGATGCGTTTACTTCTGGACAGAGGAGCGAGCGTAAATAGCCGCCTCGACAGCAAGACCATTGGAGGATCCAGGACCACACCGCTTGCAGAAGCAATTCGGCTCCAGAGCGCAGAGACCATCGAGCTGTTTGAACAATATGCTGAAGTCAGATTAAATGATCGCCATCAGTTCTCGGCCGCGATTCTTGCAGCATCGGAGGTGGGAAATATACCGTTCATCGAGCGTCTACTTCGTCTACTTCGGCGTAAGCGCGGACCACGGGCGATAGCTGTCGCCTCCGCTCTTGAAATCGCAATAAAAGAGGGCCAAGATGAAGCTGCAAGAATGTTGATTGATACAGGCATATATATGGGCGCACATGAGGCCTGTGACCGTCGATCACCTCTCGTACAAGCGGTGAATCGACGCAATGCAGCTTTTGTGCATCTACTTCTAAAGGTAGATGTTCAACCCTACGATTACGGCAATCCTCGTTGTTCAAAGGCATTGCGAAATGCGATCGAATGGGGAGATTGTTCTATTGTCGAGACTTTGATTCGCGCAGGAGCTGCTGTAAGGTGTCTTGACTCGAGATCTAGTGAACCTGCACTGCTTGCTCTCGCTGTGAAGCGGAAAGATCATGTCCTGGTACAGCTTCTTCTAGATGCTGGAGCAGACGTTAATGCCAACAGACAGCGGTACACAGGTGCCAATAGACAGCGGTACGCAGATACCAATGGTACGGCATTAGAAGCTGCGCTGGTAAACGAGGATATCAGTACGGCTTGCTATCTGCTTGATCGTGGGGCAGATCCTGTCGATTCACTCGCATTGGGCAAGGCAATGGTAGAAAATCCACAATTTTTCGATTTGCTTCTCAAGAAGCATACAATAAGATATTCTGTGGTTCAGCCCCAGTTTGGATGCCGTGCGCTCACATGGGCAGTTGAGCTGGGAGATCAACATACTATCAGACTAATGCTTGACAAAGGCCTAGACGCAAGTTCACTGACAATGAAGGATGCGCGACAAGAGATGAGAGCTCCTTTTGGGTACGCCATCGCCAACAGCACCGTCGAAGTGATAGGATTGTTTTTGCAGAAAGGCTGCAACCCAAACAGTATCGTCCTTGAAGCTCCGGGCTACTACGACGCATCTTATAGAGAAACGGCATTCCTAGCTGCCATCGATACGGGAAGTGTCTCGAAGGTCAAGCTACTCCACAGACATGGAGCTGATGTCAATTTTCCTGCTCATACAAGAGTCAAGCATACCCCCTTGCAAAGAGCAGCAGCCAAAGGAAGTACCGATATAATCGAGCTCCTCGTCAGACTCGGTGCAGAAGTCAACGCCCCAGCTGCTCGAAGTGGCGGCGGTACCGCACTTCAGCTTGCGGCCATCGGAGGGTATATCCCAGTGGCCTGTTTACTCCTCAACTACCAAGCTGACGTGAACGCCCCCGCTTCCAAGATGAACGGTAGGATGGCCCTGGAAGGGGCTGCTGAGCACGGCCGTCTTGATATGCTACAGCTGTTATTGAACGCAGGGGCTGGAAATGAAGGTAAGGACCAGCAGCAATTTGAGAGAGCAAAAGCTCTAGCGAGGGGCCAGGGACATAGCCATATCACTGATCTTCTAGAGGACTATCTCCAGCAGAAACAGCAAGAGGATGAGCCTGTAATGTCGGCAGATCAAATTGACGAAGTCGTTCGCATGTGGGATCCCAGCTGGGATATCGACGGCATTGACGTGGCCCAGCAAAAGGGGCAAGAAGATGAGCCTGTATTACCGGCAGACCAAATTGACGAAGACGTTGGCATGTGGGATCCTAGCTGGTATATAGACAGCAATGACGTGGCCCCAACGGATTGGTGAATGGAAGAAGATACCTTGTCATCAAACCATCACATCAAAGGAGCCGATTTCCACACCCTCAGTCAGCCCTTTTCCACTAAAAGTCCTCCTATCGTATCATGATGCTCTGTATAGCACTATATCAAGTCCCCATCATGTCGATCGAAGCGTGATCTATCTTTTCTATCTATTCTTTCTATCTTGCTGCCTACTCTACCCTATCTCGGTATCTACCTACCTACGTACCCTATCTATTTACGTGTTTACCTAACTACCTACTTAGCTGCCGTATCTATCTACCTACCACGAACCCATCCAGCCATCCAGCCATTCATTCATCCATCCATCCATCCGTCCGTCCGTCCGTCCGTCCGTCCTTCAGTATCAATCCGTGCCCTACGTGCTCCCCATTCCTTATCTCTTATCCCTTTTCCCTTCCCCCCAATCCTCTATCTCCATCCAATATCACTCATCACTCCTCCTTTGCGATTCTCGCATTATATACATCTTTTATCTTTCATCTGTCCCCCTTTCCGTTTGCGTAGCTGCGTGGCTGTCGTCGGCCCAGAACGAAGTCCAGCGTGGATGTCTGATCCTTGTACCCGTCCTCTTCGGATATGATTGGGATGAAGGACGGAGATGGAAGATGGGAGACGGGCTGGTTGTTAGGTGGAGAAATGGTGTCGTTGGAAGATGGAAGGTGGGGGGAAAGGAAGGAAGGGAGGGAGATGGAGACGGAGATGGAGGGAGAACAGAGAGGAACAGCGGCAGCGGCAGGGCCAGGGCCAAGGACAGGCACAAGCGATAGGTAGGGTCAGAGCGGAGAGGGAGAAAAAAGTAAGTTCACGAAGAAAACGAGGAAGAACGAGTGTGTAAAGTCATGGAGAAGAAGTTGGGTAGGGTATCGGCGAGGTAGAAGCATGTGTGGTGTGAAAAAGAGCACGGGAGGATTTCATTAATTGATTAATTCATTTTGCATGATTGATTGTTTGATTGTTTGATTAGATGCAAGACAAGTGTTCACTGTCACCAAAGGGAAATACTGCGCGGGCATCTGGAGAGAAGATCTGGTACCGCAACTCCTATGGCGGCTGCAGGAGGTCGCAACACAAGATCGACCTGCCTCACCGCGCGCCATCGTGGTCGTGGGCTTCCACAGAGGGGAAAAGTCGAGTTTACGAAACACGCCCACCAGGTAAAGTCGGATTTAGCTCGCTAAGAATGAATGCGACTTCTATCCAGACAGCATCCCCCCATTCTCTGACAGAAAAAACCCAGTGTACTTACCGGTGGCTCGTCTCCTCTCCGGTGCTTCTGCCGGCGCAGATGAGAACGAGGGGGACGGTCTTGTAGCTGGTCTGGTGATCGAGCCAACTGGAGACTACGCCGACGAATACCGACGGCTTGGGTTTATTTCGGGTGGCAGCCAGTGCGGGGACTGCTTGGTTTGGACTCGGCCAGGGACTGCTACGGTGCGATGTCACCCTGGTGTGATCCGTAGAGAGACACGCGCAGGTGGGTTTGGTGAAGAAGTCGATCGTGGGCCTTGCAGAATGAGAAAGGAATAAATGAGCGGGAGAAGCATCATAGGTAGAGTACAGCGGCGTCTGCTTTTAGCATGATGATATAGCCAAGATAATAATTTGGGTATAAGTGGATCATAAGTCTGAGTGATGATCACCATCGCATGTTATCAACGGCAGCCTTAAATACGTACGACCGACGTCAAGCTGTCCCGTCCGTGTCCACCCTTTTCTCGTGAAAAAATGCTCGAAGTGAACACGACCTTCCTCCCAACCACTCCAGCTCCCCTCATGCCCGAGCTGAGATGAGATCAGAAGCCCCAAGCAGTCCATCGCGCCCCCCCTCTCTGCTAACGAATCCACCAAACACCGTCCTTCAGAGACATATAACAATCCTCCAAGGACGGCGCTCGTTTCGTCGCTCGCTGTAGACAGACAGTAGTATTGTCTACGCAATAGCATGCATGCGGTCCGAAGACGCGATGAGCAAGCAGAAATATATTACTTGACATCCAGCGTACCAAGCCAGCTGGTGCGAAACGACCCAAGAGCCGAGCGATACTTACTCTACTACTCGAGAGCCATGTCTGGCGCTGTAGTTTTCGCCTTGACAGACAGACAAAAGGGGTGATTCCTAGCGTGGATTGTGATGAGAGTATGGGAGATGGGAGTGGAAGAGAAGAAATGAGTAGAAAAGAGAAGAGAAGTAGAAGGAAGCGTAGCCAGCTCGTCGCTTAACCTACGCCTCGTTTCCCAGACTGACTGACTGACCATCACCTCGTGGGCTGATAATTCACACTTCTACCCCAAAACTACCGCCCGGATAGCGCACCCTGAAGGCACGATCTAGGGTAGGGTGTGAATTACCGGCCCACGAGGTGATACCCTTAGGAGTGGCTGGGCTGGGCTGGGCTGGGCAGTACTGTAACCCAAATCCCGGATACTGTAACTCCAACTTCCAACGACATATCCAACGCGTACGATTATTTGAAACAAACTCTAGATCCTGCTGAGTTTAGTTGTAAAGAATCTCGTAGCCGAGAGTCTTTTGATATATGTAGAGTGGTGAGTATTGACTGAGTTGTGGTAAGATACTCTACTGAGAGTAGAAGAAGACTGTAGGGTTTTCTTGGCGTGTACGATCCACGAATTTATGCCAAGACACGAAGAAGTCCGCGTACTCCGCTTCAGGCCCACCACGACGACCACCACCCATGCGGTTGACAGGCCAACAGATAGGACGTGATCATTCACTGAATATCCGAAAAGTGCTGCTTTCTTATGTTATCCCTACAAGGATGGATGGATAGATACAATGCATACAGAAAAGCATGCAAACAAGGCAATCAAACTCCCCGTATCTCACTTTCCGTCCGTCCGTCCGCCTTCGATCGAGCAAGGAGGATCATTAATGTGGTATATCGATCCCACCCGCAGAGAACCACACAGACTTTCACCCAAACAGTATTCTAAGCCATCTTATTGCCATTTGCGTCCAGTTTGCCCTTCATTTGCATGGCCTTGACGGACCAGGGGAAATGCGCTACGGGGACGATGAAGAAGCTGGAGAGCAAAGGGTCAGCTTATGTTTCGTTGTCTGATAGACAAAGGTGCAGGCTTACCTGTTCGAGTCGTCTGCAATACCAGCCAAAGCGTTGTACCAAGCCAAGAAGGCCGCGAGTAGAGCGAAAAAGCCGCCGGCCTTGATGATGGGCGGGTTTGGCGCACCCATGGCGTCACGATGTAGGTAGCCGATGCCAAGGAGCATGAATGCCATGTCCAGGCTGAAGAAGAGCGAGAAGAAAGCGACTGTCGAGCGCAGGGTGCAGAAGAGTAGTATGGTCGTGAAGATGAACCAGCCCTGGAAGTATGGTAAGCAGAGATCCAGGAGGGGGGATGGGGAGAAAGATGACTGACCATCAGGAAAAGACCGAATTCGTCATAGAAAGCATTGGGACCCGCCGTCATGAGTTGCGCTTCGATGTCGAAGCCGCCGGGTGTGAGGATGATGGCGAATGAGAGCCAGAAACCACCGTAAGATGAGAGCGCAGTTGCACCAAAGGTGTTTCCGACAGCCATTTCCCTACGCAGATTAAAATCAGCGTTGTCGCTGGAGGTTGGATCAAAGGGTCAAATACGTACCACATGCCCGCGAGCAATTGCACCAAGCCTCCGTATCCGAAGGCGATACCGACGACAAGATTGGGAGCACTTAACCCTCTCGTACCCATGTTGATCAGGCCCAGGACGAAGGTGGTCAGGGCGAAAGCGGACAGGCCCAAGGGCGCCGGGTTGGCGATGCCACGGTCCTTGACCTGCTTGTAGAGACCGGGTTGAAACTCTCCTCCAAAGGCAGGCAGGCGCTGTTCGCCACTGGAGGTGTTGACATGAGCGAGAGGACCGTAGCCGAAGCGGGCGGCAGCTTTGGCGGTCTGATGCTCTTCGTGGGTCATTTCACGGTTCATGCCGCCGTTGCCGTTGGTTTCTTTGTTGTAGTTGTCGGGAGCGTTGCCGGTGAATTCGGTATTGGCGTGGGTGGCCATGGTGATGGAAAGGAGATCTTCAAGAGACCAAGGCGAGTGGAAGTGTCGGTAAGGTCGGTTGGAGGACTCAATCGCTTGATTTTATAACCGTAAGAACGGTGAAAGAAGTGAATACAGCAGTCTCGGAAGGTAAACAAAAGGGCAGTGTTCAGAACGGCAGGAGCGGTGTTGAAGGCGACTATGTGGCCAAGTGCAGGAGCAGCGTTGGAGGCAGATATATGGCGAAGTGCAGGAGCAGGTTGAATGTTGAAAGGGTGAGACGGGTATGCGCAGAAGAAGAAGTGGCGATACGAAGGCGGAGAAACGTAGGTTTACTTTGAATTGACTTGACTTTGACTATTTATTTAGAGTAAGTGATGAAGTTTATATAGTTGTCATGACTTCCGTGATTCCGTCGGAAGGTAGGTACAGCATCTGATGATCAGAAGAAGATATAAGATGAATATCTAACATCCATCTTAACCGTGAGCAGGATGGATGATCTGACCATACTTTCCGCCTTTCCCTTTAGCTGACTGGTGCAGCGGCATATGTGGACGGAGGACGCTGGACTGTGGAGGAGCAGGGGGGGAGGTTAAAGCGTAAAACTAGAGAGCAGGGGGAGTAAGGTAGGTAGGCGGGAGAGCATGGGGAAAAACGTGGGTCGAGACTCCCTTCGAACTGCTTGGTCAGATTGGTGGAGGGAAAAAAAGAACCAAGTCCGGCAAGTTGCAGCATGGACATTAGCCGGTCTCTCCAATCAACATGGCTTTGACTTCACCTCTCGTCACCTGGTTGGCTGAAACGTCATGCATCATCGTGCACATCCATGATCCATCCCCCTCCGCCCCCAAATCCCATGCATCTTCCTCATGCAGTTGACCACGAGCTTATCATCTGTTTAGGACAAATATTTCAGTACCTTACTTAAGCATCAAACTCAGTGCACATTGACAGCGTCTATTCAAAAAATAATATTAATGCATCAAAATACATTTCAACAATGTTCATCGTTGGAAATAATGATGAAAATGATGAAACTCAGAAGAGTCGGAGATTTGGTGGCAGGAAGGTTTGGTATCCGCGTCATCCCGTAATTTACCTTGAAAGCCAATTAATCCCCAGTAATCATTATTATTCACTTTAATAATACCTAATCATCCCCACTTTCCCCACTGCCGAAGAACTGCTCCAAAAAGAATAAAAGTAATAAAGTACTTTCTTCCATCGGCATCCTTCCTCCGCCTTGCCAAGAGGTTTCAAAAAAGCTTTTTCTCAACTTTCTTTCCGAGGCTGGCTGCAGCCTGCAGACTGCAGTCAGACGGCTCACGGCTTTTCAGTATGTACTTAGGTAGGTATTGTCCCCCAACTGCAGGCGTGATTTGACCTATTCAAAACGCCCATGCATACACAATCTCTCTTTTTCTTTTCCTCCGCCCGGCGACTTTCTCCTCGCATATTCTTTGGTTCATGGTGCATGCACGTGCCCGCGCCAAAATTCCACCTGCGTTGGAAGGGACTCATGGAATACTTAGCGAGTGAGAGGGTCGCCATTCGCGCGGGGTTAATTTTTAACAAGAGAATTCGCACGTGAGATGGGAGAACCATGCTACTGCTTTGCCGGGTCTACCGATCGTTATCAGCCTCGACCTTCGAAGCGCGACGCCTGCTCCCTCCCTCCCTCGCGGTGAATCGGGGCATTATTTATTGGAGGAGATTTGATTCGATGATGAAATGGTGGAAATGACGGGGAAGGTGGTAAGGAGGAAGAAGACTGCAGCTTTCGTTTATAAATTATATGAGGGTCAGGGAACATGCAGAGATGTTCTTCTCGCTCAAAGAAAATAAGCGCTAGGCATGTCCTCATTTGCTGCTTTTCCTTGCCCTGGAGCTCTCCTGCCTGGGAAAACCCGGAAATTACCACTTGCGTCTGGGGCGATGTTCGTCCTTCCTACGGAATATCTCCTGAGTTCATCCTGAGTTCGTAGGAACAAGGCTCTGCACAGCTGAGGTCTTGAGTGTCGCCGACTCGCGACTCATGGCAGAGCTCGCTGTTTGCCTATCGAGCCGTGGCCTTCTCGTGCTGCGTCCTATCGTAGGGCGCCCCCTTATAATTGGTACAGCAGGTACCGAGTACATTGGGACTCTCTTCCCCTTGTTTGCTACTTACTTGTACCATCAGCGCTTGTCTAGTTCTACTGTTATCCGGGACAACGTCGTTTGTAAGTGATTCGTAAGTGCAAGTGGTTCGTGAGTCGGACAACAACCTCATAGTACTGGTCCTTGCTACGATGTTGCCTCGATAATATATATGCCCAAAGTCGTTCTGTACCTTCATCTCCCTGGTATTACTGGCTAGTTTGGTGCTTCACTTCTTCAGTGACATTCCTCTTACTCAAGAGTAAGAATTCATTTTCATGATGTTCTCATACAAAACATCCTACGCTCTGTCAGCATTGCCGTTGTATTATTGTCTCACATTCCGCCCACCCCTTAGCTCTTGTGTCCTCTCCTCAAGCAGAGCACCGGGAGGCATGGTGTATTCCGTACTCTTGACGAAGCTATAGATGATTCGCTGGCTTTCGATGGTCGGCTATAGCCTTTTACTGGAGGGAAGGACGCACAACATCACATCCTGCAGCAGCTCCGCTATGCGCGAGCTCTTAGGCGCATGACCCAGCTGTTTGGTATCCATCCGGAGCTTCAGCATCTCAAACGGCTGTCTCAAAAGGTCCCGCATCCGTTCAGATTGTGTGGCTCTACCGTCTTTTAAGTCCTTTCATTGTCTCTTATCTTGCAAAGAGCGGCAAGTGCTCCGCTGCCATTTCTCATTGGAAGGGCTGCTATCCGCTGTCGATCTTCCGATAGCATACCTACCTAGAGATTTTTGTGTGACGGGGAATAGCCTGACAGGCCTGTGAGTAGGTAGGTAGGTATCCCGTCCTGCACCTTGCGCACGGTAGTCAAGGTGTCCCTGGTATGCGAGTCGACGGCGCCATCGGCCATCACCTAGCCTTCATCATCTTGTAAAATACCTCACCTACTCTGTTCTCATCACAGAAAAGTCAAGCGTCCACAATCATTGCAGATCGTCTGGCACGAAAACATACCGAAGGACATCCTGCGCCGCAGCATCGAGTTCTAACCACTGCAAAATGGGTTCCGAGACAGGCAATCGAGGACAGGTCCAAACACGAGCCCGCGGAACTTTCCAGTCTGCCATGACGGCGAGGAACCATTCCATGCGAAACAGCAGGCGAGTTCCCAACGACGACGCCTCAGGTCTCATAGCGGATGTGTGGAAGCCACGTTCTCATATCTCAATCGCCCCATACTTCCTACAATCGTCCAATTACTCTTTGAATGTTTGATGACGAGGATCAGGAGGTTAGTGGTTGCAGTTATGGTTACGTAGACAGGGCAGAGGGATATGCGTTGGGATGTGCTGTAGGGGTCGGAGGGAGCTGAAGCCGGGACGAGGCGGCGCGCTGCGAGAGCGGCTGGACGGGTTGAGGGGGGATGGATCTTTGCTGGGTGATGCGGCCGGATGGATAGGAGATGGAGACTGGAACGTTGGGCCACCGGCGCTCGTTTAAACGCTACATTTGTCTCTAGTTCATGGTCGTTTCCTGTTTCAATTTCTAGCAGCGATTGGTTCGATCACTATTTCGACTTGCAGCTCAGACGAAGCATCAGGACAATGGAAAGTGCGCTCTGACGTTTAGAGAGAGAAGATGTTGGCAATGCGATATGCCTCGGAACGTTTGCTGAAAGCATTTTAGCCAACAAGGAGCATACAATATCAAGAGATGGATGAGGGTTGGTGGGATGTGATGCTGACCGCAAGCCTGGCCGGGTTTGCCGGCCATTGGAACATGGTGTCTCACGGTGTCATCACTGACTTGGGCATCGGATTGCTGTAAGCACATCTTCGGCACAACAGCAGCCATGGTTGGTGGACTGAGTTGCAATTTGACATCCGTGCTATCAAAAGGGAAGGTGCCATGTTATATTGAGACCATCGTATATAATTTTTGTACTGTACATGGGGGTAGATGCCCGCTCGCTCCTTGATGAAAGAAGCCATTTTTGAAGCAAGATTTGCCCCGGGCCTGCGATTGCTGAGGCGGGGACGCTATGCGCTAGGATTATGATTAAGGAGAGCATGCATGATGGAAGGTGCGGGATGAGATGCAAAGATGCTAGAGTTCGCCATGGTCGTACTTGTGTATGATTGACTGTGCGGCGCCGGCGTCTGTTGGCTTGCTGAGCTTGCCTTTGGTGAGTTCTGAGAAAGCAACGTCGAATCGGGCGCCAAAAGCGTATGCGATTCCGAGCTGGGCTCCTCAGTTTGAGATAAGAGAAGAAGGGAGAGGGGGGACATACCATGGCACATGATATGAGGAAGAGCGTGCCGAAGACGGCTATCAGCATGTAGACTGCAAGAGGTCAGCGTTCCTGCGCTATAAGATGAATGCCTGTGGTATATCCACCCAAATCCGATTTGGCCTCGGCTGCCTCCGCCTTGTCCTTGGTTTCCTTCGATGTCAAGTCTTTTGTGGCGGCCGGCTCTTGGATTATCGACTTGGGGTCTTGCGAAGGGTAGATTGTCTCGAGGAATTGCTCGATCTGTTCAACGGCGATCAGCATGAACGACGCTTTGAATACCAAAAGGCGTTACTTACCTTGCCACACGCGATACTGATCTTGAGGAAGTTGGGATCTCTAGGAGTGTTCCTTTTGTGAATCCTCCTGGTGAAATCTCGGAAGACCTCGCAGACCAATTTCAAATTCTGTGTCGACTGCATCATGATCCGGCAAGCTTCACCTTTTGTGATTTTGACATTCTTCTCGAAAATCTTTGGGTTTCGGAAGACGAGTTCCAAAGTCGCGATTGCCATTGACTGTGGTATAGCGGCGAAGTTAAAGACAGACTGTTCTTTCAGACCGGCGAGGTAGAAGAGACATTGATCGGCATGTTCAAGGGAGTTGAGCACCATCTCTGAGCTACAATTGAGAGCTGCTTCCCTATTCTCGGGTTTGCAAAGATCCTCGAACTTGTCCACGTATTTTGACCAGATTTCCTTGGGCCAGAACCGCCGCTTGTCATCGAGGTCCTCTCTGATATCACGAATAATGTTAGTCTTCTGCAGGAAAAGACCCATTGACTCCTGGAGCTGGGGGCGTTCTAGCAATACTGGATTGGCTAGACCACTCTCGACGAACAGACGAGTAAGACCATTGCCCACAAGACCCGCAACGTAGTGGCAGTAGAGGTCATAGTCCTTAATCGTATTCACGCCATTGACATTATGCTCCGCGTTGTGACAGTAGTCGGCCATACCATTTCCCATCTTGAATGTGACGTCCTTGATGATCTCGCGATACGCTGGTTTTACTTTCCTAAACTCCTCGGTCACGTTTTGAAACTGTACGAGCAGCTCTCTATCCTTCTCCTTTGGGCCACAGCCATTGTAGTTCCAACCCTCCTTCTCCGTATACTCGTGGAATTCCCTCAGCAATGGGGTCTTCTCGTCAAGAGAAAGCGTCATGTCATCCTCGATGGTATCCAGTCCTCGCAGGATGAGATAGAAGAGCGCGATAGGCACAAGAAGTTCGGGATGTAATTCTTGAATGACAGCACTGAAGCTGCGGCTAGTCTTATCGAGGAACTCGAAGCAGATGGTCAATGATGGCGCCTCTTGTTCTGGTTTTCGTTCGTGAACTGGTTGATGCCATGTTTGCCTATCAATTCATGAGATGTGATTCTTTAGGGTTTGAGCTACTGGCTTGCCATTGAATAATATTCCTCAACTCTCCAACATGAACAGCATAGTAGAGAACGTCTGTTGTTTTCACCATTTCGATTCGTGAGCAGTATGGATAGAGAGCGTGTTACCGAGACGCAGGTCAATGTTGGCTATAGATTATACAAACAGGAGCTTGAAAGGACGTCAACTTTTCTGGACCATGAAAGATAAGCGTCGAAGAAAGAGTGGAAGAATTGACATAAGGAAGAGCGCCAATAGATATACAGCTTCTCCGCAAAAATTGAAGTCCCAGACTTCGGTAGTAACGCGCCAAGTCAACGGTAACGGCAATTAAAGAAAGCTTCCGACATGCCGACATGTTGAGGCAGCGATGTAACGAGGATACTAACTACTTTCAAAAACTAGAGTACCGCATATCACTATCTTTGCTATCCTTTTGGGAGAACGAGAAATTATTAACGAATTTCTTACATACTGTATCAAATTTTTGACATTCGACCCTACCCTTGACTCCTCCCCCCCCGCAAATTTCCAAGTTCCACCGCCGTCATGGTGGTAGATACGACATACTACGATGCGCTCGGCGTGTCTCCGAAAGCATCTGAATTGGAAGTCAAGAAGGCCTACCGAAAGCTTGCGATAACTACACATCCGGATAAGAATCCTGGGGATGAGACTGCACATGCTCGCTTTCAAGCGATCGGGGAAGCCTATCAAGTCCTAAGCAACCAAGAGTTACGACAACGATATGATAAGTTTGGCAAAGAAGAGGCGGTACCTGGAGGTGGCTTCGAAGATCCCGCCGAGTTCTTTGGTATGATATTTGGGGGAGAGGCCTTTGTGGATCTAATAGGCGAGCTCTCGCTCATGAAAGATCTTACAAAAACAATGGACATCACAGCGAAGCAAATGGAGGAAGAAGAGGCTGCAGCCTCTGCTGATGCCAAACTACAGACGAAGGAAGGTAAAGAAGGTGCCGCAAACATAGGAGCCGCAGCATCAACAACACCACCGAGACCATCCGCCACTGACCCGTCGACATCCGATCTTAAGCCTCCCGCCAGAGACGTTTCCCCTTCAGCGTCTGATACCTCTACCCCTCGGCCCCGTATGGGCCAGCAGGCTATAATGGACAAATCAGAAGAAGACGCCCGTATGGACGCCGCTGGCCTTACTCCAGAAGAAAAGGAGCTGCGACGCAAAGAGAAGAAGAAGGGCTTGTCAAAGGAACAGAGAGAAGAGCTGGCTGCTTACGAGGCCGAACGAAAACGTATACGAGACGAACGTGTGGATACACTTGCCAAGAAGCTTCTCGACCGTATCAGTATATGGACAGAGACGGATAAGGGCAATGATGTGACCAAGGCGTTTACAGAAAAGACAAGATTAGAAGTGGAGAATCTGAAGATGGAATCATTTGGCCTCGAGATTTTACACGCTGTGGGGTTGACCTACATGCAAAAAGCAACCTCCTTCCTCAAGTCGCAGAAGTTCTTGGGCATATCAGGTTTTTTCTCCAGACTCAAGGATAAGGGTACTCTTGCAAAAGACACTTGGAACACGATAAGCACAGCAATCGATGCACAGTTGACAATGGAGGAGATGGCGAAAATGGAAGAAAAGGGCGGAGAGGACTGGACAGATGAGAAGAAAGCGGAATATGAGAGGAGGGTCACTGGGAAGATTTTGGCAGCGGCGTGGAAAGGGTCAAGATTCGAAATCCAGAGTGTGCTAAGAGATGTCTGTGACAAAGTGCTCAACGACAAGAGTGTGAAAATGGAGAAGAGACTCGAGCGAGCACAAGCACTGGTCATCTCTGGCACAGTATATCAAAACGTAGGCTTTTCTTGGCTTTATTCCTACACACACCGCCTGCGGCTAACTGTTCCCAGGCTCAGCGAGATCCAGACGAAGAAGGTGAATACATGGCTTTCGAGCAACTCATGGCCGATGCGGCAATCAAGAAGGACAAAAAGGGCGAGAAGAAGGACAAGAAAGAAGCGAAGAAAGCCGACGCTGCTACATCCTCACAACACCACTCCCACGAAAAATCATCCACAGCGCCAGGTACATAATAGACGGAAATGCAGAGCATGATCTCGACACCATCTCACGACTAGCGTTACCTCGAGCGTGCCATTTAGGGCATGCCTCCTTCATAGCGAAGTGTTTAGACGCCCAATGCCCGGGGCCAGGGACGACAAAATCCCAATGATCTAGGGCGACCCGATTGTCTACCCATTCATCCCAATCTCTAATACCTGCTCCCAAAATGGCCATATCTGCACTCATTTTTCACCTTCTCCGCCCGTTATGACCCCTTGCCCAGCATCAACAACTCTCCTCAGCTCCGCCATCTGCCTCTCGTAGACCTCCACCAACTCCTCCAACCTCTTTTCCTCGCCCTGTCCCACCCCTCCCTCCTCTCTCTTAATCTCCATCCCTTCAATCTTCAACATCAGCCCTCTCCCCTCCTGCCCCTCCTGCTTCCCCTCCCCGTCCCTATCCCACGTAGGTGCCGGCCCAAGCTCCGTGGACGTCACAGCCCAGTCCGGAGACATGCTTTGCGCCGACTCAACCTTTGTGCCTGTGGCGTCCATCTCCAACAGCACATACCGCTCCTTCGGGGCTCGTGCGTCCCCTCCGCCTTGGGGGCTCACGGTGGGCGAGGAGCTCGCCGAGGCGGGATGGAGCACTTGCAGAGCCGCGGCCGTGATGGGGTCCGTGTCGGGGACGTCGTCGGAGAAGACGTAGTAGACGTTTGGGTGGTGGGTCGTTGAGCTGGCGGTGTTGGAGAGGAGCGTGAAGACGGGTTGGAAGTTTGGCGGCGGAGGTAGGGAGGCGGATTCGGTTTGACGGTCATGGTCATGGCTTGTTGGCTCTTCGAAGGAAGGGCGGGGGAGAGGGGAAGGTAGGAGGGTGGGTGGGTTGGGGGTTTGGCGGGATGGTGAGGCGGAGAGGGGGAGGAATGACATGTTGCGGTGAACTGCGGATTGTGGTGGTTAGTTGCTACATGGTTGAGTATATATAGGAGGGAAGAGGAGAGGAGGGCTGCGTGTACGATGTATAGAAGTGTTAAATGTATGTCGTTTGTTGACGAGAGACAAAGTTACATGTGACTTTTGAAGAAGGTATCTGCTTTAGGATTCCTGCCCATGCCGTATTGGGTATCGAAAAGTCGACAACGCCATACGCTATGCCCCAACCAAAGACGAACTCTCCACTATAGCTCAAATATCTGCGCTCAAATTTATTCTCCACTTTGCTTCCACTCAAACTCTGCGACACAGTGGTCAGCTTCTATTCGTGTTAGCGGAGAGCAGGCCATACTTTGCCTGCACATCGGACAGAGTCCTTTAGACGAATCTTGCTGGATCCAAGTGAGGAGGCAATGCTATCTCTATTCAGCATCGGCTTTTGGAGCTTCCGTATGCGAGTAGCTTCATACCATATGAAAGGAGTGTCCGCATTTGCCAATCACTACACTCTCCCTCTTTAGCGCTGATCAGAACCGACTGAGGGTTTGGAGTACAACTCACGTAGAGTGCAGTCATCGCCAGGGTATTTGCAGGTAGGACATGTACCGTCGAACTGGACTCGACATATACCGCAAACATCATCCTCGGGCATGTCCCATCGCCAAGAGGCCACCGCGTTCCATTCTTTGATCGTCACTTTCATAGCGAGCTGCTCTCTGATCTGGACTCGAGGGTGCGCGGAGGAAGAGCGAGATTGAATATTGGCGCACCTAGGCACAGAGTTGTTTTCGTGGTAAGGTCGGTATTAGAGAATATCACTCGCTAAGGCTGCTAGCCTGGGCGATGTCTTCACAATAGGTAAGGTAATTTGGTGTTTTGTTTTCAAGATCGTCGCGCTGGGCAGGATCCTTATCGATAAGAAGCTACCCCTACTAGCGCGATCCTCAGGGCCGCCGTACCTCCGAAACTGATGCGAATCCCCTCCTCTTCTGCACCTCAAATTACTCCCTATTGAAGCTGGTCTTCTTTTCTTTTTCTACCCTTATTTATCTTCTTGCTCAGCACCACCAACACGCATCCTTATTTATCTTTCTGCTTAGCACCACCAGCACTCATTTTGGGTATGAGAGAAACGAGTGAGTGTCATTGACCATGGCATTCCAAATACACACGTGCAAGCGAATATCTTTAATTGAACTCTCCAAAGGTCTTCTCAACCCTTGTTCACCTGCCCTACGTCGGCCTGCTTCGATGGCTCAACGTCGTCATGTGTCTTTAGAATCCTACATTGTCACCCCTAAAGAGCTTGCCGATGCCCTGACCAAGAACGTCACTACCAAGATCTCTACAGCACCGCGAGTCGTTCCAGTTTGTGCTTCCTGGTTTCTACCCAATGATCCCGAGGGCCGCACAGGCCACAGCGTATTCAAACAACAACGCATACCCTCTGCCCGTTTCTTCGATCTTGACGCCGTCAAAGACCATGAGTCGACGTATCCACACATGCTGCCTACAGCCGAAGGTTTCGCTAACGCCATGCGAGACATTGGAATTAGAAAAGATGATGAGGTTGTGATCTACGACTCAAAAGAGCTCGGAGTCTTCAGCGCGCCTCGTGTTGGTTGGACGTTCAAGGTCTTCGGTCATACAAGTGTCCATCTTCTCAATAACTTCAGACTGTGGGTCGAGCAAGGCTATCCGACAGAGAGCGGAGAGGTGGAGGCAGTAGTCGAGGAGCCAAGTCATTACCCAACGCCGCAGGTCGATCCAGAAAAGGTAGTGAAGTTTGCCGAGGTCAAAGATATCGCGAAGGACTATGGCAAGGAGGGAGCGGACGGGATTCAGATACTGGATGCGAGGCCAAAGGGTAGATGGGCTGGTACCTCACCTGAACCGAGGCCAGGCTTATCAAGTGGTCATATACCAGGCAGCATAAGTGTCCCCCACTCGGAGCTGCTTGATCCTAGAAGCGGAACCCTCCTTCCGGGCGATGAGCTGAGACGGATCTTCAAGTCCAAGGGAGTGGATCCAGAGAAGCCAATCATTAGCAGCTGTGGTACAGGTGTAACGGAAGCAGTCATCGATGCTGCGCTTGGAGAGGCCGACTTTGGCCATGCTAATGACAGAAGATTGTATGATGGTAGCTGGACGTAAGAATCATTGCTTCTACCTTCAGACTGCCGAGCTGACAAAAGCAGAGAATGGGCGCAACGTGTCGCAGAGAGAGACCATTTGATCCGCAAGGAAGCTTGAACAGGGTGAGTGCAGGATGCAGTCTGATGGATGGAAGCGAAGTAGTACTTTGCTGCAGGGCAGCATAACGTAAGGTGTCGCTGAGTCCATGCAAAATGGAATGACGTTCAATTGCTCGTAACGAAGGCATTAGCACAAAGTCCTTTGACACGTACCGCTGTGTAATGAAGCTCAGGCAACGTCAGATGAGTCCAAATGGCGAAAAAAAGGTCACGCAGAATTTCGGATAGCACCTTATCTGTATAGTCGCGGGGACAATACTATTGAAAACTTCGAAATTGCAACTGAGTCCGGGCCTACGTACTATCCTTTTTTCTTTTTCTTTTTTTTCTTTTTTTGAACTATCATTAACAGCTTCTACAAGGTTTTCTTCCAGACCTCGACGCACACCTCCTGCGACATCCACCTTTTCACCATCTCCTGTAGCCAGCAGACCTTTCGGTGTGAAGCGGCGGTAACTTTGTCCTCTCCAGGCCAACAAGGAAATCAATAGAGCTGCGAAGATATTGAAAAATGCAGCCATTTCAAAGACCCACCAAGCCCCAACAGCCGCCACCCACGGAAAGACAAAGATATCGAGCGCGATTGAGAAGCCTAGACGGTACATATTCATGGTAATGGCAACCTCGTCGACCGACATGAGAAAACATTCCGTCGCGTCATTGGTACAGATAGGGACGGAAAGAGTCGCGGCGAATACAACGAGGAAAAGGCCGGGAGCTAGGACCATGAAATGGAGATGGTATTCCAGCCCGGCTCCGAAGATACCGAGTCCAACAGGAGACACTATGGCAGGCAGGAGCATGTTCCAGAGGCGGTACTCCGGGTGCCATGTTCCTTGGTCAAAGCGCCGAGATGCCCAGAGCGGGATCGCGTCCCCTACCGACCATCCGATGGCCTGGGCAGCGATGATGCCAACCCAGGCATTAAAGGTGACTGTTAGATTCGATCAGCACCTTCAAGATGTTTCAGAACCAGATGCCCAAGCGCGTAACAAGATGAGTGTGAAGGGACGCCAGAGTACTCACATGCAGCATTTTGCAAAGGGGAAAATCCATAACCCCCCTCTGTTTCAGGAATTTGGAGAAAGATGGTCAGAACGATGTTGATCATGATCGAGAACCCGAATGCTACAAAGGCGTAGAAGCCAGTGATCATAACAACCGGAACCGTGGCGATGACGAAAGGGGCTGTCGCGGATCTGATCTATCGTGAACCTATAAGTAGTCTTTCCGTCATCAAATGGATTGACACCTACCACTTCTTGGGCACTGGTTCGAGGGATTATCTTGTTCCCTGGGAAGAATGTAGCGAACCTGTCGCGCAAAAAGCCTTCAGACAATCCAGGACAGACCTCATCTTCCTCACCGCGCCAGAAGCTCGTTTCTTCCAAGAAGCAGAAGACAAGTATTAGCGCAGTGCCAACCGGAGCGATAGTCCACCAGAATGTATATGGCCATGGCTTGCTGTCAACAATGAAGCCGCCGATGGTTGGACTTGCTACCACTCCTCCTATGAGGCTGAGCTCATAGCTGATAAATGCTCTGCCCCGTTGGTGGAGGAAGAAAATATCTGTTGCATAGGACGGACCAAATATTGTCGGCATCGCAGCGACCATTCCACATGACAGCCGAGAAAGCATGAACGGAACAAAGTCCTTTAGGTCGGTCATACAGGCAGCCCAAACCTGACAAGTCAGCGCTGCCATCAGGCTCCAGAATCTGATTGAACTTCTACCGATGACTCGAGCGAGCGGCTTAAGTAGTAGCGGACCAGTGAAAAGACCTGCAACGGCAACCGTGGCAGTATATGACAATTCGGTCACGGAACGATGGTATAGAGGTGCTTGTCGAACGTATGCCAGTTGGTGCGAAGTTGGAGTGAGCGTTGCGGCGAATGCAGAAAAGCAAACCACAGCCAACGTGCTGTACTTTTTGCGGAGAGAGCAGTTTTAGATGGATGAGATTTTGGTCAGTTTTTGTGCCGCGCAGGAGATCCATGGCTCACCAGTGGATCCTTGAGGTGCCTGCTAGGCTGTGGGATCAGAATGATTCTATCATGCTGACCACCAATCGCTACCTCCATTCTGGCGCGTTATCTGTCTGGAGAAATGGACCCGTACGAAGAGAAGAACAGTCGAACAAAGGGCAGGAAAGGGGAGCAAAGGGCATGAGCATTGCCAAAGACTGGAGGATACAAAAGATCGTACTCGCGAGTAAGGTATGAAAATACTTGTGCAGGCAGGCCGAGTGCATGGCTTGATTCCGAGGGACTCCCAACTCATTGAAAGACCCCGCCCACCTCTTTCTGCGGAGAAGCAAACGTCAGCATCTTGAACCAATCGGGTGACATCCAACAGTCCGGCAAGATCAAACCGATCAATATTCTCGATGATACTGCACAATCGGTGTAAAAATCAATCGGACCAAATCCCGCCGTAGCTATTATATTCAAAAATGGATTCTACCTCTACCACAGATTCGACTCGTCATATTTATTTGGGTTGTCTTCACATAGAATCTGATGTGGTTAAGGGTGTACTCTGCTTTATCTGGTGATGATTTGGGATTTCCATCCACAGACGGTGTCAAAAGTCACCATAATCGAAGTCCCAAATAATGAAGATTTTCCTTTTACGAAGCTCTGCCTTTTTCCTTGTTACGCATTTCTTAGAGGGCAATGCACCAGAAAAATCCGAGCTTTTTGGGAAAGTTCAGTGACAAAGTATTTCTTTTTAGGACCATGGCCCTGAAATGTCCAGAACATTTGATCTAAATCCTAAATTATCACCAGATGAAGCAGAGTAGGCCCTTAACCATATCAAATTTCATGTGAAGGCAACCCAGATAAGTTGATAGAAGTGTATATGTGAATCCGCAACTGGTTTGAACTACGACTGGATTAGACTCGAAGGATGGTAACTTTTGACACCGCCTGTGCTAGAATGATCTGAACATTTCAGACGCATAGCCCGAAAAGAAAGCGATATGTCACCAAGCTTTCCTGAACAGCTTTCACAGAAGGATTCAAGTTGTCTCTGGTGTAATTTATCAAACAACACGCAAAAGATAAGGAAGAAAGAGCATCGTAGAAGGAAAATCTTCATGATTAGGACTTCAAGTATGATTTTATGGCTATAACCCGTAAGAATTTGAAGGTAACGATTTATGACACCGATCATGATGCTGTCGAGACAAGCACGGCTGTCTCAAGTGGTAGGATCGCAGAGCATCCTCGGGATGCTCTGCGGCATTGGGTCAGCTACGCTGCGCAGGCGTAAGCATTAGGATCTTTGATTTGAAAACGCCTTGCAGAGACTGCGGATAGTCTCCAAATGTATGACCGGTGGGATGGAATCAATCGTTTCGCTTGTCTACTAATGTGACTACATTGCCTTTTGGCCTTGCTTTTGGCCTTGCTTTTGGCCCACGGCCACCAATCTCTCGAAATCCCAGACCGCTCCACTGCGGCTTTCGCCCGCAGCCTTATCAAGCCTCGTTCGAAGTTCCCTGATCATTTCCTTCGTGGTGCCTTGGCGCTTGGCGAACATGTCAATCAGCTCCTCGTACACGAGCAAATTGACATCCTGCTGAAACCCAAGGTAGCTGCGATCCATCCATTTCCCTTCAAAAGAGACGTTGTGTAGCCCGCCTCTCTCGAAGGTCTGACCCAGCTGTCTTGGCCAGCTGAGCAAAGTTAGAGTGAAAATATCGACAGTCAGGTGGACAAAGACATACGACATATAGGGCGTATGAAGGAGGTCTTGCAACCGTTCGTGGAGCCCTTTCATTTCCGCAGTCGGGCACTCGGGCTGAATGGTGTCTATTCGACGGTTAAGCAGGTCGTATTCACCCCACTGCAGATAGCCACCTGGCTCTACGAACACATGTGCAAGTCAGTAGCGAGAGTAGTGTGTCTCTCGCGCCCATTCATGTGTAACGCATGACCCCAAGGGCAAGGGGAAGAGACGCACTGAGCATCTTGAGAAGATTGTGAAGAACCGGAGTCGGGTCGTCTTCCTTGACCACCAAGGTGAGGTGGCGCACATGGACCACATCGTACTTTTCGACGAGATCCCGGGGAGGTGCGTCGTAGACATCGTAGCTGCGGAAGCTGACGTTCGCAGGGAGCCGCTCCTTGGGAGGGGTTTGGTCCAGGCTGATGTCCAGGCCGTCGAAGTGGGCCGTTGGCGGGTGCTGGCGAGCCAGGTCGAGTAGCCAAATCCTGGACGGACAGCATCAGCCCGTGCGCAAGATGCTGCACACCGGGATCTTGAGCGTACCCAGTTCCCGTCCCGACGTCGGCTACCGTCAGGTGCTCATTGGCCACCGGGATGGTTGGGTGCAGCAATTGGTGGTTCATGGAGCTTGTCCATAGGTAATGTTGAAGGTTGAGCCTGACGAGGTTGCGTCAGCAACGTGCTTGCGCGGTTTTGAACGGCAGATGTACCGAGCAGAAGCTGCATAGCTACGACTCAGGACGTAATCATCTTGTGTGGATGGAGAATCAGTCGCCATGTTTGAACCCTCCGGCTTTGGGATAATGCTGGAAGGAAGAGGAGGATGGTCGTGGCCAATCCGATACAACCAAGTATGTGTCACAACAAAGTTTGCAGAGTTTACTCTATATCCGCAATCCGGGGTTTGGGGCGGGGTCACCAGGGTTCTCACCAATGCTAATATTTTTCAAACATGGGTTTTTAAGATGTCTGTAAAGGAAAGTATACTTTAACTTCGGCGGTGGCTTTTCCGGGATGCTTGCTGGAAGATCCTACTGTCTACCGGGCCATAGCCGTAATTCATACTCAAAGTCCCAAACAAATGGAAGCTCTTTCTTCTGCGAAGCCCTTTCTTTCCTTTTGTGCACAATTGGAGAGCAATAGGCCTAAAAAATCCGGCTCCTCCCTCCAAATAATACTGCATTGTGAAGATTGATGACGCGAAAAAATGGGTTCATTGCAGAAAGAGGAAGCTGTTTGGGAAAGACCGATGATAATTTCTACCTTTTTCGGGTTATGCACCTTAATTGATCAAAACAGTTGCTGTAAAGTCTCCTTGAATCATTATCAGATGAAGCAGAGTACACCCAAACACACAGCGGATGCTTGTGAAGAAAACCCAAACAAGTCTATCAGGTTGGATAAGCGGTAGAGATGTCCCAGACTTCGGTTCAGCCTTCGGTTCCGCCGCAAGGGAATCTCTGTTTCCCTTGCTCATAAACCTACGTCTTTTCAGACAGCTCGGTCACTTCGACTGTCAGATCTCTCTCATCACACCGTTTATGCTATACACACTCTGCTGACATGACCAACGGCCGGACATGAGAAAAAGCTCTTGTCCATCTTCGGTACCCTGTCTGGTTGTCGAAATTCCAAGCGTTGCGTCTTCCAATCACAGTGGTATGGTGTCATCTGTCGAGGAATGGCTGGGGCGTTTCCTGCGATGAGAATCCTTGAGTTTTGTGTGATTTGCCCTGGCTTCGCTCTTCGAGCAGTACTTGCCCAAGGGATATAACCGGTTGTGCGTGAGAAGTCCCGACAGCTTGTCTATGCGTTACGGGTAGTAAGCCTCTGCCAGAGGATTTGCTGTTTCTGTCGGCACCTTCACTAGCGGATATACTCTTTGTTGAGGATTCGTCTGTCGAACGAATCTCTCCGGAGCCATTACCACTACCTACAGAAGTGGTAGTAGAAGCCTGAGCTTGCGTAGATTTCTCGACTCGATCCGTAGCTGATAAAATATCCGTAGCGATTTTTTCATCTGGCTCAACCACCTTCGCCTTTTTGACTCGTAGAACTTTGGTCATTGGGGTATTTATATTGCTATGGTCATGAGCTCCGGCTTGCTTCTTCAATGTTTTCACACGTTCGATAACCGCATGGGGAGTATCTCCCAATCTAGAAGCAACAGCTTCAGAATCGATCCTGACTTCGAGAGCAGCTGTTATGGCAAAGGGAAGCTGCTGATTCGGTTCGATGTCACATCTCGTATTCTGATTCACTGGGATGCTTATATTGATACGGCGACGGACAGGTGGATACCTTAGGTGAGGCAGATCTAGCTGCAGATGGGGAAGAGGTAAAGGCACTCGGGCGAGATCGGACTCTTGAGAAATTCGATTGGCTCATACTAGCGCATGCCAAGCGATGAAGAGGCTTAGCTCCCGCCTCTGGCTGGATATTAAGGTTCTCCATTTGTGTCGCACTCCTCTTCAACTCTTTGATTCTGTCTCTCGCTTCACATGTCACCACCTCAACCTCCTACTACTTCTTCCTGACTCACATCTCTTCAAAGCCTCATGTTTGAGAAAGGCCCTCACATAAGCCTCTTGAGAAATCGAGGGGCCGGATCGTCTACTCAACATGTATAGATGCCCTCATTTGCAAGCAACACTTGTCCTAGGTGCGTACTTGACGGCAGTCGCCTCACACCACACCCACAAGAAATTCCTCGAGGCCGTTATGAGAGAAACATCTTACTCACTAGCAGAGTAGGTCCTCCAGCTGGGCCTACATCAACAATGAGACCATCTCGATGAGACCGCACTCAATACCGTACATTTTGCACTCGCCGCCAAAATGGAGACTCCAATTTGCGTCGTAGACGCCAAAACGTTCGTTGATCGTATTCAAGATATCAAGAAATGGATCTACAGTGGTCAACTACGCCTTATTGTGCCATCATGCAGTGGGTCAGCACCTAGCGCGGCTACTTTCAGCCTTACTAAGTAATTCCAGCAATCGAACAAGTCGAGCAGCTCTACCAGAAGTCTATGGAGCTGAAGCCGACAACGAAAGAAGCCCCTAGATCCCGGTCCTTGGGCAAGCCACCGAAAAAGGAATATCCCGCCTTCGACATTAATCCTCGTGTAGCGCGGGAATACCTTGGGAGGTCGAAAAACAGGAAAGAACAAGACGCTGATTCGGAACAGCGAGTGTACTTTCAGGAAACAGAGAACAATGAAGCTCTTCATTTCCAACAGTCAAATGAACAATACACGCCATGGAAAGACCTTGATGCGGAAGAAGAGAAGCCGGAGGCCCTTGAGGGGCCTCCGGCATCGTGGGCAGAGGCTTTGCGAAGGAAGCAGAACCTGGCCAACGGAATATCAGAGAAAATGGTGTCGAAAGGTGCATTGAAACCAAATCCAGATCTCATTTATCGCTAATCGTTCAATTCCAGTGCCTACGAAACCAAAGCTGGTAGCTCGAGCCGCTGGAAGCGAAGTACACCCATGGAAGGTCAAGAAGGACACCCCAAAGATATCGGCAAAGGATGTTCCAGGGGCATTACGCCCATTGATGAGCTGTGCCCTCTGGCGTCTGCACGAAAGCATCGAGCGCAATGATGCCAACCAAGTGTTCCTTTTGAGCGACCAGACTGAGACACGATCCGTTGCTCAATCACTCAACATCATTATTCGATCATACAAAGAAGTCGCCAGCACCATCGCAAGTAAGACCAGCAAGACTGGTCTTGAGACTTTCGGGGATCTAGAGAGGGAGTTTGGCATACAGCAAAAGCGTGTCTTTGTCCCCATCGAAGAAGCAAATGGGGAGGACGGTATTCCAGAGAACGCTGACAAAGACCTTTTCAAGGACGAGGATGTCATGGACAACTCCGTCTCCAGCGAAGGCACCGCGAACACTGATGCCAGTAGC
Organism: Evernia prunastri; assembly: GCA_003184365.1. Lineage (NCBI taxonomy): Eukaryota > Fungi > Ascomycota > Lecanoromycetes > Lecanorales > Parmeliaceae > Evernia > Evernia prunastri. Next base: position 119,117 of record NKYR01000020.1, on the reverse strand, counting down.
CTCGTCCATGAGCCGGAACTTGAGAAGCAGAGATTCGACTTAGAGGAAAATAAGTTCTCGGTGGATGTCGATGGTGGTGAGGGCAAGGCTAAAGAGCACGTGGTAGAGACAGCCGCTAGTCTGGCAGCAGAGAATCTCTCACAGAGTCCCGCCAAGAGCTTTGAATCCATCAAAACCCTCGTGGATAGCCTTGTCCAGTGGGATCCTGAGAAGCACCTAAGCGGGTCAGTTAGCGGCCTTGACCTTGACGGGGGCAACAACGAATTCGTTATAGCCAATCAACCAGCCTCGGAGCATCCTGGACAACGCTCGCCGGCGAAGACTCCCCTACCTCAGCCTCAGAACGTGGAATTTTCTCAGCCCATATCGGCATTCCAGACCATTAACGGCACCTCTTCATCCAAACATACTGCTACCCAGTCGACGTCAGCATCGGAAGCTGCACAAGAGCCCGAGGACAGCGATGAAGAGGTAGTGGTCTTCATACCCCAGCCGAAGCGCTTGTCCGCCCAACAGAAACCCGCTCAGCAAGGCTCACGTCCTTCCACACCAAAGGAACAGTCTCAGCAGAAGCCTGCCAGTCAGAGTCCACAGAAAGCGTCGGCCAAACCTCAAACCAAAGGGAAAGCAGCAAGGCACAGCCCTAACCCATCACTTGTTGGCCATGCGCATCCGCAACCCGTCATCTCTCCTACAGTCATTGATCCAGATGCTTTTGGGCGTGACTTCCGCGTCAACCTCAAACCAAGCCATCGACCTCAACACAACCCCAACGGTCATTCTAATCATCGAAATCGAGGCAATATTTCAAACGCCCAAACAGCTCAGATACCTCGCAGCTCGTCTCGGCAACTTGCCCGTACGAGCCCACCGCGTAACTCTCCTCAAGAGAGTTCCCAACGTCTCACTCCCGTTCCGGGGCCGGCACCGAAAGATGCTTCGAAAAACCGACGTCAAGCACCGCGGACAAGTCCTCGAGCAGCACCGGCGGCCAAGGCTGAAGAAGTGACGTCCACACATGTTGAGTCTAGAGCACCCACTGCAGCAGTTTTTCCCGATTCACAAATTCCCCAGTCTGGCATGACAAAGTCTGCGGGATCTGTGCCTCAGACCGCCTTTTCAACAGCACAGTTTCAACCTAAACTGCCTGAATTTTCATACAGTGCGCCCAGGTCTAGCTCGCCAAACGCGCAGTGGAAGCCAAATACACCCCAGCCCAGAGTCTATGAGGCGAGTGAGTTCGTACCCAGACCGCCAAGACCTGTGCGAGATTCCAAACCGCGAGCACCGAGGCCCAAAGTCTTTGAGGCCTCCGAATTTGTGCCAAGGGACTTCGCGCCTAGGACCAGCATAGCTCGAGCACCGCCCGACCAGTACTTGCAAGAGCCGGAATCCATCGAGCCGAGACCGTCCATCAATGACGTGGATTACGTGTTGAAGTCGGGGTCCACTAGAGCATCCGCCCGTGGCAGAGGAAGACTATGGACTCCTTCGTAAAGGGTGGCGATCTTTGAAATAACAACACATTACTGGTGGGGACACACACCGATGGGTAGGTATATTAGGGGAAGCTACGCCGCGAACCTTGTGGCCAGCAAGCGGGAAACGCACCGCAGCGACGACCCGAACGATGAAGCTGATGAGGAGACGGTGAAGTGGAGGCCAGGAAAAAAAAATACACAACAAAAAAAAGAACTACATTGAATACAATCTCCCAGAATGGATATGCGATAGGTGGAGAACAGATTGCGAAGGTGGAAGTGGTAGTTTCAGGGGACGTTAGATTGTCAACCGGTGCTTTTAATGCGGTGATTTCTGCGGTATCTTGCTTTAGGGGTGCTTTCGTCAGTATGCAGGTTAGATCCAGAATGAAAAGTCTTGCGATATATTGTCCATTGCCCATTTCATCCTTTGAACCATAATACATCGGTTAGAATCTGCTATGCTTGCTTTCTACGTTGTTTGGGAATCAGGAACGACGTCGACAGTCGTACGTGGACAACAGTGGGACGTAGAGTAAGTACATCGAAAGGATTATCTCATCTCCGAGAGTGAAGAGTAAGGAGCCGCCAGAACACCTTGGCTACATAATACAACATCAAAAGGGTATCTCCAAATGCAACACCAGGAACCGTCAATCCCGCCCTCCCCCCTGCAAAACACCATCACGATGCGGTTTCTATCCCATTGCCCCATCCATCCATATCTGCTCATCCGTCTCGTTGCATCCCATTTTCCCCCTTCACTCAAGCCTGCGACTGCCCCGCCCCGAAGATCGAAAACGCCTGCAGATAGTGCCCGAGGTTCTGCATGCTGCCCCTGTTCCCGGGTACGTTTCCGGCCATGTCGGACTTGGCGTCGGGCGGCCTCATCGCGTTCAGGATCCTCGACGGACTCGACGGGCGGGAGAAGTCTTCTTCTTCCTTTTCCGACGAGGGCGGGTCCTGCGGCTGGGGTTCGTCGTCGAGGGAGGAGCTGTCTAGGCTGTCGTCTATGCCATCGAGGGAGATCTCGCCATCGCTGCGGCGTTCGTCGAGGTTGGACTCGCTGTCGGGATTTCCTGCCTGGTCGACCAAGGCTCGTGCTGCGGCTTCAACGCCATAGTCCTCGTTCTTCCCAGACACGTCCAGGATGTCCATTGCTGCGGCTCCGTTGAGCTCATCTGACGCCATGAGGTCGCCCAGCTCTGCGAATGGCGTTTGCACCTCCGTGGGAGGACCCCACTTCGAGTAATCAGGCGTCTCTAAGCCACCATCTAGACTTCCAGTACTCCCTAGGCTGCGCTCGAATGGATTGCCGCCAGTCCACGGACTCGGGCTTAATAGTCCCTGGCCTTGTCCGAATATTGAATCTTCAGTATCGTCGGGCGTTAGAACTCGACCACCTAAATTTTCAGGTGTTGAAGCTCGGGCTTGGCTTTGGAGCGCGGTTTTGCCCGAAGCTATGAGGGATTCGGTCTGCGCGAGACATCGTTTGATGGACTGGTTGAGCTTTTGGTCGTCGAGGAGGAGGGCGCGGTGGGCGGCAAGGTCAAGTTCGGGCCGTTTGGGGTCCCGGAAGCGAGCGCGACCTGCTCGGGAGGTGGGCGAAGAAGGGCGCGAGCTGGCGGTGGAAGGAGAAGAGATGTCGGATAAGATATCGTCTTGGTCATTTTCCCCGTTCTCAGACCCTGATGGCGAGGTCTCGTTGGCTGAATCTTCTGCGCTTTCGGGCAAGAAAGACATCCTCCCAGAGGCAGACCGTGACTTAGGCATCACTGACAGACGTCCGGAACGGCTGAGCCGACGGTAACGACGCAGCTCGGCGTTCTGTTTGCGCATCTCGCGCTCAAGGGTGCGGTTGATTGCCAAGAGGGAAGAGTTGCTGATTTCCAGGTCGAGGACCTTTCGTTCACGTCGAGCGTTGGCAGCTAGCTCGTTCATCTGATCAATTTTGCTCTGGCCAACGACCGGAGATTTTGTTGGGCTTTGTGGCTGCCCTGAATGCTGGGTCGAGGCGAGTTCCTGGGTTGCAGCTGGAGGGTTGACACTGTGTGGTAGAGCGCCATTCGATACAACCATTGAAGTGGTCCTAGCCTGCTCAGCTGCTACTGGACTCGTATGCGAGAGGGCTATGCTTGATCTCCGGCGTGGACTTGGCCCAGCCGACTGAGCGCTGGAGGATCGCGTATGGGAGCTAGCACGAGCTTGTCTAGGTGATTGCCTAGGGGAATTAGTGCTAGATCTCCGCGCAATATCCGTACTGCCAGAAGTTGTCTCCGGTTGCTTGATCTCAGTGCCACCGTTTGAGACCAATCGAGTATGGCGTCGAGGTGAAGGCTTGTTGATAGAAGACCTACGTGGCAGAACTTCCTCCTTGAGTGGCGAAGCCGCCCTCGGAGGGCTCGAGGCCGCGTGCGCGCTGTAGATGGTCTGAAGCGGTGGCCTGCTGGAGGAGTTACTGTTGGAAAGTCGCGGAGGTTTTGACTCATTAGGGGGATCATTGGCGTAAAAGAACTTGGGCTTCGGCTCTTCAAGGGTAGAGCTGTTGCTCATAGATGAAGTTCTTCCGTTTGATATATCCCCATCCTTGGACTGCCAGTATGCTGGTAAGCGCCCTTTTGACAGTGACCTCCCCACTGTAGGCCTTGATGGCATACTCGCTTTGACATCGTTCGCATATACAAACTTTGGTGATGTCTCGGGGCTAGTCGTCCTCGTGACTGAATCTTTTCGCTCCAACAGACGTGGCCTTGACGAGACGGACGATCCCGGCCCATCGCTGATTACACTGGATGCTCTTGACCTCCGCCCCGACGTTGAAATTCTCAAACCCAGTCCACTTGTAGCCCGCGCATCCTCTGAAGGATTTTCACGTCTCTCGATAGAAGAGACCGGTCTCGAATTGCTGAAGGTTCCGTTTGGAGTACCATTCGGCGTTGATGACGCGCTCTCAACTCTTGCCTTCCTGGAGCCTGAGCGAGGTGTGATGTTGGAGCTCAAGAAAGTCTTGACGGGTGTTGCGACATCTTCAGGCAAGTATTCGTTATCGTCGCCTAAACCATGCACTCCCCCTTCTCTTCGACGGGTAGAGGACCCATTGATGGCCGGAGATGCTGCACCGCTTGCTAGCCCATTGCCACTTCCTGCCCATCTGGGAGATGGTGTGGTGGTGTTTGCGATGGGTCGGCGATTGACGAAGCCATTCTGTTTCTCGGAGTTCATCTCTGTAGCGCCATGTCGTGCAGGGATGGCCGAATGGCTTTGTGGGGGGGAGCTGACTATCTCATATTCCGTGGCGATTGTGTACAAGATAGCCTTGCAAAGAAATATTTGATGAGATCATGAAGCTGGCATGAATACTCTAGTGCATTATGGTTTATGGTGGTGTCACCAGTGTTGATGGCGCGCAAAGCTACGGGAACCAAGGCTAGCGACAACACACTAGCGCAGTATATTAGGGTTGCTCGGTGCATGAATGGTGACCTCTATTTGAAGAGTGATCGGAAATTCGGTAGAGTCTACATCTTAACACTCTTTCTCGAAATGAAAAGACGACGGTCAAGACTGCTGGCAATCAGAACTACTCTACTCTGGCCCCTCAACCCTACTTTTCCTACCTCCTATTGCTCCTTCAGCCCAAGTATGACCTGAGTTCTAATCGCATTAGCTGTGGCTACCCGTGTTCGTGGCACATGGCACGTGGCAAGTGTAGAGACAACAAGCCACAGGCATCCGACTCGTGTTCCTTGAAGTCGTGATTCCAGAGATTGTAGGATCTGATTTAATGGCTATACTTTTTTGAGACTCTATCTCCATTCTCACCCATGTACGACTCTGTCTTAATCCCGCCCTCTTCCCTGGGCATGTGCTAGTGGCGGTAACATTCACTGCGTGATTCGGACAGTTTTCGATGCAACCTGGGCTCTTCGGTTTCCGTGCAGAAGCTTGCTGGGACGATAGCGTTTCTTGGCGCGGGAGAGATTTCGAGGGATTCCTTCCCGCCGATGATGTCTGGAAAGCTGGCTCACGTCTCCCGAGCTGCTTGTAAGATTACGATGAATTTGATGTCCAGATATAAAGGCCCACAAATGCTGTAGGCTGCAACATTTGCTCCCCTTGGGTTGAGAGCCTTCTCGTTCGTTCGTTAAAACCTCAAGCGGACTCCCAGAAATTGTTGCCGTCAGCGAACAAGAAGTCCATACTTCCAATGTCGAAATTCATCAGTTGCTCCTCATCCTTCGCGATCTCCGCCAGTTGTAACCGTCCTTTCAAATCGGATGGCTTCGTCCCGCAGGATATCGACTCTAATGACTCCTCACGCTCGTACCAAGCCCTGAGTCGTGCCCCAATCTCTTTGACCCGTTGAAACCAGCCGTGATGGTCTGCATAGGTCGAAGTAGCGCTGATGCTATCACCCAGTGCAGCCATGGCATCCAAGTAGTATGTTACCTTACATGCTTGCCGCAAGGGGAATCGTTCAGGACCTGGACTCGGGCAGAGCGCGAGCTTTATTAAGGTAAGACTGGCTTGGGCGACTGGACCTTTCTCTAACATTGAGTGGTACTCGATTGTGTATGGAGATAGCTGCAGATATCTGTCGAGGAAAGATTTTGTGACCTCGAGGCAGTCTACCAGGAGATTCATTCGGGTACCGGAAGTTTTGTATCCTTCAGCGTCTGAACTTGTTGAGGAGCTCTTGTCTGGGAGAAGATGCAGCGAGACTTGGTGCAGATAGATACAGATACTGTCGTACGCTAGCAGAAATGTTGGTAAGCAGACGCCGTCCTTGGGGAACAAATCCCGCAAGTATTGTAACCGAGGCTTGAAAGCCTTGACCAACAGGTCGGCTCGTTCCAGTCCAATACCCGGCCTTTCATCGTTCATCGGGTCATCCTCGAAGGCAAGCGCCATTTCCTCGGTGAGCCTTTGCAATTCGACGAAATGGATGAGTTGAGTATCTGATGGCGTTTCACTTCCTGTGGCCAGTGACCGGCAACACTCCCCTACTTGATTGTTGTACTTCATAGTGATGGGTTTTCTGTACATCATGGAGAAGCACGAGGACAGGTAATATATTCCAACAAACGCTCTTTTCGCTTCCGCGGTAGACTCTGCAGACTTCCCAAGTTCCAATTCAATGGCCATAGCTACGGCTATTTGGACAAGAATGTTGATCGGTCCGCCCTCTAACAAGTTGAAATGGAAATGGAACCAAGCCAGATAGATTAGTAGTCCCTGGAGCATGTCTAGGTTTTTTGCTCCCTCGACGATCACCTTGGCGCTATTCGATATCTCTAGGTCAGCTTCGCTTTCTCATCACGATGGTTCGAGTAGTGAAATAAGTCTAAGGAGCACAGTGGCGGGCAAAAATTCTTGCCACCCCTCAAACATAGCTCACTACTCAAACCGAATCCCTAAATGAGAAGGAGAAGGACTATTCGGAAAATTTCATACCTGAGGACTTCTCGAAACTCCCGTTCAAGAGGTTCCTGCAACTCGAGCTGCTTTCTGGAAGCGATTGCGAGGACAGACAGTAGCAAAAAAGGTCTTTCACGTCTGAATGAATCCATACTGAGATTTGGTAGTAACACGAAATGAAAGCCAGTATAGTCCTTTTGGAAGGTTCTCACGAGCTCTTCGGCCTCGTGAACGGATATGATCCCTTTCTGAATAGCATCTGCTCGACCTGTGCAGGCTGAAAGATTAGCTTTGCTTCGAAGCAATATCTCGAGTCATGAGACAGATCTTGGGGAGAGCAAGAGCACTATAGGACTCGATTCGCGCCCCTAAATAGGAAACAATCGTGTCGGATTTACCTACTGTGGGGTTCATCGGCTCGAGAAAATGGGCTGAAGCCGACTGAGTATCCTAAACCTGAGTCTGCAGGTGAGGGTTCGACCGGTTGATGGAAGACACCAGTCTGCTCCGAGACTTGAGGTGCCGGTTTGTCTTGCGCCTTCAAGCCTGTCTGAAGCAGACTATAGACATCATCAATCTTTTTCTCGACCTCCGAGATTCGTCTAATACCCGGGATGGGACAGGTCAGCATAACCCCAATTGACATAGCTGAGAAAGTCAGAGGAAAAGAGCCACGATCTTTCGCGGTTGTACGGCTTCTTCTCAACGCTTAAGAACATGTCACAATATCGAGAGTTCTTGTAAAGATGCGACCATGTCATCACTGATTGTGGTCTACTATCACTTCACTTCGACCACTTGCCATGACTCCAGTCCTTGTGCTATTGATGACCACTGCTGTCGCAAGGAAGCGATGATGACGCCCCTGAAAACTTGATGCCTCTAGTACCCGGCGCTCCAACTGAAACGACATGGTAGTAGACGTGAAGTATTACGTACGCATGACTTTGCTTGCCTTTTTTCGACCTCACTCGCATTTCCGAGAAGACGCACTGTTTACCAAGACGAGCGCATCTAGCATATATGTTAGGTATCATCTAGCGAGACAATATTTGTAGATTTACCTCGGGCATCTCTCACCTGCGTCTGCATCGATAGCCGGACTACATCTTATTTTGGAGGCCCGACAGCTATCGCAAGTACGGAGAAGCTGCTTTCTTTGACGGCGTGGCGTCATCTGCTCGCTCATTTTGAAGACGTCGCTGTGTGCTTTCCGCTAAAAGGAGCAAAGAATTGGGAGAGAAGTGCAGAGTGGCAACGCTTATGAAGTGAAGTAAGGTAAGATCTTAGGTTTCGGACGTTGCGGAATCCCGACACGCCAACACACCGACAGCCTAAATCAGATACATCGACAAGTCTAACCACTAGTGTACTAGAGTGGCTCATATAATGGTTGAGACTGGTGTAGCGCTGGTCGATCTATTGAGACAGCGCGTCTATTTACCAGATTCCCGGCGTGATCGGAAACTCCGAGCTCCAAGTCAGTCAAGTCTACTTCATCATAGGACTTTGGGGAATCCTGCTGGGGCGTCCCTGTTTATTTCTTTTTGGTACGCACCGAAAGAACCATGCCTGTTACGAAGACCTGAACAGCAATCGATAACCTATCAATCAACCAAGAAATTGTCCCACTTCGGAATCTCTGTCTTCATTGTTGAATCCTCGAATAGGAGGGCTGAGTTCCCCTTTCAGACCACTTTTGGGGTTGCGAGACATAGCTCGATCAAATATGACCCTTGATACCCTCTTCGAATTATGCCAATGTCTGGGCTTTTGCCTTCAAGAACAAACGCTGACTCTAGAAGCATCATAGCTCGAAATGTGGCGTAAAGGCCATGAGCTCCGCATCCTCGAGAGAATGTTTGAAGCTACTAGCATGGCGGGTTTGTAGCCTGGGCTCGTAATACAGCGAGCGAGCATCGGCGACGCATTTGAAACTGCTGGGCCTCTCTTTGACCATCGGACCCAGCAATCCCCTCCTCTCACCCCCCCAACCTACCTAGGCTGTGGAAGTCCATAACAAGCTTAGGTACGTACGTCTGCAGCCGGGCGATACCACCGTTCCTTACCGTTTCACGTACGCTGACATCAAGTTTTGGACATATTTGTTGCTGCTAGCTATTGTGATATGTGGATCAAAAGCCCAAGATAGTACTTTTGATCTCCAAGATTCCCTTGACAGGATTCGTGCATCAACGAGCTCTTGTCTGTTGAAGAAGCGCCAAAGGACGTAGAAGTTGACCGCTACCGATCCTGACTCTTTCGAGGCATTAGTGATGCTCTCTGTCCTCGAGTTACCGGCCGTCTCTATCATCTGTGCTAGAACCAAACAGAGAAACCGAGTGCACTGCAATGCTCAAGAAGCTCGTCGAGAAGAACAGTAATACTTAGAGATACTCATCACCGAAAAGTCTTGTCCGTGAAGTGGTAGACTTCCCTTACAAAGCGTCCACTTGACGTCAAGACATCTGTAAATGCATTGCCAGCACGCTCGGAATCGACATGTGAGACTGCAAAAATGCACGTCAGGTGTAGCCATCCAAATCATCTCCTGCACTATTACCCCGCACAGAAGAGCCGCTCGACACAATTCAATATGTAAGACTAGGCTGCGTTTTGCTCGAAGGCCTTTCTCCGTCTTCTTGGCCAGCAGCTTTCAAGACTCCGAATCGATTGACGTGATTTCCATGCCGCGATTTCCAACGAGTAGCTGGATCAAGTAACGGGAGCCGATATAGGTATATCTCTTCCACGGAGCAAGGGGAAGAGAGAGTTGACCTTAAGGCTAACCCTTTCCGTGTCACCCCAACGTTCTGACGGATCAATCTGGCATTTTCTGTCGTAACCTCGTCCAGAGTATGTTCCAATCATAGTAGGGAATCGTGCTCATGAGGAACCGTGCGGCCGGCCTCTTTCGGCGATGAAGATGTGTACCCTTGGGGCGCAAAGCTTAAGATTAGAGTAAGTTAAGTTACGGAAAAGTCAATTCTACATTGTCCCAGCTGCCTACTTCTTAGCCTCCTCTGTCTCTGTCACTCTGATACTTCTTATTGTTTGTCATTTCTTTGCATCTGTATACGGGACCATGCGGACGGCTTTTCTTCCTTTCCTTTTGGCATCTGTACATATATAACATCATCACTATCGCTTTCTGTTTTTACCTAAGACACAATCCCGACGTTCACTTTGAAAAAAAAAGAAAAAAGAAAACAAACTATCACGTCAAGCCGAGGGCGGAATTGTTGCATCTACCTGTGGTTGAAGATTGGGCGCTAGCCTGAGGACCGACAAGATGGAGGGCGTGCAGGCCGTGGCCAATATCGTTGCTCGAGGAGCACTTCAATCGGCGGCGGCAGCGTCCTCAGCAGCAGCAGCATCTACTGTGAAGCCTGCTTGCGATTCAGATAACGACTATGATGGACGGATAGGTCTGCGTGTCTCAGCCATCTTCGTCATACTGGTTGGCTCACTGTTCGGTATTCTCGACAGCCCCCTTCTCCCGCCCACATACTATCTGATCACTGACAACGACAGGTGCCGCATTCCCAGTCTACGCCGGCCGCCACCGAGGCGTCGGAGTCCCGGAGTGGACATTCTTCGTCGCCAAGTACTTTGGCTCCGGCGTCATCATAGCCACCGCGTTCATCCACCTCCTCGCCCCCGCCTGCGATGCCCTCACAGACCCTTGCCTCACGGGCACCATAACAGAATACGACTGGGCCGAAGGCATAGCGCTCATGACCATCTTCGTCCTCTTCTTCATCGAACTGATGGCCATGCGCTTCGCCACCTTCTCCTCGCTGGGACACACCCATGACGACGAAGAGCACGACCACCGCGGCGACTCCACCCTCGCAATCGCCCGCTCTTCTTCCGACGGCCAAGGACACACACCGGGCGAAGACCACCTCTCCCACACCCGCGAGCACATCGACCACGACGACTCGGACTACCCCACCCCGCAAGAACCCACCCTACACACCGACAAGCCGTCGCGCGAAGTGGAGGACTACGCCGCGCAGATGACGGCCATCTGCATCCTCGAGTTCGGCGTCATCTTCCACTCCATCTTCGTCGGCCTCACCCTCGCCGTCGCGGGCTCCGGGTTCGACACCCTCTACATCGTCCTCGTCTTCCACCAGACGTTCGAGGGCCTGGGCCTCGGGTCCCGGCTCGCGGCGACGCCGTGGCCGCGCTCGAAGCGCTGGACGCCGTACCTGTTCGCGCTCGGGTACGGGCTGTCGACGCCCGTGGCCATGGCGGTGGGCCTGGGGGTCCGGGAGACGTACGCGCCGGGGTCGCAGGCGGGACTCGTCGTCGAGGGCGTGTTCGATAGCATCAGCGCGGGCATACTGATCTACACGGGGCTGGTGGAGCTCATGGCGCACGAGTTCATGTTCAGCAGCGTGATGAGGAGGGCGAGGCTGAGGGTCGTCATGGCTGCGTTTGGCATGATGTGTTTGGGCGCTGGTGAGTTGTCGGCACTCGAAGTGCTATTTGGCAATTGGCAAGGGTTACTGACGTTTGAGTAGGTCTGATGGCTCTTTTGGGCAAATGGGCTTGAAAGATGTGGGGAAAAAGTTCACGAATATACCGCTGCTGAAAAGATACTTGTACATACACGTCACAGCGCCATAGGGCTTTCACGCTCCTCGAGCACTGAACAAAAGCTCGTCTAAAGGAGCCAGCGTTTTTGGAACGTACACGGCAGAGGCGCCCACCTTCTTCAAAGGATGGCAGTCATAAAGCCACCTTGGGGTCTCACAAAGTTGGTTTTAGCGTGACTGCTTTGATGAAAATAGCCTCCTGAAAGAAACAGCTGCTCGTGCAACACTTGGCGGCTTAGTATGCCTCCCGTATCAAAGACTTTGAAGAGCACTGAAAGGCGAGAACCTGAGGCTCTTGCTATCGTCCAAGCAAAAAAGTTGCTTCCGCTACTTATCAGCTTTGATGTCATCAACTGAGACTATCAACCCGTTCCTACCTATTGACTAAGTGTATCGTCCCCCAGAGTTGAGTACAGACTCTAGGTGATATTCGATGAGCACCGCTTCCCTCTCATAAATCTCTTCTCTCCCCAGCACCCTCGACGTTAACCTCCACCCCAACTGGCACCCTACCCTCCGTCGGCGGAACCCTGACCTCTTTCTTCGGCTCCCCAAAATCCAACGCCGCAAACATCGCACCCGCTTCGCCCATGTCTGACAGCCTGCGTTTCTCCGATTCTTGCGTGCCGAGGCTGGAGTAGAGGAGGTAGCCGGCTATAGCTGCGATGGCCCCAGCGCTTGCCAGCAATGGTGGTAGGAGCGTGGATGTGAGCGAGTGCGGTGGTGCGTCTGTTGCATGTGATGACTGGATAGACGAGGCGGTGACGATGGTGCGGTTGTAGAAGGGCACTGAGTCGAGGGTGCGGTTGAGGATACTTGCGCTTGCGGAGCCAATGCTTCGTTCGGGAGCTCTCCAAGGTAGTGTAGTCTCGCTTTGTTCTTGAATCATGGCTGAATCCTCTTCTGACAGATTCGGTACTGCATCCTCCACGGTCACTTTCCCGCCAAAGATGCCCTTGACGCCATCCACATATCTGCACAAATCAGGATACCTTCCTCGCAACCCCTCCGCGAGCCACGACTGTGGCAATTCCGGTATCACTGCTAACGACAGATATCCCAGCGCCAGACAATCCAGACTCGACGCGCTCTCATCGCTCAACATCCATTTCTTCTTCCCCAACAGTTCCTGTAAGGGACTAAACGCCGCATCAACCAGCGCATCCAACCTGAATCTTGCACCGGATTGCTTTTCTTTCATCATCCCCGTCACCGTCGGCCGAGATGTCCGTAATGATTGCGGTATGAGATCCGCAGCTCTCCTGCTACTCCTCCGTTCCTCATCTAGGGTGTCGAGGTCTAAAGACGACAGGCCCAGATGCTCGGTCCGTGCTTTGGCGATGGTCCGTCGCTGTGGCGGGATAAAATATTGTGTTGGCCATTGAAGGATCGAGGAGTAGGCGGTGCGGGTTTTGGTATAGTTTTCGCTGGCGACATATAGAGAGAGATCGAGGAGCGGGTGGGCTTGGGAGGTAAGGAAGGAAGAGAAGCTAGAAGACAGAATGGTCAGCTGTGGTTTCTTGGAATTTTGAGCCAACAGATGTAGTACGCGGCGATGTCTGCCTTGTCTTTTGGGTTGGACAGTTGCCGGTCTAGATCCCACTGTCCATCAGACTTCTTCCGTAGATAGTCCACAATGTTCTCGAAGCCGCCGATGGTTATTGCGCCATCTCGAAGCGCCGGTAGCTCCTCTGTAACCCTAGATCAGCACACGTTCTCGCCCAGAGCGATACAGAGGTCGCAGCGTCAGGTGGCTCACGGACTAGTGGGACTCAAAGTTGTATCAGAACTTGCAACGAGGACCCATTGATCTCGAGGCAACGCTTGAGCTAAGTATGCAATAATAGCAAGACATTGCGGATCGACTGATGGTAGAGAGAAGGCTGGGCCCCAGACGTGGAGCACGAGGAGCATTGCCGTCTGTTGAGCAAAGGACGCCGTTGTTGCTCTGGCCGTCTGCTGTTTGCGTGCCAAGCAATTCGGAGAAATGTTTATCCAGCGGAAGTGTACCTCCCGATCGCTCCTTTTTAGACAAAGCCAGCTCCTCTTGATTAGGAATTTCTACTGACTTGATAGGTAAACAGCTTCGAATCCTCCTCGCTAGCACTACTAGTATCCGTCCTGCTCACCTACTAGACTCTGAGATCTATCGAACTGGCTAATCAAGCTTCAGTCTCTGCTTCGATCAAACTCTCAGTTCCCTGGTCATATGTCCAGATCCCCGTAACCCTCAGTCCTGCCTGCCTAAGCAAATCCCTCCACTGCTTTTCCGTCCGCTCTTTGACCGCGCCCAAAACCATCATCAGCCAGTCCATTGATGTCATCGGCCACGACGCTCCGACATCGGGAACCACGTTCTCATTGATGAGCAGTTTGGAGTATCCCGTTCGCATGGCAGGGACAATGTTTCGGAGAATCTTGAGACATGAAGCGTCATCCCAGTCGTGGAGAACGGAGTGCAAATAATATGCTCGAGCACCTAGGTCACGGCCAGTCAATTTCTTGCACCGTACAACTCCCCTTTTGAGCATACCTTTGATAGACTGGGTAGTAAAAAAGTCATAGGTAGTAAGTTCTATGCCATCCGAAGCTTTGCTGATCTGGGCTATGACTTCCGGCTGGTCCTGTAGCACTAAACGACCGCGAATGCCTGGATGCTTCACTTTCAGCTCCTCTATATCGTGACCTAGACCCCCTCCCACATCCACAAGGAAGACTTCGGTTTTGTCGTGACTCTGCGTATCGTATCCAAGTCTTTCTTTCAACGGGTAAAAGCCTTCATCCATCCAGCTACGCTTGCCTTGACGGTATCCACTCATGTAATTGTTAAAATGTTCGAAATGCTCAGGTCTCTGCCCTAACCATACGAAAAAGGGTTCCTTGGTACGGTGTGCGTATTGGAATGGTCCATCCACGATGTCTCCGGGATTCTTATACTTGGTGTCTTTTAGATAACCAGGCGTCCCATGAAAGGATGGGCCTGCAACGTCGAAGCTTCATTGGGTCAGCGTGACATGCGGCAAAAGCGAGGTGTCTATTGCGAACCAATAGCTGATCCCATCCCGATATTTTGGGATAGTTACGGCGTTAGAAAAATGAGTTGGGGAGAATTCATCGGCGCCCTCTTCGCCAACAATGTTCATGGCGGAAAGATGTTTCATCGTCCGAGCTACGCTTGGTGTGAGAGTAAGCCACAACGCCCAGTAGCAGTCATAGACTAAAGACTCGTTTGAACTCGGGAACGGTACCCATTAATGACGTATCGGCACCCGTCTGGCTTGCAAGCTGCGATACGTTTACAGAACCGCCACCAGATTCCTTGAGAGTTTCAAAAATCTTTAAGTCAACTGCAGTCCTGACCGCTGCAAATCGTGCCGGCTGGATGATATTAGTCCATGCTTTTGATAGAATTCCACACTTGTTAAAACTCGATAAAACACGGTACCTCTGCCCAGCCTATTCTCTGGATGGTCTCACTCGGCGTTTCTAGCATCGCTGTCAATCGATGAGATAGCGCCAACAGCCCTTCTCGGGCCCCTGGCTGCTGTTGATGGACAGGGTCGACGAGCGTATTTATCTCCCTTACAAGGTTGGCAGCGTTCTCCAGGTGATTACTTGGGAGCTCCATAGCAATGTAAGATACTGGACGAAGGGAACGGCGAATAGACCTAGTTGTCTAGACACACTGTGAGGTGATCAAGTGGAAGGACAGAGGTTGTTGGAGCTTCACAGGGAAACAGAAGATAATACGTGAAGTTGGTGTAACAGATCTGTCCACGAAGGTTTTTGCTAGATAAAGTAAGTACTCCGTGCGAACAAGGGAAGTCCTGGACGGCGCTAGTAGCGGTCCTAACCCTACTTTCGGAAGCGGCCCCACAGCGAGGGGCCTCACAGCTATTTTCAGAGGGCGCATAAATTGAAGTTTTGGGGACCTTCAGGGGCCTCGGGGGTCAATCGACCCCAAATTGAGTTCCGCTGGGGCACACTTCCGAAGCAGCTCTGAGCGTATCAACCCTTCCGGTAGGGTGTTATCAGAGATCTTTCCGCAGCAGTCCCAGGACTCTTTGTATCCCAGGCAAAAGAATCAGGGAATCATTTCTATCCTCGCAAGACCGAGCTCGTCATGACCCCTGCCGACCAGCAATTCCACCCTCGCCTCATCCCACCCCCTCGCTCTCGCCGCCTCCGCCACCAAACCCACCGTGCGGTGACTCCAAGCCAACCCCTCTTCCTCCGTTTCCTCGTCCACGACCTCCAGCATGTCCACGCCCGTGCCTCCCAGCGCTTCGCTCAGCGGGTAGCTGCCTGCGAATTCCCAGTCCAAGACCGCTGCGACCTTCCTGTCTCGCATCATGATGTTGCGGCCGTTGAGGTCGTTGTGGACGAGGGTGAAGGGTTGCTCCGGGAAGAAGGTCGATGGGGACGAGGCCAGCCTGTCGCGGGTTTCCTGTAAGGATTTGACGAATTCTGCTCTCGGCACGTCGTCGAACAGATCCTCGTCTATGTCGCTGCTTGGGGCGTGGCTGTAGTAGTAGATTTCCTTGTCGTAGCAGGCGAGGACGTAAGCGTGCGTTGAGTCGTAGGGTCCGATGTCGTAACAGTCTGGCGAGTGGAACTTGTCTCGGCCCTTGAACAATTTCATGCCCTCTACCGTTGGTCCGATCTCATGCGCCAAGGTCAGACCGCCGATGCGTTGGAAAGGAATCTCGCTCATCTTGACTATTATCTCGGCAACCTGTTGGGCGGCTGCCAATTTCTCGTCCTCGGTATATGAAGCCCATGCGGAACTCAGAGGCTGGCCATCAATGTACTCCATCATGATGAAAGGCTCATTCCCCGTTCTCCCACTGTCATACGCGTAGACCTTGGGTACTGGGATGGATGGATGGTATTGGGCCATAAAGGTCAGGTGGGCAATCTCACTCTCGATCTGCCACGGTAATAAGGCATCATCGTTTGGCTCGCGGAGTACGACCTTGTGAGACGAGGTTGCACCGTCTTGTCCAGAGAGTTTTGAAGAAAATAAAACCAGCCACAGGTAGTTGTAGCCGCCCTCTGCAAAGAACTCTACCTCGACATCTTCTATAGTAGCATCCTCGCTATTTGTGTTGTGGTTTTCCTCTATCGCAGGCATTGCATTTTTGAGGGTATCCAGTAGTGCCTTCTTTGTAGATAAACATTTTCTTCTGATTGGGACATCGCTCTTGGTGCTTGGGGCAGAACCCGTCATGTTCGCAGACCACTGGATGTTTCCTGCAATTAGCGACCCTTTTCCTAGAAACCTAGCTGAATCTCGAGATCTATCAATAGGTAAGGAACCAATGACATCTCCTCCCGCGACAGTTCATGCCGCTACGATATCAGTTCCAAATGGATCGAAAAATTTCCAACATCATGCTTACTGCACTCGTGGGTGGTCGGCGTTGGGAAGATTTCGCGTCTTAGCACATATACAGGCTGACCAATAATGCTCCAAAGCAAGTAATGACTGAACCAAAACCTTCGGAAATTCTCTCTAGACTTACCGGCATTCAATGGCTCAAGGGCACCGCGAACGGTGGCACGAAAGGTAGAGAAGGACAGAGAACAATGACCACACTTGGCTGAGACCAGTGCATCTGTAACCAGACTTTGGTAAGATCGATCTGCAGACAAAGACTGTTCGTAGAAAACAAAGGAATCAAACCCAGATGACGGCAAACGACAGGAGTAGAAGCCTCTCGGTCCTTCGCATGTGTGGAAGAGACGGGCTCAAAGGGTTCTGGAGATAGACAGTAATCTGGCATTAAACATGACTGGTACCTCAAGTAGTTGGAGCTTGCTTGCACTTCCACTCATCGAAACATTTCTGGGCGTGAGAATCAATCCCGGATGCAAAATGTAGCATGCCAGCCGGCTTCAAATTCTTTGTTTGTCGTATGCCTCAAACCTTCTCGTACCATGAATGACAACCTGCTGGATGGCTTGCATCGCCAAGACTGTCGTGGAGCGACTTCTCTCAATCGCTTGCAAGATCCATGCCTACATCGACAATTTTGCCTCCAAATTCCCTTATACAGTCAAGTCATTGTCAAATGTCGACTGGATTCAAGATGTGAAGTGCAGGGGGCGGCGCTTGAGCTCGAGCCTCAGCGAGGGCCTTGGCCGGAACGCTTGGCGTCCGGGCGATCGATGCTTCGATCAGCGCTACAAGGTAGGCCCGGATCTTAAAGAACCTTGTAAGGACTGGAAAGCTTCTTTCTAATACTTAATAAGTTTGGGAGGCGCATAACATAATGCTCAATTTCGTGCTTGTATTTCGTGCTGGTGTGCGATCAGGGCCAAGTTTGTTTTAATTCTTTGCCACAGAACGAATCAATCATTTGGGCCCAGGAATACGATGAATAGGGACTGGAAGAATAGAGATTTCCGATTGCATAAATGAGAGCATCAAGAATGGCGGAGGACAAAAGGGCCATCTCCGAACAAGTTCTTTCTTGCTCCCACAAAGCCTGGGTCAGCTCAGTCCATGTTGAGTAGGAAGTCAGACAGACATTCCTTTCCACGCTTCTTTTGTCCATGGGGGTGCGGGTGTGGAACTGTCAGCTCACTGGAAGAGGATATTTTTTTGGAGGATGGAGGAAGGGAGCGATGGAATGAGATAGGTATGTAATGGTGGAGGAAGTGAGGAGGAAGGATTGGGAAGTTGGGGACGAGGATGAGGATTCAGTGGCGCTGGTAGATGGACAAGGGAATAGGTAGGTAGTCAGAGCTGGCAAGGATAGAGAGGGTTTCTATGGGCGGCGAGGTCGATAAGCGATAAGGTTTATGGAGGTGTTGATGTCGATGTCGATGAGTGAGAATAAGGGAATTAGAGTGGTAAGGTAAGGTAGGTAGGTTGAGCATTTGTTGGGTGACATTTAAGATATATTTATTTGTCAAGAGACTTGGTCACATCGATGGTCACGTCTCGATTTACTCTACACTTTACGTTCTACACTCTACATTTTGCACACTCTAAACTACGAATAGACTTAGGGTCAGGATGGCGCTCAAGATGGCGCATGGCGCAGACACTGGATGCTTGCATGCAGTATGTACAAGCGTAGGTTGGCTTGAATGGCATCGCTGGCATTTCCTTTTCTTGCCTAGAGTCATCGAGATGATTACTGTAATTATTTATCGTCCATTATGTATTACCTACCTGAACAGAAATAAATAAATAATAGAAGGTAAAATAATGAGGTGAGATATTCCCAACTTCCCAATCATTTGGAATCGCGTAGTAATGGGACGAATCAAATACAAATCCGCGACACCTCCGGAGTATTTTCTCGATTTTTCATGCCTGATGTATGCAATCTCATCGCCAAGACCCTGCACTCCCCGCCCCAATTACTCTCCTACATACCAATAGCATCAATCATTATCATCCTTCATCAGCTTCATCCCTCATCATACGTACGTACTCATCACATGTACATGTTATACTCATCATACTCATCCTACTCATCATGCTCATCATACGTACTCATCATACGTACTTATCATACTTACTCATCATACTTATCATACTCATCATACTCATGCTTCTCTCGGTGAATCCTACAATCACGAGCTAACTCTTTTTTGTCGCAATCCTTCAAATTCTAAATACAGTACATAACTTAATTCGCCGATTCGTCTCCATCATTCTGCTCTACACCCTCTCGAGTCTCGATCCAAGATTCGAAGAGGAAGTAGAAGGAGAAAAGGAAGAAGAAAAGGAAGAAGAAGAGGAAAAGGATGCTGCCACACATGAAGAACCTTCCTTAAGCGCCCAAGTCTTTCTCGGAGCGTGACCGTGCATATCATTGGCCCAGGTTTTCCCCCTACCTTCTCACGTGGAGGCAGACATCCTCGAAATAAAGGCCCCCATCCACCTGGCTTCAAGCCCACTCAGCCAATCCCTTTTCCTGCAGCGGGCTCTGCGACATGGCGTCAAGATACATGAATGGAGTGAATGGTCCACGGGGGGCCACGTGACACTTGCTTTCCTCGTCTCAGTCCCTCAGACCCTCAGACCCCACCCCCATAGTACCCATAGTACCCCACCACCAATTCCACTTCCTTCTCACCTTCTTACATTCTCACACCCTCAATCAAAAGCTGTACCCCATCATCAGCTCTTCCAATTACAAATACCATGAATCCCAAGAGAACCGTGCCGTAAGCCTGGCAGCACTTGGATATCTTCCCGCATTACTCGTCTGACTCGCTTATTCGTTCCTGCTCGGAGATGGATCTCAGAAGACCTATTATTGGCTGCGCCTTCCTTCGGACATGTCAAGGAA
Organism: Evernia prunastri; assembly: GCA_003184365.1. Taxonomy (NCBI): domain Eukaryota; kingdom Fungi; phylum Ascomycota; class Lecanoromycetes; order Lecanorales; family Parmeliaceae; genus Evernia; species Evernia prunastri. The sequence goes on along the minus strand of NKYR01000020.1, from coordinate 99,299 downwards.
GGCACACCCGAGCCACGCCGAACCGACATCCATAGCGCCGTTTAGCCATTGCCATCCACATCACGCCCTGTCCCGAGCACGGCTTAGGTCGCTCTTGACTTTCTATCCAGCCGATCTAACCTATGTCTACCCTATGTCTCGCAGCAACAAGTATGTCTTCCTCTCCACTCTCTTTCCACTCGCCAAGATTCGCAAATTTTTCAAACGAAGAAAGAAATCCACGACCTGGATTCTTGAGGACCCGGTGGAAAAAGCCTCCAAGATGGACTTGGTCTCATGGATTTTCGGCAACGGTGGCTACGATCAAGACAAGAAGATTTACATCGATCCGGAGAATGGCCAAAGGTCGATATCAGCCAAGGAAGCGCGGACGTATGTGAGGAAGTTCGTCGCTGGCTGGAAGGCCGTGGGGTTGAAGCCAGGAGACTGCGTGTGCGTCCATGCTTTCAATGATGTGAGCTCAAGAGTTCTTTTCCATTCGGCTGCCTTGAGTTCATCAGCTGAATGGCGAGCAGCACCTTAGCAGAGCTGACAGGGCTAGATAATGTACACCATGCTTTTCCTTGGCATCATCGGCGCAGGAGGGCGATTCACAGGCTCCAATCCGGGATACACGCATTCAGAGCTGAGGCATCACATGCAGAGCACCAGAGCTCGGTTTCTAATCACAGAGTACGAACTTCTCCCCTTAGTCGCCCAAGTGGGAGAGTATGGGGTACCAGCGTCCAAAGTATTCGCATTAGACACAGACCCTCGCCGTCTGCTCAAATCTCGCACGGTCCCAAGATTTTCGTGCAGCTCGGTCCAAGAGCTCTTGAACCACGGGGAGCGAGATTGGGTACGATTTGCGAGCGAGGAAGAAGCAAAGAATACGACGGCTGCTTTGCTTTCCACCAGTGGCACCACCGGTCTACCGAAAGCGGCCATGATCTCTCACCACACCTTCGTGATGCAGGGAATTATGTTAGAAGATAGCAAGGAGAAGCCCTACAAGGTGGGCCTACCTTTCAGCCCTCGGAGGCTATTGCGCAATATTAACACTTGTCAAACAGGTATCTCGTCTGATCAGTCTACCGGAGTTTCACGCCTTTGCCTTTCCACTTGCACACCTCGCACCTCTCCGAGAAGGTATTCCGACCTACATAATGCGCCGCTTCGAGCAGCAGAGGTATTTATCGATCATTCACCAGTATGAGATTACTGAAACGCCATTGGTACCCGCCATCTTGAATGCACTCATGAAAGGAGAGGCAACGACGAAGGAATTGCTAGCTTCTCTCCGGTTGGTTTGGTGTGCCGGCTCTCCGTTGGACGAGAGGGCTCAAGATGCCTTCTTCCGTCTCTTGGCACCTGTTGCGAGGGTGGTGCAGGTTTGGGGGATGACCGAGTCGGGTTGGATCACTACTTTTCTCTGGCCTGATACAGACCACACCGGCAGTGTGGGCAAGTTGCTACCGGGAATGGAAGCCAGGTGAGATGTTTTCCAATGTTCTCACGACAAGTGGCTGATCTAGTCACCAGACTCGTCGCCCAAAATGGCAGTATCGTCGATCGAGATGAGGAACAAGCCGAGATCTACGTCAGAGGACCTCTTGTCATGCAAGGCTACCTGGGAAACCCTGAAGCCAGTAGAGCAATGATAGATGCTGAGGGCTGGCTGAGGACTGGCGATGTTGGATACAGGGATGGTGGAAAGTACTACATCGTTGATCGTGCAAAGGTTGGACATTCTTTCAGATTTGGTCGCCTATCCCATCAATGTGTGTGCCATATCTGACAGTTGCTGACTCTGCGGTAACAGGAGATGATAAAGGTCCGTGGTTGGCAGGTTTCACCAGCTGAACTCCAAGCAGTCCTCATGCTACACCCCGACATCTTGGACGCTGCTGTCATCGGTATCCTACACCCCAAAGACGACACCACCGAGGCCCCTCGAGCCTACATTGTCAAAGTGCCCGGCAGCGAAATCGACCTGGCCGACATCAAGAACCATATGTCCAACTACCTGGCGAGATACAAGAGCTTAGACGGAGGCGTCGTCTTTGTCGACTCAATCCCTAAAAACCCTGCCGGCAAGATCTTGAGAAAAGTACTCAAAGAGCGGGCAAATTCAGAGTTGCAATCGGCCCGAAGGACATCCAAACTGGCTCAAAGTTGGAGGCTCTTCATCAAAGCCACCGAACTCCTCTATGAACACTGGCGAGCCATGTCCACGCCCATCTCTAGCCCCGCGGGGACAACCGATTCCGGACATGACGGGACGGCATCGAGCCATCTGGCTCCACCAACCACAGCAAGCTCTGTATCCAGCGACGCCGAAGAAGACACAGAGTGCTGCAGCAAATCGCACAGCCAGGGCGAGGCCATCGTTATCAACCCCCAGAATTTCGGCCACAGGAACGTGGACACTTGGCTGCTCGGGATCAAAATCCCAGGGTCCTTCGACCCTTTGCCGGACAAAGATCCCGACTTGGCCGCTTCGACCTACGTCATCAAAGAGGTCTATGGCTGTGATGTGTCCTCGGAGACGGAGGTTCTGGCGCCGCCTCTGAGGGTGTGAGATCCCAGATTTGTTGATCCTTTTCGCCGGTGTAGTCACTCATTTGTTGGCGTTGTCTCTTGTCAGAGATGGGAGGTCTTTATGTCGGTTCTCAAGGGTGTGATCCCAAGATCCTGTTGATGTCTTTGTCAGGTGTAGTCCCTCATTTATCGGCGCTTTTTTTCTGTTAGAGATGGGGAGATTCTAGCGTTGGATTTCGAGGGCGGTAGTTATTTTCTACTTCTGTTAGCATTTTCTCAGGCGTAAATCCTATAATTTGTCGAGACCTTTTTTTTTTTCGGGTTCATCGGGTTCAGGAGGTTCAGGAGGCTTTGAGTGGGGTTTGTAGAGTATATAAGTTACGACTAGAATCGTTTATTGAAATTGGGAAGGTTTCACTCTATGGTTGGGTATCGGGCCATTAATTGTCGCTCTGGGTGGGTATCGTGTCATAATTGCCTCTCTATCTGGGTATCGTGCCATTAACTGTCTCTCTATCCGGGTATCATGTCATAATTGCCTTGCGGCATCCATCTATCTCATCTCATATCTCGTATCTCGAATCATCACATCTCGTATCTCATATCATCCTATCTCATATCATCCCATCTCATAGCCCGTTACATAGCCATTTTCTTCAGGCTTCTTCCCGTGTTCATTCGCCGTCCTGATACAAGTTAGCAGCTGCAACTGACATCTTCCACGGGACTCATGTCCCTTAAGACGTCATCTTCCAGGGGGGGTGGGAAACCGTACCTATCCTTCCATCACTTCATCCTACTCGGGCCCCACCTTCCTCTTAACCCCGTCGGCGGCGGTAATTCCCCCCATTCGCCCTATTCACGCCCTTTGACACCCCTCCATTCTTCGTCTTTGCGTCTGACATACCCTTCTTCCGCCCATCCACACCCTCCAACGCCCCCTGCTTCCGCCCATTCATACCCTTCAACGCCCCCTCCTTCACCCCACCACTCAGGCCCGCACCCATGCCGTCACCGCCGTTGAGGAGGGTACGCGACCCCCACGCTACATCCCAGAACGTGACCAGAGCCCACAGTTTGATGAACGAGTGTGCCCAGCCGAAGAGGATGCAGAGGGGCAGGAAGCGGAGATCGCGGGGGTGTTCCCGGAAATGCGGCCAGGTTTTCACGAGTTTGGAGCCGAGCATCCAGATTGTAAGGACGATGATCCCGGCTGAGGTGGTGATGAAGCGAGTGGCGTCCGCTTCCGCTCCGTCGGAGAGGGCGCGGAAGAGAGTGTAGACCAGGGCGGCGTCGTAGAACAGGGCGAAATTGATCAGCGAGGTGAGATGGACGGCGTAGATGCAGTACGGCTGGGTCCGCCAGATCTGCGCCGAGCAGAGACTCCGCGGGTTGCTGCGCCAGGTCGTCCGGGCCCAGCGCGCGCACTGGTAGAAGAACTTGGGGTATACCCCTACCGTGGTGGTGATGCAGGCGGCGTCCGAGCACTGGAATTTGATGCGCCAGCCGCGGTCGACGGTCCAGCGGGTGACGAAGTTGTCGTCTTCCGCGTTGAGCGGACCGATGCGGCTGAAGGGAAGGTATTCGTTAATGAAGCCGGTGCGGAAAGATGGGTCTGTCAGGATGGGCGTGCGGTGGGCTGAAGTGCGGCCCGAGATGACGAAGACGCCTCCGTCGATGCTGTTGGTGGCGGCGAGCTCGAAGTTGTGCCGCATCAGGTAGAGACAGCCGAGCACGTTGAAATAGTTTGCCACTTCCGATTCCGAGTCGATCCGCTTCACGCGCTTCTTCGTGCCGACGCAGCCCACGTTGGGGTCTTCGAAGGGGGCGAGGATGTTGGGGAGAAGGGCCGGGGGCCAGAAGACGTGGTCGTCACAGAGGACTGTGATGGGTGTGTCTACCTAGAAGATCGTTGAGGGTTAGCAGAAACTTCGCGGGTAGGAATAGCTAGGAAGATGAGAAAAAATTGGGGGGGGGGAAGCGGGGGGTTAAAGAAAAGTGGTTCGATCGCCTTTGTAACAATGATTGCTGTGTAGCACCCTTCACCCATTCTGCCTCTTTTTATAACTGGAAAAGATATTTATAGGTGGAAAGATGAGGGGGGAAAAGAAGAAAAAGGGTTCGATAGCCTTTGGAACAGTGATTTTTGTGCAGCACTCTTCACCCATTCTGCCTCTTTTTCTAATTGAAAATATTTTTATAGCTGGAAAGATGAGGGAGGGAGGAGAAAAAGAAGAAAAGGGTTCGATCGACTTTGGAAGACTGGGTCTCTGTGTAGCATCAATCATTCTGTCTCTTATCAGATCTGGGAATATGAAGGGGGAAAGGGGGCGGGGGGGAAGAAAAGAGGTTTGATCGCCTTTGGCACGTTGCTTCTGTGTAGCACACTTCTTCCATTCTGCCTCTTTCCATACCTCTGATAACGCCTCGTTCGTCTGTCTTCTCTTGTTCTGAAATTGGCAGTTCTTGATGAGTACGTCCGGGTATTTGCCGATGCTTTCGACCGCTCTGTCGTAATTTCCTGGCCCAGCAGTGACCACGATGACCTTGCCAGGTCTGTTGTGGCGGATTGATTGGATACATTCCTCAAAATCCTCGCCGTATGGTTCCACTGTTGGCACGATAACTGTGACATCTTTTGCGGTCAGAGTTGGAGAGTCTGGGACAGCGGTTGGCTTATAGCGGAGGTAGGCTACCAGATTAATGATGAGTCGTGCATATCGAAACAGGAACAAGGAGATAAATATCTTCGAGTTGGTAGAAAGACGGAGATCAAAAGCAGCAACAATGCATATGTACCAGTTCGTCCGGATGAACTGGTAACGCTGAGTACTCAGTGGTTGCAGGAGTGGTTGCAGGTAAAGGCAGGCGAAGAAGATTGCAGCTGTAAGCCCTACAAGCTCAGCTGTATTGCTGGGAACCTGAAGACCCATCTTGTGATCCAGGCGTAGGTGTATTGTGCGGAGTGCAGCGATAGAGAGTGTACCTATGTTTCATTGTGGGCAATAAATAGGAAGTTTTCACTTCACCACGACGTGTTGATTCTCTACCGCGACGTGTTGAGTAATGCAGTGAATATGATTATGAAAAGAATCCAACACAATAAGTATTACAGCAGTATCCTTCCTGACACTGCAGCCTCTGCAAACCTGTGAAACACCTTGACATTAATGTCCATTCTGCATCCGTTTAAGTCTCCTTTCTAGTGTTGTCTGGCACCAACAAACAGATTTGAGCAATGAATGCCACCTGTGTCAAGGCACAATCAAAAAGCGAGCCTAGACCAACTTCATTGTTTTGACACAGAATGGCAAGATCAAGATATCAATTATTTATTTTTCCCGAAAAGGGGTTAATGGAAGTAGTCAGCCCTTGATCCCTGGATTTCGAGGGGAACACCCGGTGATAGCAGGTGTCCTGTCATAGCAGTACAAGAGGGGCAGCTTACAGCTGAAGAGAGCTATCCGACAAGACATGCTGACTTCTGTTTGGATTGCAAGCCACCTTTGTTCTATGTTTGTGCATTCCGCAAGTCTTCTAGATCCTTGACTGAGATTGATCGCGGTTCAGATGCAATAGTCAGCCTTGGTACCTGGAACGCAGCAGGATTATATTCAAGACGGTCCACTGTCAAAAGCATGTGGTCTGAAGCTATTGTCGACTATCAAGGTCCAGTATCTGGCTGCATATGTCACCAGAATTTGGTGAACTCGATACATACCATGGCATCAATTCCCTTGAAGCCTAAGCGCCCTCACCTCGTCAAAACCACTCTACTCCCGAAGAAACATCCGGTATGTAGGCGAGTCTGTACAATCCGTGAAAGGATAGCCCAGCTTCGATAGGAATCCCTCCATCTCTTCCTTCTCGGCTATGGGGCACTGGATGCCAGCTAGCACCTTGGCGATATCACCTCCATGGTTACGATAGTGGAAGAGCGATATATTTTGATCCAATCGCAAGGTAGTCAAGAATTTAATCAATGCTCCTGGTCGCTCCGGAAAATCGAACATGTATAGGCGCTCGTTTTGGACACCACTACGGCCACCAACGAGATACCTCAAATGAGACTTGGCCAGTTCGTCTCCACTGAGGTCCACGGCCTCCATACCATCTCGACCTAGACGTTGGATCAAGGCTGGAAGCTCCGTCGACCGTGTAGATGCATTGATAGATATGCCCATAAGAATATTGGCAGACTCTTCTTTGGCATACCGATAGCTGAATTCGGTCACGGAATGCATTGGTACAGCCTTGACAAGCTCAGCGAAAGCTCCTGGCTTCTCGGGAATATTGACACCAAGCAATGCTTCTTTCTGTTCACCCAAAGCGGCACGCTCGGCAACAAACCGTAAGCGGTCAAAATTTATGTTCGCACCTGAAGCCAGTGCAACTAACTGTCTCTTAGAATTAGTAGATGGGTTCCGCGATACATACTTCTTCAAACCGGCCAAAGCTAGAGCGCCAGCCGGCTCAACGATAGATCTTGTGTCCTCAAATACGTCTTTAATCGCTGCACATGTCTCATCTGTTGATACTTCGATGACATCGTCCACGACCTCCAAACACAGCCGAAATGTCTCTTCGCCGACGGTTTTGACTGCAGCACCGTCTGCGAACAAGCCGACTTCTTTCAAGACCACCCTTTGCTTTTTCTTGAGGGACTGCACCATCGCATTGGCATCGTAAGTCTCCACACCAATGATCTTGACATGTGGAGCAATGCGTTTGATATATACACCCAGGCCGGCTATCAGCCCACCACCACCAACGCAACAGAAGACTGCTTCTAATTCTTGCAGATTCGTTTGCCGCAGCAGCTCCATAGCTATTGTACCTTGCCCTGCAATGACATAAGGATCATCGAAAGGTGCAATATTGGTGAGACCGTGCAGCTTCTCCAGGCGGTGTGCTTCACTTTTCGCTGTATCGAAATCGTCCCCATGTAGTACAACAGAACCACCCAGTCGGGAGACGTTCAGATGTTTTATTGGAGGGGTTCCTAGGGGCATGACGATGGTAGCAGGTATTTTGAGGTGGCGTGCAGAATACGCGACTCCCTGAGCATGGTTCCCTATATTCTCTCAGCTCAGAGCTGGAGAAGGATTTGCTGCCTCATTCACCAGCTGAGCAGGCGACCACTCCCTTCCACCTCTCTTCAGAGTTGAGATGTGCCATCTTATTGTATGCCCCTCGTAATTTGAAGCTGAACACAGGCTGGAGGTCTTCTCTTTTGAGGAGGACTTTGCATTCTAGCCGATTGCTGATGTTGATGGCTGGTGTGAGAGGAGTTTCTTTGACAACCTCATACACTCGGGAAGTAAGGATCAGGCGGAGATACTACTCGTGTCTGATTAGTACTGGGCTTGAGATTGCCAAGAGGTGTTGCCTACGTCTGGGTGGCCGTCAGAGAGCAAAAATGCTTCCGGCACTGATGAGGAAGCTGCGGTCTTGTCTGAGGTGGGATTGGCAGAATATTCGGTCAGTGGCATGCCATTGGGAACGCCATTTGTAATTGATCTAGGAGACATAATTACCCACTCTCTTAGAGCTTTGGTGGAGAGCGGAGAGGGGAATGAATTAGAAGTTTGACGGATCAGAAAATCGGTCAAAATTCACCGCAGCCGTCGGATGCGGAACCCTCCCGCTGTCGATCGATCCAATGGCGCCTCGACCCTTGAGAAGGTTAAGATCTCGAACAAGCAACATCCACCGTTGCTACGCATCTCTATCAGTAAAAAAACCCATATTCTAGACTTTTCTGTCCAATCTGGGTGTGCTTCCTTTGAATCGAGAAGACTGGAGGGTTTTACCCTGGACATCGTACTTGAATGACCTCATGACCTAGAGCTCCAGACATCTTCTGTTTTTGACACTCCAAGTTCAAAAATGTCCGACGCACCCCTCCCCTCCTCTTTCGACAGCGACCCGTAAGTCTGCCAATCAAACTCATCTCGCAAGCTAGCTCCAGCTGACCCGGTCCTAGCGATTTCTACGACGAAAACCGCTTGCAGAAATTCACCCGCCGCCTCAAAGAAGAGCCCCTCATCCCCTTCGGCGTCGCCGTCACCTGCTGGGCCCTCTACAACGCGAGCCGCTCCATCCGCCAAGGCAACGGCGCCCGCACGAACCAATTCTTCCGCTACCGCCTCTACGCGCAGTCCTTCACCCTGGTCGCCATGCTCGGCGGCTCGTACTACTATAACGCGGACCGCCTGAAGCGCAAGGAGTTCACGGACCTGGTGAAGCAGCGCAAGGCGCAGGAGAAGAAGGACGCCTGGATCCGGGAGCTGGAGGCGCGGGACCAGGAGGATAAAGAGTGGCGGGAGAAGTTGGGCAAGGTGAGGGATTTCCAGCGGGAGGAGCTCGAGAGGCGGGCGGTTGAGGAGAAGAGGGCGAGGGAGGGGAGGAGCGATGATGGGAGGGGGGTGATTGGGGCGTTGAAGGGGAAGGTGAAGGATGCGAAGGATGCGGAGGCGACGAAGGAGGCGGCGGAGCTGGAACAGAGGAAGGAGCAGATCCGGCAGAAGAGGCAGGAGATGGAGAAGAAGCAAGAGGTGGAGAGGATGAAGCAGGCAATGACCAAGCAGGAGGCCGGTATGGGGCCTGATACAAGAGTGTGGGGTGAAGCGGGAGGTGGTTTTTTCGGATGGAAGCACATTAGGAATTGGTTCAATCAACCTCGGGATGGTGAAGGGGGAAGTTAGAAGCCTGTTGGCCAATAGCGAGAGTGTGTAATTGAATGGTATATGCTTTCCAGCCGGCGAGACTAAACTCGAGTTGGGCAGCATGCTGACATTGCCCTGCGGGAGCCTTCCACATGTACTACCCTCCCGCCGTACACTTCGCCGGCACCGTATTTCTACAGCATAGTAAATACGCCCTTTATCCGAACCCCCCTCTAGACACCGCGCCGCTTCTATCCCCCACAAGCAATCGATGCCATGCACGAAAATCCCTTCTGCCAATCACCCTCTGCCCATCATCCCCTCAGCAAATCCCAACCTCTCCCCTCACGTCCCACCCCTTCCCTCCCCTACCCCTGCCGCTGCTTATGCTTCGGGTTCTTCGAGCAGATAATATACACATACCCCTTCCTCCTCACGCTCTAAACACGCACCAATCAGCTCAGCTCAGCTCCTCTGCTCTCCTCTCCTTTCAAGACCACAAAAGAAACACACACTACACACCTTACACCCCTCGCACAGCTTCTTCACGCTACTCCGCACCTTCATCCCCCGCGCGAAACAAAAACCCAGCTCCGGCCTCACGCCCAGCACGGGCCTCTTCTCCTGCTTCCACAACGGTGCTCCGGCCGGAGCGCGGCTCCATGAAACTTTCCACGAGTAAGTGTGGGAACTTCGTTGTGGTGGTGGTGGTGGTGGGGCGTGGGGGGTTGTGCTGAGGGGGCGGGCGAGGAGGAGGGGGGCGGAGAGGGACGAGGAGAGGGACGAGGAGAGGGAGAAGGGGCGGAGAGCGAGCATGGCGGCGGTTGCTCGGGGGTGGGGTATGGTGTGTGGGTCTTCGATTGAAGACGGAGTCAGGCGCGGGGTCGGCGTTGGACCCACTGCCTTGGAGTGCGGTTGTTTGATGAGGGACTGTACTTGATACTCGTTTTCACGATGCGGATAGATCATAGAATCGCCAAGAAATCGGCCTTGGCGCGGTCGATACTCTTCTACCTACTTAAAGTACTCGTGGATACCTAGGTAGCGCTGTAGTGTAACACTGCAACACCACCATAGATACCTACCTAGTAAAGACCACCTCCTCCGCAATCCTAACAAGAGGCCTCAGCATATCTAATCTCCAGATATGGCCACAACGCATCCACTCCACGCCAAAGCCTGACCAAAAAAAAAAAAAAAAAAAAAAAAAAAAAAAAAAGAGAAAGGAAGAGAAAAAAAATAAAAATATGCCACCCATCCGCCGCTACCTCCGCATAACGCAATACTCCGTCCTCGAATGCCGCATCTACCTCGACAACCCGGCCGACGCGCACCGCTGGCTCCTCAACCCGCGCGACCCCGTCCTCCCCCGCGTCATCGAGGCCGTCCGCCCGCTCGTGCTGCCCAAGCTCAGGGAGGAGAACGCGAAGGCGAAAGCGTCGGCCAAGGGGGGGAAGAGGAAAGGGTGGAAGGACGTCGTCGTTGAGGGTATGTACGTTTTTAGCTGGCAAAACTTTTCGCTCGCTGCTGGGAGGTTGGGGGGGCGGAAGATGAGGGAGGAGGGTGTAGGGGGTTTTTTCTTCTTTTCTTTTCAACATCGCTAACTACGGCGTGCGTAGATGGGTTCGAAGTCGCGGTCTTCCTGACCGAAACGAGCTCCCGGCACTCTATCCTCCGGAAGATGAAGACGGCGAAGACGGAGAAGGCCAGGTTGGGGACTACGGAGGGGAGGCTGACGGGTTCGAGGGATGCACCCGTCGAGGTGGGCGAGGGGCCGCCGGGCTTGGTCACGGAGGAGGAGAGTGGAGAGGGCGAGGGGGTGCGCATGGCGGATATACCGCTCGATGCGGGAGACGGGAAGGCCACGTTGGCGAAGGAGGAGAGCCGGGAAGGGCTGTTCGTCTCTGACGGTTCGGAGGGAGGAGATGTGGATGCGCGGGAGACGCCGTCGTCGAAGGCCAAGGGGAAAAGGCCGGTGGGGGAGGGAGAGGATGGCGGGGAGGATGACAAGAAGAAGCTGGGGATGGATACGACGTATGACGGCTTTAGCATATACGGTCGAATCCTGTGCCTGGTGGTGAAGAGACGGGGCACCGTCAAGGGGAAGGAAGTGGCCGGCGGTGCGGGACAGGCTATGATGGAAGAATGGATCACGTCGACGCAGATGGGAGAGGGACAGTTGATGGACGAGTAGAGTCGCTTTCTAGAAAACTGTTGATAGGTAGATTCTTCCTCAGCGACGAGGACTGCTCTGCTGAAGCTGGTCCGCGCGTTATCATCTTGACCTTTTCTTCAGTGACCCAATTTTGAACAGGGTACGTTTTGTTTCGGTCTTTGTTTGACCTTCGTTTCTGATCGCTGACAGCTGAGCAGGATAATTGCATTATTTGCCGTTGCAGTGCAGGTTTCGAGTAGCATCGAACTTGTTTCACGTTTGTTTCCAATGTGCGTCAAAAGGGTAGTGAAAAAGACAAAATCACGTCATAAGGTTGAGGGATTTCCCTGTACGTTGCAGTCAGGACGCATCATGCATCATGCATCCTGCAGTATGCAGCATGCTCATCGTTCGCATCTTTCCATAAGTCCTGAAAAGTATTGCCTCCAACGCTGGTGCTAAGTCCGAGGGTGGCTGGACTGGGACTTGTGCATTTAATTACCAGAAACTCTCGAGTGCGATTAGGAATCAAAGCTCTCGTTCTTATCTCAAGGGCCCGATTCCCATCATGCGTTTTGGGATAATGCTCGCAAATGCAGTGCTCATGTACCTACCCTAGAGATGATGGGAGTCTCCGAGCTATAACAGAAGGATGCGCGAGCTTCGGCGAGAATGCCCTGTTGGGGCAAGCCGAAGTGATCGCGGAAAAAGGTGTGTATGTAGAAGGGAACCCGAAGTGAAGGAAAGATCGGGCCAACTCAGTGAGCATGACAAAACTTCGGTTCCCCCAGATGCCCCCGGGGGCAACACATTTGACGGCCATTAGGATTTCAAATCCTACATGTCCTCGGGTCAGCACTCAAGCCCGCGCCTTTTCTTCAAGCTGCACAACCCCGTTGTAGCAAGTGTACAGTGTGCAGAGAGCAAATCAAGCATGAAGCTGAGAGCTGAATATCTTGCACCCCATCAACACTGACTGATAGCGGACATCTCCGTGCCACAGTTCTTGCAGGGTTTACAATTCCCCATCAACATAAGGCCCACACTTGGCGCGCCCAACTTTCACACTCACAGCTCGTTTGATCTTGCCATACTTGGGATGTCTGTTAAACTCTGATGCTATATTTGGTTTTAAAATCAGCTCACAATGTTTGAAGCCACCTCGCATTGTTAATTTCCCGCATGCAAGCCACAGGGCAAAAGCTTCCACAAATGTTCTAGGGGCGATCTGGAATGGCCTAACGAAGTGTATTCTGGGGCCGCAAACCCACGGTTTTGATTTCCAATCTGGCTTGAGCATTATGACATGCAGCTGGTTAGGCTTTCTCACTGCGTCCACAAACTGAAGTTCCCCTTTGTTATGTGGAATCGGGCAGCCCGGCTGTCTGACAGGGAGCGTTTGAGGTGTGCACTCCTTTGCAAGGTTGACGTTGTTGGAAAGCCCATGATTCGTGAGATAAGCAGAAGTGCAAAGGACCGCGAGACCGGGTTATCGGCATTATCTGTTTGTTGGGTGCATGCAATTGTAGACGGATTGGCCTCTCCATAGGCAAAGCGAGACTGAGACCGGAGCGGATGACAGTTGCTGCTGCAGGAGTATGATAAGAGGGGCCGTGCATTATGCAAAAGCACTGTACTGTACCATTATTGTTTGTGTGTACATATGTAATAAGGGTAGCTTTGTACCTTGTACCTTGCAGCAGGATAACGGCATTTGAGCGCTAAGTCACTAGCTGCATGACTGCCACGTGGAAAACGTGCCTGTGCTTCATCCCTGCAGATCATTTCAATCTGCAAATGCAAGCTGGGTGCATCGCCGCTCAAACGTCAAGGCCAACCACCCCCTTACTTCGGCTTTGCATGCTCCATTCTCTATGGCTTTTTGCTGATAGTAGGTCCGTAGTGGTGGGGGGATCTCTTCAATGGTGCTTTGCTTGTTTATGACCGTGCATCCAATCCCGAAGACGCCGAGACGCCCAGTCGCTGCGCCACAACGCATCACGAGGCCTTTTTTTAACGTCCCGCCTTTCATGGAGATGGAGGCGACGGTGGCCACTGGCCACAATGTTCTCCTTAGTGGCCATTGCGATTTCCATTCTACTTCTGCACGCAGCGCATTCCGCCAATGAGACTGCATCGCTGGCTCTCCTGTTTTGTTCTTCGCAACAGCTCGTAGCGGGGAAAGGGGCTGAGTTTCACAATTTTGTTTGATAATCTCCAATGCATTTGGAGACGGTGGCAAACCCGATGACTTACGTTTGCACGCATATCGCTGATACCGACTTTTCGTATCCATGGGCCATGGCTTTTGGTCCTTTGGCCCCCATGGTACGGTACGGGTACTTGAACAGTACTATCGATTCGCATTCGACATGGTTCCAATTTTGGCAACAGGCAATCCGGGGGGGCCGTAAGCAGCCCGTAATTCCCGAGCAAGCTACTCAAAGCTAGAAGGGTGTCAAAGGCGAGAAAAGTTGATAGGTTCCGCTGTTTTGAAAAAGCTGCGATGAAGTTCGTGATGTAGAGGTCCCGAAGTTTATCGATCGATCAATCGGCCGTAGGTCCGTTGCATCCTTTTTCCCCCATTTTTTATTGCAACCGAGTAGCGAGGAGGGTATGATGTTACGTAGGCAATGGGGGATTTGCACTTTTCTGTTGCATCCGAATTTACCGATCTTTTCTATGATGATGATGATGATGATGATGATGATGATGATGATGATGAGATGATCCAATTGTAACTATCATTTTTCAAGCAATCAGCAAACATAATCGAAT